>BSAI01000106.1:3506456-3576250 GCA_036245035.1 Adrianichthys oophorus
CACACACACACACACACACACACACACACACACACACACACACACACCCTGTTAAATCTGACAGGACAGACCATGACTGTGTGTGTGTATACAGGTCAGGAGCAGGCAGGCAGAAAAAAAAGACGTTTCTGACTGATGGATTAAGTTTTTTTTTTTTTTGCATATATGACATTTGCTAAGAAAGCAGCTCTCACCTGCCATCTCTCTCAGCAGCTCCCCCCTCAATGACAGTCTTGACAAATATGCCAAGCTTCTCCAAGCCTGCGTCAGCACCCACACCCATCCCAATGATGCTGATCCCAAGGCCTTCTTCATCTACAAACACACAATACAGAAAGTTAGAGGTCATGGGGGCTGTCATTTTGCCCTTTTTCATCCATTTGGTACAGCTGAGTTTTAGGAGTATACAAAAAAGGTATATTACGCGATTAAAGCTGTAAATTTACGAGTTTTCTCTTGTAAGTTACTAACGAGGGCAACTCAAAAAAATGTTGAGATTAGCGATATATCTGCAACAGTCCACGTCCAATCACGTCTTCCATTACGAAAGACAAGATCTCCTTCAAGCTCATGTTATGCTTCCGTCTGTAGGGGACCAGTTTTTGGTAAATTCTTTTATGTTACTATGCTAATAATAATTTCATTTTGAGTTGCCAAAAGGTTGAGAATTTCTTTGTTTTTTAAACCTATCCGGATATCAAGCTTCACGAAATGCTACCATTTACGTCTTTCATCTTCTAATACAGCTCTAATAAACACACAACTTTGGTGTCTTTTTTCATTAATGTATGACTTTTTTGTTTGGAAATGTACATGTTTTACAGTAGTAAATTTGCAAGATTTATCATAAATTTAAGACTTTAAAGGTAGTAAATCTACTGCTTTATTCTCATAAATGTATGAATTTTCTCGTAAATTTATGACATTTGTCTAGTAAATGTACGTATTTTAAAGTTGTAAATTACAAGATTAAAGTAATACATTTTTTACTTTAAAAGTCGTAAAACTACTCCTTAATTCTCTTAATTTACCAGTTACGACTTTAGTCTTGTAAATTCATGAATTGTTTCTCCTTCATTTATTACATTTTTCTTGTAGATGTACGTGTTTTGAAGTTGCTAATTTTAAATATTTAGTCATACATTTATGACTTTAAAAGTTATAAATCTACTAACTTATTCTAATATTTTAACAGCTACATTTTTATTCTGGTAAATTTATTGTTTCTTCTTATAAATCTCAGACTTTTTTCTCATAAATGTATGTTTTAAAGTAGAAAATGTACAAGATTTAAAGTCATAAATGTATCCCTTTCAAAGTTGTAAATCTACAACTTTATTCTCGTAATTTAACAGTTACAACATTTTCTCGTAATTTTACGACTTTAATGTTGTTTTGTTTTTGTCCGTAAATTGGTCCTGCTAATCTGTTGTAATTTGGGAAGTATTTACTGCAAAATAATTTAAAAACTACAAAAGAATGCAGCTGTGTGATTAATTTATTTACTGTGAGGAAGAGCAATCCTCCTTTAAGATATGAGATGGCCTTCACATAAATAGGAAATATCCTGGATAGGAACTTCTCATTTTCCATTCTGCTTTGCATTAATTATTCACAAACTGCTGGAATTACATAACAGCGAGCGGTAGGAGGAAGTCTATTTTAGGTGCTTGGCAATTTTGATTTGCAACATGGGAAATATCCCAACAGAACAAGACAAGTGTGTAAGAAGTGGCATAAACGCTGGCATGCTGGGAAATCAAGACAAACTGCTCTTTTCCATGCTTTAGCGGAGAACTGCTGATAAAAGAAAGAAAGAAATGAAGAAAACAACTGCGATACCAAGAGGAAAGCCTTTAATCATAAAAAAGCTGTATCCTGAGTGGGTGATTCTGCCTCATGGGTGTAACTGATATGACAGCACCACCTAATCTATTTAGGCTTTCATTCTTTCCCACCTTTCTCCAATTCCACAGGGAAGAGCTCCAGTTTCTCCACCCTCTTCTCCAGCTCGTACTCGGCAGACGAGGCCACAGGATCCACCTCCTCATTTCGGCGGTCGTAATCCTCATTGGAGTAAGTGTTGAACACCTGGGAGAAAAAAAATCCAAGCAGTTAGGCCACTTCCTTAAGATTTACGAAAGATTAAATAAAACCCTTTTCAGAAGTTTCAACAGATGCCAAAAAATAGACAAACATTAAAAAAAATTAAATATGATGGCTCCATTAAAGATTAGCTCTAGTTTATTTTGCAGATTTCATCCACAACTGTGGTCAAAATACATAATAATATGTACTATAATAATATGTACTAGTAAAGCAACAACTAGTACCACAAATCCACCCGATGGCCAACAACAAGCTCCAGAAGAAAGATGTACAAGGAGATTGAGGACAGGGAGGCCTGTCCTTCTCCCTACAAGGGTCAGCTGTCAGTTTACATATCATTCTAACCAGGCTCCCTCTTGCTGCACAGAGCAAAACATGCAAGAGTGTAAAAAGCTGCAACCAAACTGACTTGAATGTAGGACTCCATAAAAGCCTGTTCTGCAAAAAACTGCAAGAAAAAAAAGGATGCAAAGTGTTTACTGCCACTCAGGAGGCAGATTAATTTTATGAATATTTTTATTATAATGTTTTATAAAGAAAAGTTAATCTCTCCAGATTAATGCTTTGCAAAGGCTTTGTTACACTTGTGGTTGTAAGCAAAAGCATGGGGCAGACATGCAAGAAAACTTAAATAAATTGATAAAATCGATTCTTAGGAAACTAAAAAGTTTCAAGAAAAATTCTCTTATATTCTGCATTGCAAAAAAATAATCTCATCAAGAAATTTTTAATCGTAAAATCATTTTAGTTTAGGAAAATATGTCTTAGTGACTAGAATTTTCCCTAAAAAGGAATTCTTAGTAAAACCATTTTTCTTACCCCATTGGCAGATATTTTTCTTTGCTTATTTAAAGCAAATCTGCCAATGGAGGTGAGAATATTTCACGTATTTCTAAGGGGCCTGTTTTTGCAGTGCACATGTGGACGTGTCGTCTGTGCACGAGATGTCTGTTTATGAATTCTCCAGCACACTGTGCTTGCATTTTTATTAAAGCAGTGGTGGCATCAGATTTTTGCATAATGGACAAAACAGGCTTCTGTTTTTAGTACTTTAACTTAGCAGGTTTACTTGAAAAAAGGGGGCATTTCTGGGTGATGCTGAAAACACTGAGACAGCATTAAACTGCATGACACTAGAGCTGTCTTTGCATTAAACAAAGCCCTTTCAGCATCCTTTTAGAAGCTGAAAGGAAGGAACAATTCTAATAAGAATGCAAATTGCACACAGGAATTAGCCCTACAAGAATCTTAAGTTATAATTTATGATGTACAGTATTAGCATTTAGGTACATTGATATGCAATAAAATGCTTAAAGTCCCACTCCGATCATCTTTTGATCTATATTAAAAGTGTTTCCAGTGGTCTTTTAATTATAAATATTCAGTTTTTAGCCCCAAAAAAAAATGGTGTTGTTTTCAGAACATAGTTTCTGCAGAACGGCAGTAGTTCATTAAAAACTCACCTCTGAGTTGTGGACACTGAGCAACCCTACCCCCTTTCCCATTACCGAGAGCTCTCTGTTTACATGCTTTCCCGCAAGCTTACACCCCAACCTAATATTTCGCTGCAACAGAAATGGCGAGCAATATTGGAGCTATCCAGTCATAGTTTTGAGTTTTGATCCAGATGAGAGCTCAGATGAGGAAAACAAAGGCGTACATGGATCTGTTTGTCTACAAGTGTACATTGGAATGGAATGGAGCAGGGAACTTGTGGCCCGCCCAGCAGATTTTATACGTAACAAAAAAGCTCTTTGTCCAACGTCATCTTTGCTCCTGATTCACAACAATTTGACTAAAGAAATACTCAGAGATTCGGTTTTAAGCTTAATTTTCTTTATAAATGTCCTCCATTATAAGAAAAATACCACAAGAACATGTTAAAAAAAACACTAAAAGTACCATTTTCATCAGAGTAGGTCTTTAAGGGTTAATTTCACACTTTTTTAAAAAACACTGGTAGCATTTTTGAACTTTTTTTTTGTGCCATCATAAAAAATATCCTTAAATAAACAAAACACAAAATGATTTAGATCTGATTATTCTTTATAGCGAAAACAACAAAAACTGAAGCATTTGCACTGAAGCAACGAAGCAATCTTATAGAACTGATAATGATCTGATTGGGAAACTTCTATTTTCATTTCTAATTTATGAAAAAAGTATTTTTTAAACAGATGGAGGAACCAATGGATTGAAAAAGTAACAACTTTCTGTCTTATTTTGAAGAGAACATAAAACATGAGATATATCCACCAATACTCAGTAATCACCTGCACACACAAGCAGACAAATGCTAACACCAGCGAGTGTGTTGACCTGAACGCCCTGAATCCAATGCTGCCATTGACAGTCAGAGCCTTTCTAATGGCCTCTGTGTGCCTGTGTGCAATATGTAGCTTGTCAACTGAGAAAGGTCATGGACGAGGATAGACCGGCGGTGCAAGCAGAGGAGACAGGAAGCGTAGTGATGGGGAAGGGTTAGAAAAGGACAAGAGAAGAAACTCCATCAATCTAAAACAAATTCACTGAGAGGGAAAAAAGGATACTGAGAGGAAAAATGACATGTAGTTTAAAAAATCCCCAAAAAATGTGAAACCGATGACTAAGCATGAGGGTTTTTTGAAAATAAACTGGTTTTCTAGAAAAAAATGCTTGGATCAGTCAACTTTTGTTTAAAAACTCAAAACGTTCTTCATAATAAGAAAAAAAACCATTAAAAAAGGTTAGTAATAATCATTTTAAAATGCTTTTAAAAATTATTAACCAAATGTACCTTTTTTTATTGCACATACTATTTTGGAGATCAAAGAATGAAGGAAAGGAAAACGGAAAATGATTCTGCAGGACTGCTTAACCTTGACAGCGTGAGGATGCTGCCGCTGCAAGCTGCTTTATTGCTTAAGGAAGTGAAAACTGGAGAGTAAGATAAGTACTGGTCTGATGGGTGTGCAGCAGACTGCTACATCGGTTATCAGAATGCACGGACAATTATTTCTATAGGCCGTTAAATTATCTTTAAGTATTAAAAATTATGTGTGACTGCTCTTCCTAATGCAGCAATTCATCTCTTTCACATGATCTACAGCCTATAGCTGACACTCCCTTTATTCCCCAGACACAAAAGAAGGACGGAAGAAACCAAATAAAACCTGACAGTTGGCCGCGTATTGATATGTTCACACACAATATTCAATAAAAACTTCTGGAAACAGTCGTTAAAGTCAGAGCATCCCACTGTTACCTCTCAACAACACTGAAAACCATGAGAAAAAATATCTACACACTTTCTGCTATAATTGATGTGTTTGACGTTTGGTTCCCCACAATGAGGAAGTCAGGAACCACATGTGGATTGTCTTTTCAGATGATTAAAAAAAAAAAAACATTCTGGGATTTGATCCAAAACACAAGCATTTAAATGGAAATATATTCGTCTACACTTGCTGCAGTTTCTTTGCAGCAGTGCGTTGAATTTAAAAGCAGTGTACAGTATCTTCACTGGGGAATTGCCCATTTAAAAATATGCTTTTTGAGACTGTTCAAGTGCGTCTTGTTTAATTTAAATGGCATCATGTACCCCAAAATTATGACCAATAAGCTTAAATAAAAAATATCCTTAAAGGCTTTTCTTCCAAGTGCACAACTCCCTTCTTCTCTTACAAATAACCTTCACAAATTTCACATCTTAATGCAACAAACCAACCAATTTTCTACAGACAGAAAAACATACCATTTCTATTTATGAGCTCCAACCATTGACTGTATATGAGAACTGGAGTGAGTGAATGTGACGACACTCAAAAAAAAATTGTTTACTTCTGGTTCCAACTAAATGAAGTCAATTCAGTCGCCATTTTTTTCACAATATGGACGTCGCCATGCTGGAACCGGATGTCGTCAGTAAGTAGTGATTGGTCCGAGTTGGTCTGAGTCAATGTTTCTATGGCAACCACTTTCACCAATCAGGAGAAAGTTAGTTGAAAGGCCACACCCATTCCACTAACAACTGACTTGAGAGAAGCTGTCAATCGAACGTTTCAAACCTTTGACATGACAGCACGTACTTTTTATTTAGGCATCTGATTGGTCAGTTTATAATTCAAATAAGTCTTGTGAAAAAACTTTGGATTAGTAATAACATGTTAAAAATGGTTATTCTGACAAATGACAGCTGTTTATTTTTCTGTAGAAGTCTCAGAGATTTTGGCTTCCTGTTCCTGTTTGGAAGACAAAAGAGGAGGGGTCAATCAGTCCAGTTCTCATATACAGTCAATGGCGCTACAACGGACACATTTAGTGGCAGTGGTTTCCATGGTTGCCATCACATCTGAGGTGCATCAGTTCATAAAAAAGTGCCTGTGTCTAGATACAAACATGAAAGTTGGACAGGAAGTAGAAAATCAGAAGTAAAAAGCAGAATAGTGCATTGATAAGGAAGCTCAATGCTTTAGGATGGAAAGTGAGAATATTCTCCCTCTATTAACCAATTCTTCACACAGCAGCAGTCCTCAGTCATGCTACTGATAGATTAATTCTGGGAGGATTCTGAATTTGGGAAAAGGAGGAAGAAGGGAGATGAAAGGCTAAAAACAAAGGGGAAAAGTGGAATGAGTGCCAGTAAAAGAAGGTAAAATGAGGAATATATAAAGAAAACAATATAAACAGAGAGAAAAAGAAATGAAATCATACATCAGTAATAAGATTCAAGCTAGAGTGAGGCAATAGCAAAGGTAAAATAGAAAAAAAACTGAAGTGGCTTGCAGTTAAAGCCCTGAGTCATTTTCTCTAAACAGCCTTTGACGGTTTTATACTGGGACCTCTGCCTTCCAGACGGCAGGCTTTGCCCAGTGCCACAGGAGGTCCACTTTAGTATCCTTTTTTATTTTGGTGTCAGTCCAACAGAACCTGGAGCAAATGGACTGGTATACTGTACATGCATGCACAGACCTCTGTTTTTTTGGTTTTTTTCAGGCTGCAACACCTGAACACATTTGCATTTTGTCACCTCTACCTGTGTCCACCCACACACAAAACAGGAGGCTGGCGAGCTGAGAGGTGATGAAGAAAGTGTCCAGATTCTGTCAAGACGAGGTGTTTGCTGATGATAGCACCAACAAAGATTGGCAGGCATTATGGAGAGTGGAAAAAAAAGGAAAAGAATCTATACTGCTGTTATAAGTGCAGCAAATTACAGTCAAACTCAAAAACGAGCTGTCTTTTTTCTTGACACATATCATCCCAAATGTGAATGTGACACTGACAGGCAACGCAGAGCTGGAGAACGCTTCATGGGGAACAGAGACAGAACTCCCACGCACATGGACATTTTCTTTGAGAAATGTCATTAAAAATAGTTTTCTGGAAATCTAATAACCGTCTCTTTAAAGCCTTAGGGCGTATTCAGACTGGACACATTTAGTTTGTTTAAAGTAAACCAGTTTGTTTCAAGAACCGCGCTCTCACCCGTGGTCTTAGCTTGGTTTTTTATCGGATTGAGCGCCGCTTCGCTCTGAGTTTCCTCAGTCTGAATAGGCTCCGTGCTCAGAGCTGAATAACTTGACCAAAGTGGCCACCGTTACAGGATGTAAACAGAGTAAGAAGGAAGCTGCAGACAAACACGGAGCAGCAAGGAGACTCAGCAACTCAATGAAATGTGGTCAGATGAATCTATAGGACATAAACGCTTAATAGCGTGCGTTTTAAGTTGCCGTCTCCTCAGTAACCGCCTTGCGGCATGCCTCTGTCGTACCAAAGTAGCAGTAAAAAGTCTGGTACCTGACCTTGATACAGACGTTTAAAATTTGTCAGCGAAATCTCAAATTTGATTAAGTGAACTACTCCACAAGGATTACAAAGCTCAGAACTTTCATCAAATCTTTCCCTTGTTGCTTTGCTCCAACCTCACAAGTCCTGGCCAATGACTGAAGAGATCATTAGTCACACGGGGTGTGCAAGTCATGCGCAGGTCCCTGCAGGGTGCTTGTAGGACACCCACACGAACAGTAGTGTGACTGTCTCACTTCCTTAATCCTAACAGTCAGGCTACGCAAGGAGCACACTTATCACTTGAACAGCACCAACGGGCCCATTACGCAGTGAAGCGGATTTGTAGGGGGTTAAAACGCCCCCATGTATCACCTACTTCACCCTTACTTACCCCTACATTTTGTTTAAGTGTTCAGCACAACCTGCTGCCCCATGGAATGCCCGTAGAAAAAATGTTCAAGAACTTTTTCGTCCTATGAGCTCACCAAGGGGTCTACGACTTTATGTTCTGCATACCACCTGCGTACCCTGGACAGATTTGCCATTTTTTGCAGCCCATATCCACCCATAAGGGAAGTTGTGACTAAGACCTATGTTTACATCTCATCCACAGCAACTTTTAGTTCTCCGTTTTGTGCCACAATTCTACTGAGTGAGTAACAACGAAGCCACTGGAAAACTATCTGACAAAGACAAAGGCAAAGAAAGTGAGGCTATTTTAAATCAAACAGTAAATTATCATATATGGCGAGTGGGAGGTGAGAATACAAAGTAGAAAAACAAAATGATGCTCGTTGAAGCACATGCCTCCTTACTACACTCATTAGGATGCAAAATGATGAGTTACTAAAGAAAGGCACAACTTTTACAAGCACTGTTTGATGTTTACTATTGTGAATGTTTGCTGGAATCTCTTTAAGATTTGACTGGATTGTGTGACTTGACAAACGAGGATTTGAGGATGTTGCAGAAGTCTGAAGCCCGCGGCGGAAGCTTTGGAAACCCTCATGTGACTTCATGTCTCTTCTTTTTTTCATAGTGAGCGACTTGTAAATGGTAATAGCACGACACCAGATTGGGCAAGCGGGCGCAGGGTGATACTTCATGACACAGACGGCTATGTGGCAACTGACCACCCTCAAAAACCACAAGGCACAGCTCGCCTTTCCCAGAGCATTAAAAATGCATGCTTCAGGGAGGATTGGGTGGCACGAAACAAGCAAAACTAAAACACATCTGCATCCATTATTAAACGAATAAGATACTAATACGCACAGTTTTAGAAGCTGAACCGGTCAGAGATGAGTAGAGCAGAAAATGAACGGGAATCTTTAAATTAGTATTGAATATAATATGCTGCTTGGCTGTTTGTGAGAGATCATGACCATGCTCATACAAAGAGTACAACTGATGAGTAAAACACTGCAAATTGTACATGTTTTAACTCCATAACTAGTTCAGAATTATTTTTTAACTTCAATTAAGTTTTGTTTTTTTTTTTGCAGAAGAAAGCAGGAGCACCGTTAGCAACACGCAGAACATTCAAACTTCATTCAGAGTGTTATTTTTTCTTTACATCCAGGGAGAATCAAACAGTCCACAACTTTAAATGACCAACAATGTATAATGTTGTCATTATAAAAGCACTACTTTGAGTCACTGTGGCTGTGGAAGAACTAATAGGGTTGGTGCATAAAACTTCTGCAAGATCTCTGATTCTGGTGAAATCTTTTGGAGGGGGACAATAGGATAAGTAACACACTTTTGAAAAGGCAAGGAAGGATCAAAATGGTCACCTTTTTTCTCCAGCAATAAGAGTTAATGAAAACATATTAAAGGTTTTCTTACTTAATAGAGATGAGTTTTTTCAAACCGTCATTTGTCCCAAAGTTTACCCAACAAGTTATGCTTTTTACTTGTAATCCATGTAGCCATAAAGGGGTCCAAGTCTGGGTCTCCCTGTGTTGAAATGTGTTAAATGAAGTGACTTAAACCATTAGTTAGATTTTAAAATAAATATATTCAAATACATGTGGGATGCACAGTGGCCACCTGTGGGTGGCCCTGCAATGGACTGGCGAACCATTAAAGGTGAACGTGAACTTCACTCAACAGTAGTCGGGATAGGCTCCAACTCAACCTCATAAAGGGCTTGGAGGGTTTGGAAAATGGATGGATAAAATAGATTTAAGTTTGACATTCTGCAGCTAATGTAAAATAATGAAGAATATTATTTGACAACACTATTTAAGCAACTTTTTTTTGTATTTTTTGCTGACTCATTCAAAAAGAGTAATGTTTAAAACTGGTTCTGCCAGAACAACATTTTCCTGCAAGATGCAAATACGGCTTTGATGGCATCGTTGCAGGTATCAATATTTCTCTTAAATAACATTTTCACTCGTGGATTTTTTTTTTAAAGCATTGGCACCAAAGGGGGCAAAAGTTTCCCAGACGTTCTGAAAATCTTAACCCAGAAAAAGACAAACAGCCGTAAAGACGGCAAATTCTCTCTGTAAGACGGCAAACTTTCTGGGGTCGGGCCATCTAATTTGCTTGAGCTTCAACAGTACTGTGTTAGGGTTGTGCTCCAGATGAGGACGCTTTGGAGTCCCACATGTTTACAAGTTGATCTATGCACACAACAAAATGTCATTTGCAGAAAGAAGAGTCGGGCCAGCCTGCCCCCCACCCCCACACAGTGTATTAAGGACAAATAAACAAGTTCCCAATCCTCTGGAGAAATAACCATCTCCTGATGCCTGACAAGGAAAGAATCAGAAAATGTGGCTTCTCTGTTTTCAGCTCTATTTATTTATCTTTATCTCTAATGATCTTTTTTTCTGCATACAATCATTTAGTTGCATAATTTAAGCTCAAGTACTTAAACAACGTCCCCTCATTCGTTAACCTTCGTTAGCCCATCTACTGACGTTACCAAAAGAAGAGTGACACACATCTATATCGCATTAATTATGGCTGTGAGCTCAGATTCATTCAATTCAGCATTCCACTAATGGCACAGCAGCAGATTCTAATGGGCACAACCTGCATCTCTATGATGCAGTAACAGACAGCAGGCAGGGCGGAGAAGCGGATTACAGGGCCCCATTTAACTGCTACTGCACCAGTCACAACTGCTCCGTTCTTTCAAGACAGTAAAGTGTCCCGAGTGATGACAGTGCGGTTCATCTGCACGGTGCGCAGATGGAAAATGTGATTTCTACGGAGGGGTGGAAGACAAAATCACTAACTATTCAACAAGCTAGTAGGACACTAAAATCCAAGAGCAATCAAGGTTAGATTAAAAAAAAAAAAAAACATGAATGCAGGTAGAGATCTGTTTCTCCAGGCCGCATCAGAAGTATAGCATTTGAAACACTTTTGAAGAAGGCAAGGAAGAAAAAAACTGTCATCCTTTTCTCTAATGATCCACTTCAATGAAAATCATGCTTTTGTTGTTTTTAACGTCTTCCTATAGTATTTTTTCTACGATGAGGATATACATATAAAAGAATTTAAGCTTAAAACTGCCTCTTTTAATATTTATTCATGGTAAATAAGGAACAGATGCAAAAAAAAGGCAGTTTGAAAAAGCTTGCAGGTGTGATGTAGATGCTACTATTGGCAGAACACAAGCTGCCTGCTCCTCTCCATTCTGATGCATCCACTTGTAGATGACTAGATCCATGTACGTCTTTGTTTTTCTTGTCTGAACTGGTATCTGGATCAAAACTGTACGGCTGGATAGCTCTAATATTGCTCACCATGTTTTTGGCATCTGTAACGTTAGATCGGGGTTGTGAGGGGCTGTCAGCTAGCGGGAGAGAATGTAAACAGATGGATAACAGATTGTAAGAGCAAACTTTGATCAGCATGTTCCAAGTATTCTGATACTCAGCAGGATCACTGTTGATATGAGGACATGACTGTAAGATGTTTGGATCAAATTATTTATGAGTTATTGCAGTTTAAAGCATGGGTAATGCTCTTGTGCTGCACTCATTAAATAATCAGTCAAATATTTAGTTTTGAACTGAAAAAGGGGAAAATGTTCAAAGACGGGTGCTTCTTTTTGCAAAAACCTCAAAAAAAATCTCAAGAAGGACACAGAAGATGGTTGAAAACAACAACCATGTTTAGTCTATGCCAGTTCTCGTTACAAAATAAATGACGATCATTTCTGAATTTATTTGAGGTTCAAAGCTGACAGCCTGCAAGGAGTTGTTCCATTTTATTAGACAAAAAACAGCGAAACTCAAAAGTTTCACAAACATGTTGTGCAATAAATCCCAAAACAGCGCTATTATTTTGAAAATCTTCTCTCGTCTCCTCCCACAGGGATCAAGCTGGACTTGTGCTGATCCGAGGGCTTTGTGTCTTTCACTATATAGACAAACAAAAGACAGACCCCCGTTTGTTCCTGGCTGGCTGAGAGGAGAACAGGCTCTGATGAAGAGGTGGGAGGGAAGCATGTCTAATTGGGCGTGAGCTTGTGTGTAAGGTTGGGGGGCAGCTTGCCTCCTGAATATTCCATATGATGAATGAGCGTCAGTTCTTTTCATAGAGAACATAAGCCTTGAAACAGCAGGCACAAGAAAGGAACACACAGTCCCATCTTAATGGAGCAACAAGCTCTGTAGTGTTCTTGTGCAATACAGAAAACTGAACATCTCATTCACTTAAAATAATTAGCATTTGTTAATTCATTATGATACATTTTAGGAGCTCGTATATATTTTTGGACAAATTTTTATTCAAAATTGATGTGAAAAACTTGTTTTCTTTTACATTTTACCTATTTTTCAAAGTTTTAATTATGTTTATGCCGTTTTCAGCCAACATAAAAAAAAAACCTGTGTTGTTTTCTAGGACATAGTTTCTGCAGAGCGGCAGCAAGTTTTACCTTTATTCAGTTTGAGTTAATGAGAACACAGTTTTTATTACCTAACAAAATAGTTTAAAAAAATAAAAATTAAACAAATACAATGATATTTAATAGAGATTCTGTAATCATTTTGAATTGTGAATATCTGTTTTTAAAATCAAATTGATTCAATTGGACTGACTTTTACATACGAAGTATGTAAAGATCAAAGCCAAGCACATTGTGTTCTTCTCTGCTAACCTTTCATATTCACCTCCTTGCTAATTTTGTGCTCAATTCAGCATCAAAATATTGCTATCACTGTGCTTGCATCGCAGTAAAAAGCTCCACTGGCTCCACTGTAATCTCGCTGAACAACAACGCAATTACACAAATGGACCACACACTTTCTGCATCCTAAAGATCCCATTTGAGATTTTGTGAAGCATCGACCATTGTAAAATATCGTCAAAAACAGGATCCCAGTTGAAAAAAACTGGTTGCGAAACATGAACACAGTGTCTTGTGTGAAAAGTGTGTGGGCGCCAAGGCAGCATGACTAACACATGCACAGATGAGATGCTCACTGACATGTCAAGCTCCCAGAGAGACAAGCTTCATTTTCTGACATATTAAACCCAAAGCCCATCAAATGGAAAACTGGAATATGACAATTACGGAGGTCAAATTAATATATCAGGATAATGAGGCCTTACAACTATAGCAGTTCAATAGGATCTATAAATACTAGATCATTCAGGAGTGAGTTTGAGTTCTTAGTTTTCAGATTTCTACTGAACCTTCGTAAAGCATCTTACTGTGATTGGAGCCGTGCTGAAGCAAATCTTCCTCTTCGGTGGGATGTCTTCTTTGCTTTCTTGCAGCAGACCGGGGATCTCTGTCAGATCTGAGCCGGGGTCATAGACTATATCATCATCATCATCCCCATACAGGGCATCCTCAGGGTCTGTGCAGCTCTCCCCCCAGCCCTGATAGCAGGCGTCCCCGTCTGCATTAAAAATCACTCGCTCTTTCCCAGCGTATTCCTCCTCGGGTTCTTCCCTCTGGTTCTTAGGAGAGTCGGGTGGTTTGTCTTCACTTGGAACCTCCACATCCTGTATGATCCCTCTGGTTGGAGAAGCTGGGGTGTCCAGCAAATCACCAGCAGAATTTTCAGAAGTTTTGTCGGTAATCACAGCACCATGAGAGGGTTTCGAGGCTCCAAAAACCTTTTGGTCCTCCAAATGCTTTGAGTCTGAAGGTTTAACCTCTTCTTCATAAGACCCATTGACCTGGCTTTCACCAATAGTTGTCCCAGGCAAATGCTGCTTGGTTTTCTTCTGGAACTCAATATCTTGGGAGACCTCTGTTTTGGATTCCAGACTGTCTGGTCCAGAACTGGGGCTCAGAAGGTCGTCAGAGGATGAAGATATGGGAAACTTGCCTCCCAGCTTATTCCGGCAGGTTCCATGAACGGGAGACTGCCGTGACTCATCCTCACTGAGGTCGCCCCCGTGGCGATTGAATCCGTCTGGCGAGTAGAGAGCTCGTCTGCTGACTCCTCTGTAAGGAACTCCCTGGTTGTGTTGGTCGGCATTTTCAAATACAGCACTCAGCTGACTGACAGTTGGTGAAGACGCTTCAGTTCTGGAGCACAGGGAGTCCAAAGAGTCTGTGCTGCCTCGGTTGGACCTCGCTCCTCGCCAGTCGTCAAGGTGCTCATGGGAGCCCCTCTTGTCACGCCCGTAGGGAAAGACTGGTGACTGGGACTGATCGCGGGACTGCTGCTCAAACAGCCTCCTGGTTTCTGAGAACTTGGCCCCCGCACCTCCAATTCTCTCAGCTGACGAAGAATGCTGGAGCTTTATTACCGACCCATCAGCTTTGTTGATGAAGTTGGTGGGTTTCACCAGCTTCTGCGGCGAGGACTCGTCCTGAGCCCTGGCTTTAGCTGTGGCATTCTCCGATCCCATTTGCATGAACATGTCCTTAATGCGACTGACATGGGCGCCATACTGGCGACCCCTCAGCTGTTTCCCCCGCTCGAGGTCTTTGGGCTTTGAGTCTCCATCAATCCGAGGCTGGTCGAAGGCTTTCTTTAGCGCCTGGAACTCAGCGCGGTAGGCATTACGATGAGGAGAGGCACTCCGGAGGCTGGTCCTCTCTCCCGAGGCCTCCATCTTCAGCATTATGATGTCTTTGGATTCAGAGGGGATGTCAGCATCGCGGTGACCTCATTAATGTGGTGAAGTGAGGAGTACAGTCGGACTTACTCCAGCCTTCCAGTTCTAGTCACGCCTGCAAGAATGATATAAACGTAAATAAGGGTATGCAGTCCTGCTCTGGTCTCCCAGAACATTTTTTAATCAAAATAATGGATTCAAAGCTTGAAAAGAGATCAATGTCCTTATTAATAACACTCTTCTGGGGTCAATTTCCTTAAAAATGATGCGAAAGCCTCCAGAGTACAATCTGTTTTGAATCGGAACGAGCTCTTTTTGAGGATTACAATTCACAGCATTTACAGAATAAATCAGTCAATAAATACATTTAGCAAAACATTTTTAATTTTTCTGCTTTCAACATAATTTATGTATCCCTGTTTGCTTTTGAAACACGAAAAAGAGGTAAAAGCTTCATAGGTCTTTTAATTATTATGATGCCGTTTTTAGCCAAAATCTAAACACCAGTGTCGTTTTTTAGGACATAGTTTCTGCAGAGCGGCAATCGTTTATTAGCATAGTAAGTCTCCTCCCATTTCCCGTCATCCATCAGTTTATACTTTCACTGGCTAGCTTACAGAGCCTCACAACCCCAACCTAACATTACAGGTGCAACGCCCGGAGACATTTACACATCGTACAATCAGAGCTGCTGCCGGCCGGCGATCCACCCTGTGCCTCTCCAGCTGTCGCCCGATTTTGTAATGGTGTCGTCCCCACCTGTCACTGGTCTGCCACTGCGCGACCTCAAAATATGATCGGGTGGCGACTGACCGATGGCAACTTTTAGAAAAAAATCGTCCAGTCGCCGTGAAGTTTTTATTTTTTCCTAAAACCTCCACAGCCACCGCGCAGCATGTAAAAATCCAACCGCCTGCCGAATTTACTGAAAAACTTGGATTTACGTCGCCACGCGACGGTATATTGGGATTTGCGACCACAGTCTAATCCAGATGCCAGCTCGGAGGAGAAAAACCAAAACATACATGGATCTATTTGTCTACATGTTGATGTGTCAGAATACAGCGGAGCAGGGAACTTGTGGCCCAACCAAAATACGTCACAAATACAATCTTTTTCAAACTCCTTTTTTTCGTCTGCTCCTGCTTCACAATGATTTGAATAAAGAAATACTCAGAAATGCAATTTTGAGCTTGATTTTTATGCCATCCATCATCAGAAAAATGCCACAAGAACATGTTAAAAACACCAAAAAAACACGATTTAGATCGGAGCGGGTTTTGAACCGAAGTTGTTTTGGAGCCGCAGCTCTGGAGGGATGGATGCAGGTGCAACAGCGGCACGAACCCTAAATATCCCAGTTCAGTCTTCATGTTTCATCAGATCTGGGCTGGTACAATTTTAGTTCAACCATTTCTGCAGTACGAAGTTTACAAACCAACTGGTTTTGGATCGTGGAAATCCATTTTTTAAAAGCGTAAACATCTGACTCAGTTGGATCAGACAACCAAGCGCGCTCGCATCAGCCCCACCGCGCAGGACGTGACAGGCTGGAGCTCTTTCACTTTTTCCATTTCTGTGTCCTCTTTGTTTCATAAAGCTTTAATTTTCATAAAGCGATCAAGTTAACTGTTTTCCATCATCTGTCACAAAAACAAAAGACTCACAGTCATGGCTCCGGCTCCGTTGAAGGCGCTGTAAGAAAAATTAAAAAAAATAGTCCAGAGGACAAACCGGAGGAAGCGTGGATGTTTTTTCTGTAGAAAACACTTCCAGAAAGAACATTTCTGTCTCCCGCGTGTGGATGGTCCTGGATGGCCACTACATCAGGCTGGAAGCCACTCGAGCCGCTTCAACGCCATTGCAGGCAGTGGGTGATGCTGCCAGCCGCACAATGGGGGTGTCGGTGCAGTTTGGCAGCTCGTCCCCCCCGAGAGCTGCGCCGCCGCGGCGTTTACGGGACGCCGGCGTCCGGTTTGGGTCTGCGGCCGGTGAGGTGGACTGAGTTGCTGCAGTAATGGCCGATGTTTGTGCACGGAAAAGCGTCATGTGACAGGTGCTAAAAACCTGAACTGCGGCAATGGTTCGGTCCGATAATCTGCTGCGCGGAAGAGCTGCAGTCCGGCGTAAATACCGACACACGCAGACGAGGAAACTTCTCTGACCGCTTGGTGTGGATGTAGGGGGCTTTGAAGGGGGGCCCGGGGTCAGGGGCCACACTGAGGCTGTAAAGGGCTTCAATGAGAGGCAGCTGGAGGTTTAAAGACCCACTCCAATGGTGTTTTTAACCATGTTCTTGCGGCATTTTTCTCATATTGGAGGACATATATAAAGAAAATTAAGCTCAAAGTTGAATTTTTGAGGATTTCTTTATTCAAATCGTTGTGAATAAAAAAAAATGCAGTTCAAAATAGGGAAACAGTAACAGAGAAGGGAAGCGGGGACGGAGTTGCTCCATGCCAACAACCCCGCCCACAACTCAAACATGATTTTTTTTTTAACTTTTACCTTTTTAATGATCTCCTGCAGAAACTATGTCCTAGAAAACGACATGATTTTTGATTTTGCCTAAACACAGCATAATGATAGTTAAAAGACTACTGGGAATGCTTTGAAAATAAATCAGAAAGTTCAAAGAACATTTTTAACATGATTTTGAACATGTTATTGCAGCCTTTTTCATGATGGAGAACTTCAATAAAAAGATTAAGATTGCATTTCTGAGTATTTCTTTAATCTAATGGTTATAAATCAAGAGTATGCAAATAAAAAACTGCCATTTGATTGTAACGTAGAAATAACAAGGGGTGAGCCAAAGGGTCCCTGCTTGGCTCCAGTCTGATGCATCCACTTGCAGACAAATAGAGACATTAATGTCTTCATTTTCTTCAGCTGTATAGCTCCAATGTTGTTCGCTATTACTGTTGGGGGGTGTTGGAGGCTGTACGCTAGCGAGAGAGAGTGTAATCAGATGGATGATGGGGAGCAGGAGCAGGCTTACTTTGCTCCAACAGCCCTGCCCACAACTCAGTAGTGAGTTTCTGATGAATTCCCACTCCTCTGTAGAAACTGTTGTAGAAAACAAAACAGGTTTTTAGATTTAGCCTAAAAACCGCATCATCATTATTAAAAGATCACCAGGAACACTTTGAAAATAGATCAAAAGATGATCAGAGTCTGACTTTATAACAAAGAAAATCCAACGCTGCTCAATCAAAGGCAACTTGATGACTTGACATTTTCATACTGTTTAACTTTCTACTCTATTGGTCCATATTTGCTACAAGATCCTAACATGAAACTCAACATCTGTACTCTGCAGTGGAGCACAGACACTTTTCTTTTTGGGGCAAGAATGTGGCAGATTTGTCTCATTTTTGTTCTCCTTACCATCACACATTTTAGTTAACTAAAAAAAAAGAATAGAAACAATAGTTAAATGGGCTGCAGGGTGGCATAGTGATTGGTGCTCTTGCCCCACTGCAAGAAAGCCCCATGGTTCAAGTCCCGACTTCAGGACCTGTGTGGATTTTACATGTTCTCCCCAGGGGGCTCCAGCTTCCTACCACCGTCCAAAAACATTCTTCATAGGTTAACTGGTTACTCTAAATTGTCCCTTGGTGTGAATGTGAGTATGTTTGGGTGTGTGACTGGCCTTAGACTGGCGACCTGTCCAGGGTGTACCCTGCCTTCGCCCGTCGGTGACTGGGCTAGGCTCCGGCACCTCCATGACTCCCATTAGCTTTCAATGAGCGTTTAAAGACTGCGCCTTTTGCATAGAGCCCAAAAATGATTGCAGAGCTACGCATAAAAGTAAGACTTCGGGACATGGAAGCACAAAATGCACATTTATGTGTGTTTAAATATACTTTTTGTTATAAGTGGGAGCTTGAACGAGTGTTGCAGAGGGTAGTGTGAATTTTGAGCTACGTTCACACTGCCCTCTGCAACACTTGTTTAAGAAATCTGGAACATTGATTTATATGAACTCTATTTTAATGTTTTGGACCATTGTGTTAAATTTGTGTAAATGTAGAATCTTAAAAATCAAACTTTTAATTTATTTTAACATCAAATTTCTCTTGTTCCTGCCAAATGAGAAAGTATAATTTCAGACACCATATTTAACTGGTTAAAAAAATGGGATAAAGACAACAACAAGACTGAATTCATGTGATGAGTTCAAGAAAAAGGAAGCTTTGTTAACAACCAAACACATGATTATGACCTTAAATAATTTTGATCTGTTAAAGCACTTTCTTGTATTACAGGTTGCAGCAGAGTTGCTTCCAAAGCCAATTATACAAATGAATGAAGGCAAACTGAATTCTGACATAAAGTTTTATCAATAAAATCCTTCGATTTAAACTTACAGGTTTTTGCAATTTCAGCTTTAAAGGAAAATTCAAAAAGAAGATTGAATAGCTGCACATATTTGTCATTTTCAACAAGTACTGAAATTAATCTTAATTTATTGTTTTAATAATAAGATGTTGTTATGTATTATTTATATGTATTATGTAATAGGCATTTGGTCTTTCCCTCCAAACAGCAGGGGTGTCTGCTGTTATTTGCCATATTTTTAGTACTTTTTTTTATTACAAATCACAAAAAGGGCAGCAGATATACAGAGTTTGTGCATATCTGGAAAGCAAACTTCCAAAAAATGAAATAAAATTGTAAATAATGTCTGACCAAGTTGAAACTCATTTGGCTGCTTGTTCAAAACTGCAGGGGTTTCCTTTTGCCTCATTCTCGTGTTTTACACAGAGGTAGGCTTTGCAAGATGTTGCTAGGCAACCTAAAAATAATCTTAAGGGGTTGAGAGGGAGCGTAAGAGCAGAAAACAGATATGAACTGCAGAGCACAGAAACACGACCAGTGATTCCGGATCAAATAAAAATTCTTCAAACAAGAAACGTTCAATGAGAGCTGTTACATCAACCAGATTTAAAGGATTTTTCTGCAAGATCAAGGAGCTGTAAATTAGCCCCCGTTGAGGGAGATTCCGGTCAATTTAAGGGGCCCAAAGCTTTTCAGAAGATCTGAGTGGGAGCCAAAGGGGCCAAAACGCAACCATCTGTCTGCTAAGAGAGACTCCACAGGAGGCTTGGACAGATTGGAGGAAAATCCCCCAAACAAGTGTTTGAGTTCTGACAGCTGTTCAGATAGTCAAAACAGAAAAACTTTAGCTGAACAAAGACAAAAAAAAAAAGATTTCCCAAAGCCTCTAGGACATAAAAAGGACATTGCTACAAGATATCAAAGAGAACAGGAGCAATAATGCAAACGCTGCCATTGACTGATCAAGCAGACCGTTCAGAGTTTTAAATGTTTTACTTGATATGAAGACTTCTAAATGGGTTTACTTTAATTTATTTAAATGGGTGTAACTGGGTGTAATTTAAATATGTTTACAAGCAAACAAATAAACAAGAATTAATGTAAATTCCATTCACATTTTATTTTGATTAAGGTTCAGCCCACTGTTATTCGTCACATCAAAATAATACGAACAGAATATTATTGTAACATTATAACACACTCTGTAAAATTCAAAGTGTTTCCACACATTGGACTGTAATGATTGCTTGGTCATTTTTTGCTGCATCACATGTGTGTTGTCCACTGTGAGGGAACTTGATCATGTTTACGTTTTTGTGAAATAATCCTACCACACCTCAGCCCAAATGGTATTTTCCAATATCGATTTATCTCATTTTGAAACCATTTTATAATGGTATTAGTCGATTCCATTGGCAACTTGCCACAGAAAGATGGATGTGGTTGAATCATGGGAATGTAAAATGATTTATGATTAATAGCTACACCCATATTTACAATCAAATTCAACTACACAGTTGTTACATGCCTTTTTCTGCAAGTAGATCCCATTAACATTGACATTGACATTACATTGAAGTGATGTTGTTTTCTATTATAAAAACAAACTGGATTTAATCAACTAAAATCAAGATTTTTTAACTACAATTACCGTTTTCTATTTACCAACTTCATCTTCAAGTGTTTTTTTTCTTTTTGACTGGATTGGAATGGAATTGGTTATTTTGAGCAATTGGGATATACCTCCTGACATAGAAAAATATCACGCTTTGGGTTATTATTTGTAACTTGATTAAAAAAAACAGCTTAAAATGAAGTGTGAGGAAGCAAAGCCATATAATCCTTGCTCTACATACCGGTAGTTATCATAATCCTGTTTGTAACTTCTTATTAGATATATTTATACTTTCCCAGTTCAAGTCCAAATCATGTATCAAATCCAGAAGTATATAAAAAAATCAAACAACAAATTTCATGAACAAGGAAATTAGCCTTTCAAACTTAATGAATTGATTTAACCCCAATTTTTGTAACATTATTTTACCAAAACAAATAAACTCAACAATTATGGCTGGTTGTTCTTAGGGAAGGAACTCTATCTTGTAACTAAATGTGTTAAACCAAACCCCATGAGTGGATAAAGTGATGGAGCAGACACGTGTGCTAAAGGCGTGGTGCTTCAAATAATGTCATGGCTCCCTTTTTAGCGTGACAGATGTTCAGCCAATGAGAGGACGCGCTGCTGAATCCAGAGAGGCACGGAGGCGGAGGCAGGAATGCAGCAGGATGCTCGTTATCATGGCTGTCAAACACACTGACGGTTAGATTGAGTGAAAGAAGCCCTTTCCCATGTAAAATTTACGAGGACAATCTCCACCATGACTGCTGCAGCTGTCGCGGTTTGGCTCGGAACGGGTACGTATCGATTTCCGTTGCAAATCAATAGCTGTTTGGGTTGATCAGGGACCCTGGCTAGCTAGCTAGTTAGCTAACTAGCTATCGTGTTCATTTGCTTCTCCCCTAAAGCCCGAGAGGAGAAGAGGAAAAATGGCTGCCATAACAGACACTCAGGATGAAAAAAACAAACCAGACTCAGTCCGTCTGTCGTTTACTAACTATTTTTGAAACAAATATTACATATTTTAGGTTTTAGTCGTGCGGTTTGGTCTGGAAATGTTCACCAGAAGGGTGTTATTCATCCCTAAATTACGTACCTTGTGGCTTGACCTTTAGCAAGCAGTTTGCCAACAAAATTAAAAATACCAATCTGTGTAGACAGTAAAAAATATTGGAAAAGAATAGATAATATCCTAAAGCAAGTAAAAACGAACCTAGTTAACCTCAAACTCTATTTGACCGATAAGTTAGGGCAACCCTTAGCATGAAATAGTCTATTTAAGTGTACAAGTATTGTTAGTCTATGACAAAAGTGAGGCAGTAAACTTTATTTTATTGTAAAGTTTAAGTGTTCCAGTTTTGTCTGAAGAAGTATTCAGTTAGTATACTTCCACCACACATACCCGGTCTATAGCAGGGGTCTGCACCATCTAAAGGGCCAGTATCATGCAAAAATCAACTTTTTGAGCTTGAAAGTGTATTATAATGTTAATTCATCCAAAAAAACAACAACCCCAAAGTGGTATTTTGATCCATTCATTGAGTATTCTTCTTAAAACCTGCTCTCTGAACACCAGCCCCTCTCAATCTATGAAAACGAGCGGGTTCTGACATTGTGACGTATACAATTTAGAACTACCCCTCCCAGGAAGAATGTGCACTGCCAGTACTACCCCAGGCTAACACAAACACCCACTTTCTCCATGGAGCTAGAAGTGATCGGCAAAACGCTTTCATTTTATATGCACAGTATGTACATCCATCTTTGCAAAAGTTTGGGTGTTGCTTGTTTTCATGGGTGAAACGCAGACAGGCTCTAGGATAACATCTTGACAGCACCCATAAGGAGCGAAAGGTGGTGCCTCAGAGATGGAGGCACCACCTCGATCGAGATCAGAGATCTTACCTCCGCATAGGAAAAGAGCTTGCGAAAATAACTCGTATTTCATGTAAAAAAAATGTCTTTAATGTGCCAAAGGTAATATATTGTTATATATATGGATATAGCTTACTCTGAAAGGCTTAGGCATAGCATGGTATAGGCACTTTAAAGCTAAAAGAACCATCTGATCCAGTTTCATATTGACCAAAATCCAGCCAGAGCTGCATAGTCCATCTTCATCATTCAGAAAAATAGCATACATTTAATTTATGCTTTGTATAGTCACAAATTCGTTTATTTATAAAATGTTTATTTTCATATGTTGGGAAAGGGAAAAGAGGAGAAGTGAGCGCATTTTAGTCTTTACTCTTGCACACTCTGAACAAAAAATGCCTTTTGCGGAAGTGACGTAATATTTCCGCATGCACAGAGTGATCGGGTAGCCGCTGCAGATCGTAGTGCGACACTTACGGCCAGCAGGGGCCTAAAAATGGTACAGTTCGGTCCGACTTAATGGGTTCATATTATAATGAAAATGCTCAAATTACCGCACTGGACCGGACCGCTCAGTGGAAACGAAGGCTGATGTGCACCAGTAAAGACTTGAGAACAGGACCGATGGGATCTGTTCTCCTAGTTCTGATTAAAACTCAGCTGTGTTGTGAATGAGCTTTTCATCTGTTACAGATATGAAAAGACATACATTTGGTTTCCAAAGCTTTACCTGGACATAAAATCTCTGAATCTCACTTTTTATTTAAAATAATTCAAGAATTGCATTAAAATACACGTTGAGATTTAGACATACGTCTGTTTTAACTTGATTTTTAAGCATTTGTTCTATATTATGTAACATATTAAAGATGTGCAGATGTATCTACCCTTGTTGTACAAGAGTAGCATCTAAATCATTTTGTTTACAGAATACATGATTTAATTTTTAAAGCGATTATAGATTTATAACTTTTATTCTGAGCTAATATTCATTTTTTTGGTATTCTCAGTTGCATAAATACCTAAATATCTATAATTGTGCATCAATTTCTACTGTAGGGTTCAAATAAAAGTCAGATAAAATAATTTTATTTGATGCTAGATGATTCATGATACTCTGGTATCACAAAACATCTTTAGGATTTGCTGATATAGCTACAATTAACATTAATATAGAAACAAAAAAAAAGGAATGTTTTTTTTTTTAGATTTTTTAAAAATAAAATGATCTTTCTTTACATTTACAGCAGCTTCAATAAAATAGCACAGCTCTTTGTAAGATTAAAAAACAATTGAAGACTTGATGAAAGAAAATGATAAACTTGAAACACTATAAATGAGTTATGCATTGTTTGAGAAGTTGTTGAAAGACACCCTTGTTTCATGCATGCTCCTATTCATTGACCCAATAGTTTACATTGTGCATGCCTATGATGCAACACGGAGCGCTTTACATGAGAGAAATGCCCGGCAGAAAACAACCTTATTCAAAGATGGTAAGTGTGTTACCTGGTTCCATTTGTCAAAACACTGACAAACTTAGGTGATTTCTTATTAATACCAGTATTATTGTTGTGCATTGTGTGCTTCTTCTTTCTCTGAACTCACTTTCTTTAGCTGTTTTAGCACGTTCAGCTAATTCTTGTGTAGAACTAACTGTAGATCTCATCCTACCTGGAAGAGCAGGGAGTGTTTTCTCTCTTTAACAACACTGCTTTTAGAAAAGCTTTTAGGACAAATAAATAGTTCCTTTCTTACCTTCTATGGAGTGTTGGACGACCGAAGGATTTTTCCAATGTCCATCATTGTCCTTGGCCACCATTGTATGCTTGCTGCAGCACCAGCTGCTTTCACTTCCACGTTTGAGCCCAAAATAAAACTCAAGCTCAAACTCATCAGAGGCAGGACACCAAAGCCGTTGTCACAAACAGTGGCGATCCTTGTTGTCTGCTTCCCTGCTGAGCACCAAAAAGCACATGCACTCCTCCTGACCCGTACAGCATGTGCGTATGGAGCTGACTCCACAGAACCAAAGGACACCCTTTCCTCGTCTCCGCCTCAGTTTGGTGAAGGCTCAGTTAAATAAAGCCATTAGGCTGGTTCTTTACCTGTTGCCAACTGTATTTTTCACCCATTAAGACCTGATACCATATATGGCCATACCTGCATACCCTTGTGGAGGCTGCCTCAGGTCTTAATGGGTTATGCGGCATTGCTCCAACCAGTTCAAGGTCAGTTCAGAAATGCATCAAATCTGGTTAGTTATTTCCACCACTTCCAATTTCCCTTTGTACTGTTTTAATCTTCTGCTTTGTGCAATGGCTTCAGAAATTGTAGGATCCTGCACAACATTCTTAAACGTATCTGTTCTTATGTGAACCCAGTTGTTCGGAAAGTGTTTCTTCTGTTCTCATCTGTCATTTGACCCAGAGCTGTATCCTGGAGACTAGTGTTCAGTGGACAGTTGAGCATTAACCTTTAATTGGTGATGTATTGTGTGTACGCGGAGGGCGCTGAAAGCTGGTCATCTTGAGAAAGCTTAGCTGAGACTCGAATAAGCAGATTTGATGCTCCTGGCAGATCCTTGGTGGCACTTAGTCACTGAGTGTCACTGGTCATTGTTGACTAAACAGGTGGAGAGAAAACCATTCAACCTGAAATTCAGTTTTCCAGGAGTGAAATTGGTGATGTTGAGTAAAAAATCAAATGCTGAATCTTCCTTTAGACCCCAATTGTTATTTTATGTTATTTTATTTTATTTTTTTTTTTTTTACAAATTTCTTTACTGGATTCAGCTGATTCCTGGGCACTGTTTAACCTTGGAGCGTATGGAAAAGGTCCTTTGTGTGTTGGCCCAGTGGGTCAGATGATACATACTGGAGTGTGCATCCAGAATACAGATAAACTGAGATCCTGATGTAAAGCAGTCCTGCTGAAACTAAATTAGGTTTATTTATTAATTTAATTTATTAATTTTACTAATCCTGGTGTTGATGGAGCCATGGAGAGCTATGCAGTGGATTAGTTGTGCCCAGGTGGCTTCATGAAAAGAGATGTGAATATTTTCAACCACCTATAGTGTTTGCTGAAGGATATTGATCTGATTTCTTTGTGATTGAGCCCTGGGGGAAATCAGTCACGTCTTGGTCAACCTCTCTGTTACTTGCCAAATCCCCAATTGTCATACAAACTAGCCTTTTTTTCTGAATACAGTTATTTAGAGGTTTATTATTATTATTATTATTATTATTATTATGGAAGTGTAAAGCAAAGTAATCTCTAATCTGGGCTGTGTTTAAAGACCCTTTCCAATGAAAATTGTGTTGTCAACATGTCCTTGTGGCATTTTTCTGATTATGGAGGACATATATAAAGAAAATTGGGCTAAAATTTGCATTTCTGAATATTTCTTTATTCAAATTGTTGTGAATAAGGAGCAGACAAAACAATACCGCTTGAAATATATTGTAGTAGTCACGTAGAAAGTACAATGGGCACAAGTTCCATTCTGATGCATCTACTCGTAGGTGACTAGATCCATGTACATCTCTGTTTCCCTCGTCCGAGCTGGTATCTGGCCCCAATATTGCTCGCCATTTTGGTTGCGCCTGTAATGTTAGGTTGGGGCTGTGAGAGGCTGTAAGCTAGCGGGAGAGCATGTAAATAGATGGGTGATGGGAAACGGGGATGCGGTTGCTCCGTGCCATTGGGTTCCGTTCACATCTCAGAGTAGAATTTCTAACAAACTTCCGCTCTGTAGTTTGAAAACATATCAAAAGATGATCGGAGTGGGTCTTCAAGCAGAGGCTACTTTAGTTTTAATTCAGACGATTCATCGTTTTCTCTTCATAGCTCAGATCTTCTGTCCTTCTGCCCCTTCCTCCTCTAACATCTCCTCCTCGCTAGCGGTCTCCCATGGTGATTAGAAATTGAGTTCCCTCCCACTGTGGAAGAGAGAAGAGGGGAAGTAATGAGTAAAAAATGCTGCATGATAAAGCAGCATGGTTGAGGCTGCATGTAAAAGAGGAGGCAACAGAGACGGGAGCAGTAAGGAAGGGGAAAAAAAATCAGTAAACCCCCCAGCTTTAGCATGTGTAAGCATTCGTTCCCGATTATAAACTGTAAATGTGTGGGCTGGAAACCAGAGCAAAAAAACAAGTGGGGGTTGGAGGCCATCTTGGTCTGAATGCTTCATTACTTTTCAGTAGATTCTCTCTCTTCTTACATACAAAAGCTAATGAAAAGCATTGTCCACTTATCCTTCACTGCTGTTTTTAAGCTGTAAGTGCATTTCTTAGAAACAGAAGTGACAAAGAAACCTGCTCTCTTTATAATACCACTCTAGTAGGTTATTAACAGGGTGAAAAACATGCCTTCAAATGTCTAATGTGCAGAAATGAGGAACTTAGACTCTGTTCTTGTAAATTTGTGCTTTTAGTGGTAACCATCTTATCAAGATCCCATGGAGACCGAAATGTGTATCCGTCTGCTGGAGTACTGTTTGTCCATGTGCTGGAGCGGGAGCACTTCAAAGGAGAGTTTCCCCCTTACCCCAAATCAGGTACCATCACCTTCACTCCTGTTCTATTAAAATGTAGCAAAAAAAGTTCAGTATAGGTGGCACCAAAACACCTCCAGATTGAAGCTTTTTGCATAAATTTGCTGTCTTCTGAATGTTTTTATGAATGTTTTTTTTAATATGGTTCTGACTTTTGAAAATTAATTAAAAAATTAACTGTTCTGTGTGCAGGCGATGCCAGCAATGACCCCATCACTTTCAACACCAACCTGATGGGATACCCGGACAGGCCTGGGTGGCTGCGCTACATCCAAAGGACTCCATACGGTGATGGCGTTCTCTACGGTTCTCCCACTGCAGAGCACGTTGGCCGGCCCACTGTCATAGAGGTGATGCATTGGAGTTTTTCTGTGGACATAGTTTGTGTCCGAATTCCCTCACTACTCATTGCTTAGTACACACTAAATAGGGTGTTCGCCATTTTGCCTGGGCGTCCGAATCTACACCTTCAAAATCCAGTGCCCAAGAAAGTCAAGAAGTCTCTGCAAAAAACTAGAGTGCATCGAGTGCAATCTAGAGTGTAATCTCACTAGATTAGCAAATATAGACCACAATGCATTGCGTTTGATCGGTTTGTCATTAAAAAAAATTATTTAAATGTTTTTTTAAGTAATTATCCAAGTTTTCATAATCAGAACATGGTGGATTTATAAATAATGTATTTTTCAGAGTATAAGTCATTACTTTTTTATTATTTGCATTGTTTGGCTGAGGGTGTGACTTATACTCAGGTGTGAGCCATATGTGATTAAAAAAAGAAACAGCAACAGCCACTAGAGGGGACTGTAGGTGTGTGTATCAGTATTTTGCTACTGACAGCAAGGCAGAAGAAGAAGCGCCGCTCAGTCTTACGGCGGGTTTTCTGGAATTGTTCCAAAGTGACACAGAAGATGAAGAATTCAATGGATTTAGTGATTTGAACTGTTGTAAACAGTTTAGTTGACTTGTTAACATGTTCTTATGCTATGGTTATCTGAATAATTATTCATATAATGCGTTAATATTGACTCCTTTTTAACAACGATTCGATTCATTTCATAATCTGTGGTTGCTGATACGACTCGTAGTTGATGTTGGTTCATTTTAAATTATATAATTCGATACGATTCACTGACCTAAAATCAATCCAGGACATCTTTAGCCATAAAATTCAACCAGTGTGACTCAGAGATAAATACCTGGTACTAAACAGTGCAGGTGAAGTTTTCCAGATTCCTTGTATTTTATTTTATTATTTTTATCATTTTTTATTTTATTTATTTTATTATTATTCTTGCAAGATAATCCAGTGTAAATTAAACAAAAAAGTAAACAAGAAGGAATGGCAAATCCATTCACATTTTAGTTTCATAAAGTTCAGCCCACTGTTGTTTTTCCACGTGGTCACGTCTTTGTAAAATTCAGTGTTTCCACACATTGGAGTATGATGATAGTTGATCATTTTTTACTGACACACAGTGTTTTTTTCCCGCTGTGATGGGACTTGGTTGTTTTTACGTTACAGTAAAATAAACCTACCACATCTTAATCCAAATGGTATTTTCCAATATCGATTATTGATTTGTCTCATTTTGAAACCATTTTTTAATGGTATAGGTTGATTGGATTTGATCAACAACTTGCCTCAGACAGATTGATCGGGTTGGATTGTAAGAATAAATATGTATTCAACTATTACTTGATTAATTGTTGCACTTCTAGCTAATATACTAGATTTCTCCCATGTTTCATGAAGCAAAGAAAGCATCAGTGTGTTACGGTAGTAAAGCTACATATATTCAGTCTGTTATTGTTATCAATTCCATTAATAGGATTTGCCTTTCGAGACAAAATGTTCGTTCATGGTGCTGTATTTTGTTTAATAAATTTCTCCCAAAAGTGCGACTTATTAGTTTTTTCTTTTCTTTATTATGCTTTTTTTCCCCGCTACTACCCAGAGTCCAATATAGTCCGAAAAAATACATTAGTCTTTGTAAAATGTTCATAGTTTTTAGGTTTTCCCTTAAGAAAATGGGTGACGTCATATTTGCCTTTCAAAAAAGAAAAAAAAAAAAGTATTGAATATGTGTCAAATAGCAACAAAACCAGATCGTCCACTATAGGGTTTTAGGGGTTAAGGAGTATTGAGGGAATTTAGACATAGTCATTGTGTGGAAAAAATCATCTGTGACAGAGATGCATGAATTTACTGGGCCTGGCAGATTTGGCGTAGAAAAAAAACACGTTTTTTTAATGTTTACATTTCTGTACCAAATGTGTTTCCATGTCCACTGTGGCTCATGTGCCTCTTTATGGTTCCTCAGCCAAGTACAGACGCTGTGTCATGCATCTAGCCCTGTTCAGTGCATGTTTCCATATAAGCTCCACTGATCTCAGCTTAAACTTTCACCCTTGTGTGTTACAGATTACTGCTTATAACAGGCGGACGTTTGAGACTGCACGGCACAACTTGGTCATAAACATCATGGCAACAGAAGGCAAGAGATGTCGCCACGACAGCTTACAGCCAATAGAGATCCGACTGCGCAGTTTTCCATTGTAAAACCTTAAGGAACATTGAGTTCTTAAAAGGTTTAACTACTAACCACTTCTTAAGGGAAAACATTAGCCAGGATTATTTATTATAAACACAGATGATTGAGTCATAAAAAACCCCAAAGGATTATTTATATTTGTTTTTTGACTGAAAAGATGACAAGCACATAATATAAAATTCAGCTGATCTAATCATATAATCTTCACAACCTGCAAGAGTTCCTCAGAATTTCTGTCAGTTTTTAGAAAAAAAAGGGAAATTCCATTTCACAACTTCTGCAAACACATGATTCAAGTAGGAACAAAGAGACCAGAAGCTTCAGGAAAAGGAAAACTCACCTCTTTTACTTCAACAGGATGTGTGATTCATTTGAAGTTTAATGTGCTACAAAAATACAACACTGGTTGCTATCTGAGAGGAAATAAAACACTGAGTCCAAAACCATGAACATTAAGGCTATGGCCAAATTCCCGTACTACTCCCTAACCCTTTTGGGAACATGTCCACCACTTCTTTTTTTTTTTTTTAACTCCAAATATGACGTTACCCAATCTGAACTTTTTATGAAGACTATTTATGATAGTCTTTCACTGTGTTCTGTTAATTACTTATCAAAAATAATTTTAAATATATTTTTTTCTAATCTGTTCAAACACAAAGAATTGAGGATGGCAATCTATGAAATGTTGATGTACACTTGTTGTGTAAATGTAAATTTCCAGGGCACTGGATTTTGGAATTGTAGATTTGGACACTGACAATTAGGAACGCCCTATGTAGTGCCATCATTACTGAGTAGTGTAGGAATTTAGATACAATCTAAGTGCTGAAAAGAAAAATCCACACCCAAATGCAGCTCCAAAGCAGATTTATTATTGATCAGTATTTATCAAGCATTTAATCTTAAACATCCGAGGTGTATTCAGGCCTATGATCTGTTCCATTTTGTAGCTCACATTTTCTCTCTTTGAGGTTGAATCCAGAAGTTGCCATGTTTTCTATCAAATCTCCTCAGATTGGAGCAGATTAGATAAAGATCTGTGGACACAGATGTGTTATTTACTGTGTCACCTCTCCTTTAATAGAGGATGACAGGGCTCGATATGTTTGCACAGATTATGTAACTGCATCATTATTTTGTTGTCAGCCTGCTGTCTCATTGTTTATGAATCCAGAACTTCTTTATCCACGTTGTATGAATTTATTCTATCTGCTCTCTCGTTGTTTTCTAACAAACTCAAGAAAAGAACAAATGGAAAGGAGTACCGATGCATTATGTTTGATAAGTCAGCTTTTCTGACTGACGTTGTTTGTTAGCATGAATGCTCATGTTCTCAAACATATGTTAAATTCATTAATTTCTTGATAAAAGAAAGGGAAAGAAATATATAAGGGTTGTAAGTTTTTTTTTTTTTTCTTTATAAATGCATTACAAAAAATTTCAGCACATTTGATAAAAATAAAATCCATGGATGGTTGACTTTACAGGCAGAAAGGCTAATCTTATTCTGTTGCATTCATATTTTTACAATTTGGCCTTTTATTTTAGAATGGTTAACCAGCACCCCAATGTTGGGTGTATACATGGCACATATTAATGTAGATTCGATCACTTCTTTGAGTAAATGCTATGCAGATGTTTATATTTTTCACTTTTATAGACTTTTGTGTCAATGATAAAAGATGTTTTTCTGAAACCAAAAGTTTCTCTGGTTCATGCATTTCTATTTGAAGTCTCTGATCATCTTTTGAGTCCTTTTAAAATGGTTCCCAGTGGTCTTTTCATTATGATTACCATATTTTCGGGAGTACAGGCCTTTTTTTCTTCATTTTTTGACCAGGGGGGTGACATGTATTTAGGAGCAAATTATAGTCTGAAAAATACAGTATGCTGTTTTTTGCACATCAATTGTTTCATGCTCACAGTTTAGCGGTGTGTCTTCCAGAGTTCCCTCTGCCTTACCAGGCTGAGTTTTACATCAAGAACATGAACGTGGAGGAGATGCTGGCCAGCGAGGTTCTTGGAGACTTCCTGGGTGCAGTAAAGAACGTATGGCAGCCTGAACGACTTAACGCCATAAACATTACTTCAGCCCTGGACCGCGGAGGCCGCGTGCCTCTTCCCATCAACAACTTAAAGGAAGGGTAAGCATCTAAACACATCTTCAGGTACCTCCAAAGTATTTTCCCTCCATTTTAATTTTTTTATTTTTAAAGTTGCTTTTTATGATAAAAGTGGAGTAGAAATGCCTCAGAATGAAGATGTGAGGCTTCTCTTTTCTTTGCTCTTCATCATCACCTTCTCTGTCTAGCGTTTATGTGATGGTTGGCGCCGATGTTCCCTTCTCTTCGTGCCTGAGGGAGGTGGAAAGCCCACACAACCAGCTACGCTGCAGTCAGGAGATGGAACCTGTCATCAGCTGCGACAAGAAATTCCGAGCTCAGTTTCACATTGACTGGTGTAAAATTTCCCTGGTGAGGATGCATAAAAAAGAATATTGCTTTCAAATGTATTCATTTTTTACTTACTAAATTCTTCTATACTTGATTTTTTTTTAAGGTTGACATCAACAAAGTCGTTCCAGTTTACATTACCCGCCCTGACCCCGGTACAGGGATCCTGCCTGACTTTGGGGAGTACAACCCCCCATCTGAGTCCCTGAAAAGCAGGGACTACTTTTCTGATTTCCTTGTCACCATGGCGATTCCCTCAGCTGTGGCTTTAGTCCTCTTTTTTATCCTTGGCTACATTATGTGCTGCAGGCGTGAAGGGGTGTAAGTTTGCTTGAATATATATTTTTCTGCATTAATTGCACTTTTAATGACAGCAGCTGTTAGTTAAGGAACCACATGGATAGGGAAGGACTGTTTTAGGAGCAGCAAAATCCCTACATTTGAATCAGAACTGCAGCGTATCATTATCATTGAGTATGAGATCCATTTCTGAGCAGTTCCATGTCATTGCAGCAGCGGTTTTTGTTGTCATCACATCCTGAGCCTCCATGCAGAGGACTGTTCATTCACATTCTTTCATCATTTACAGGCTGGGAGAACACGACCCCTTCTCCACTCACTGTTACAAACCGCATTCACCCCCGCCTTTATGCCACAAGCCATTCACCTGTGTGTGTACATGTTGCTTTATGTATTAATATTAGTATTTAATTCATCCATTTTGTTTTGTTTCTAGGGAAAAAAGAAACATGCAAACATCAGAGTAAGTGTTTTACCTCTCCTGTGTTGTTTTTTTTTTTTTTTTGGGGGGGGTTGGCTCTTTCCTCCCCCCTCTCATTTGAGTTTTGGTTTTGTTATCATTGATGGCTGTTTCATACCCATTCATGGTCATATTTCTGCCATTACATCCATAAATCCAGTGGGCTGCTCAAAATTTCAGTGACTAGCAGTAATAATAAAGGTTAAATAACAAAAATGTCATGCACCTTAAATTAGACAAGTGAAAGAAAACCCAACAATAGATTGGGTTACATGTCAGATTTGTCTTGCATGCACAATCTGAGAGCAGATCTCCTCAGATGATGGAATTAGTGAAGCTTTGAAGAAAGTGGCTGGTTTAAAAAAACAAACAAAAAACACATCTTCTCCACCCTCCAGCATCCAGCTGGTTCATCACAGTGCCATCCAGAAGTCCACAAAGGAGCTGCGGAGCATGTCCAAGAATCGCGAGATCTCCTGGCCACTCTCCACCCTGCCTGTCTTCAACCCGGTCAGCGGCGAGGTGGTGCCACCCATCCACCCAGACAACTACGAGACCACCAGCATGCCGCTGATGCAGACACAGTCGTGAGTAAGGGGTTTAGAGGGAGGAGGGGATGGACCATTCATGGTCACAAAAGCAAACTTAACTGGAAAGGAATAAAAGAGCCAAAAACAACTTCAGCTCATTATTTTTCAGTCATGGGAAATCAACTCAGGGGCTATAGCATAGATTTTTAAGGAAGAATTTTGTGATCTATGACCATATTTTGACAAGTTTACCATAATTCTTTTTATTTTCTGTTTCGGTTCAGGAATCTGCAAAACCCGATAACCATACCACAGCCACGACCATCAGGTAAGGCTTCAAGGGCTGCATTCCTGCATGTTTTCCAGCATACCATGCTCTGGCATGTTCTAATTTGCTGGACACACCTGAACCAGGTCATCAGTTATGAGTAGGGATTGTATATCTGGAAATTGTGCAGACACTGTGGCCCTCAAGGCCTGAAGTTGCCTACCCCTGACCTTGTCTGTATGTCCAAAATGCAACTTTGCAACTTCATAGATTCTTTAAAACACAAAGATTTCAACACCATCACTGCATGCTGCTGCATGCTTGTCTTTCTGCTCCACCACTGCTTCACACTTCTGTTCTTATCTTCTTTAATCTGCCAAGCATGTGTGCAGGTTGGATATTTATTGTGCCCAAGCAAGCAAACGAACGCTTTTTCTAGACCACTTTAACATTGCCGCTGCTGGACCAAAGTGCTTCCCATTGGAGACCTTTTAAAATACATACATGAAAAAGTAAAAAACTAATTGGAACACACCTGTAAAAAAAAAAAAAAAAATGTATGTGCAACAGCACTCTGACATAAAGGCATTCTTAAGTTCCATATTTAAAAACACGAAACTGTAAGTAATTTTTTTTGCTGTTTTTTATTATCAGTGACATGACTGTGTGTGTTTTTGTGTATATATATATATATATATATATATATATGTGTGTGTGTGTGTAAGGAAGTGAGACAGTAATTATTGTTGATGCTCTGTTACACACTGTGTAAAATCTTAAAACGGATACAAATATAAAAAAAAACATAGAAACTGTGGATGAGGGAGCCAGTTACTTAAAGAGAAAAATGCTGAGAAAAAATATACTTAAAGAGAAACTTTAAAGACGCGCTCCTAAGAAAATCGTGTTTTTAACATGTTCTTGTAGCATATTTCTCAGGATGGAGGACATATAAAGTAAATTAAGAATAAAACTGTATTTCTGAATATTTCTTCATTCAAATTGTGGTGAATCAGGAGCAGATGGCAAATGCCGTTGGAAAAAGCTCTTTTGTTATGCAGAAAGTTTTGACTTTGGCGGGCCAACTCCTCACTACTCCACTCCATCTGATGCATCCACATGGAGACAAATAGATACATTAATTTACTTAAAAAGTCACTTTACAATAGAATCAAATATGAATAGAAGCCAATAGAATCCAAAATAAGTCAATTAAAACAACGTTGCAATCCCTTAATTAAACTTAATGACTGCGCATCATCAGCATCCAGTCCTCCAACAATCCAGTCAGATTCTTTTTTCTTAAAGACAATTTTGTACATTTTGGTGTAAAATGTCAAGAGGGTTATAAAAGGCTGAGAGAATTTCTGAAGGACTTTCAGCAGCTTTAGTGAATTGTAGCGATAATGCTGTTAAAAAAAAAAAAAAAGGCTCGTGAACCAAAAGTACTTGACATTTTGCTGTTCCAATCGAAATTATTCAACCCCTTTAGCAAACCTGATTTCTTTGAACATTATTAAGCTTCAAACCAGTTAAAAAAAAAAAAAAAAGGGCACTAGATTAGAAACACGATGGATAATATACAAAATTATCAAATGTTTTTGTGTTTGGCGTCTTTTAAGTTTTGTGGCATGACAAAAATACTGCTGAAAGTCTGTTCTGCCCTGAAAGTCCAAGTTCTCTTTTGAAACTCAAGTTAATAAGTCTCTATTGTCAAATATTATGACCACGGCCCTTTAACTTTACAGTGTAAGCACAATGATGGGCATTTACTGTCTTTTATTGGGTTTAACGCAACTCTTTAACATAATAGCAAAAAAAAGTTCAATAGATTTTAAAATAAAAAAAAAACAAATCTGTCAAAACATTGTTTGCAAGTCCTATTTTGTAAGACTTTAGCAGGCTTTTCACATTCAGGCTCTTTGATCATTAAAAACGCTACTTTAGACTACACAAAGATGGCTAACTAACCTGAGCAAGTTGTGAACCGCAGCATGAGACGTGGCTCCCCCCTGTGACCATATCGGTCAGCTGCATGACGCACTAACCGACTGCTCTCTGTTCACTGCTAACCAAGGAGATAACTATGTCATGTCAACGTTTCGGCGACTGGAGGTACGTATCCGTCTGCATATTCATTTACAGAGGAAGCCTTTGTCTCATTTATGAATTTTTCCAGACTGGCTGAAGCATTTATCTTCAATTTCTTTTAGGTAAATGGTATTCCTGAAGAGAGGAAAGTGGCTGAAGCACTAAATCTATGACCAAAAAGCTGATTGTCTGAGTGGCCTTCCCACATTCCTTATGTTGTCTAACAGTTGTGCCACTGTGCATGTCTCACAAAATTTTATTGTATAGAAAATACATTGTAAGACTTTAAAGGGACCTAGACAAATTAAAGAGATTTTTAGAATACATGTCAAATTATATGGTTTATATGTTCATGTCTGCATAAAAAGTGAGTTTTGTGGTGTTATGTTGGAGAAAGATAAAATAAAAAGTTTTTTGGTCATGAATTAAGCAAATAAACCACATTTTCAAATCTTTTTACTTTGAGGTACAATAGAATAAAGGCATTTATAAATATGGGTACATTTCACACCGTAATACATCACCAAAAAATATTTTACAAGTTTACTTTTTCCAAGAGTTATAAATACCTGTTGCTTTTAGGTAATCAGATCATTTGAGGCCTGAAATAACTGTCTGATTCAATGTTCACCAACAAGAAAAAATAAAAAACAGGCCCAGTAACCTTGCGCAACAAAAAGAAATGCCATTCTAGTTCGTACCAATCATGTGGTAAATGGGATTCACAACTTACAAGTTTGACTGTTTCAGTTCACAAACCCAAAAATTCATCAATAAAGAAGCTTCAAATCTGCAGATCCAATAACAAAACCTTTTTTTTTAACCTTTATAAAAACAAAATGACATCAAAGTTATTTGGTACCACTGATTTTTTTTTTTTTTTTTTTTTTTTTTAAACAACCCAACGGCAAAAGTAACACAGCTCTGATTTAAGAAGCATGACAGCTTCTCCTTTTTTCCTGCACAAATGAACCAAATCTATAAAAATGAGTCAAAGTGCTTCAAGTATTTACAACCTTAGAATGAAAGTGGAGGGAAAGAAATGATAAAAGTGCTCTTTGCTTAAATTTACACAGGGTAAGAAACATTGGCAACAAAATGTATTAATCAATGCACCAGTAATGTGTCTTCTTAGCTCAGTCAGTGCATTAACAGGGTTTTTTTCTGTTGTGTCCCAGATGTGCCAAAACATGGACGAGTGCGAACTCAGCTACATCACAGATGCCAATTTCATGTAGAAGATGCTAAATGTATGTTTAGAAGAATTTGTCCAGGATAATCATGGTAAAAAGGAGAAACATTAGGCCGGTGCTTCTAATGCAGAATAAAACATGCAAAGTGGTGTTTTTGTAACCAGTGCTGAGGTGGGGTTTATTTTTTCACTTAAACTTAGGAAGAGGAAAAAAATGACTGTACAAAAGAAACCTGTAACTAAATCGTACAAATAAAACATACATCGAGAAAACTCAGCCACTATGGAGACAGTCGGCTAAAACGCTCAACCGTGTCTGTGGTAGGGACGGGTACAAAATTGCCTTAGCGGTACTTTCTTCACAAACGGCAGTCGTGGGCGCAAAGTACAAAAACAAGAACCCCACCCCCCTCCCCTATAAAATATATGTTTAATTTAAATCATTAAATACTGTACATGTCACACATTTCCAAGCTACAGCAGATGACCACAAAGTCTCTCTGTGAGGCTAACCTTTTTAAAAAGGACATGCCACTTGCAGCCATTGCACTTTGCTTTTTTTTTTTTTTTTTTTAAACATAAGTCATTGGTTCCAACATCAGAATTTCATACAATAGTATTTTATTGATGAGGAAACAGCAGATTTAAACATCTGTTGAAAAAGAGCAGATGTCTGAATATGCTGGTTATGGCGGCTGCTGTTAAGTAGACAGAAAGAATTCCTTGCCAAACAGGAGTCGACAGGAATGCCATGTGACTGAAGTCAGGAAAAAAAAAAAGCCTTGGTCCGAGCAGACAAACGTCTTGAAACAAGACAGCCTCCACCAGAAGAAGTCATGTAAACAGTTCAGAATATTCCTCTTGTCTTCTCCTGTAGATTTTTCCTTTTGTTTTTAGGCTTTTCCTAAATTCTTTTTAAATTTCAGTGTTTGTGTTTCACCAAAGTCAAAAACGACAAAATATCTTTAAACATAATCAGAGATCTTATGAGAGAATATGGAATACTTCAGTCCTGCATCCGTACCTCGTATTCAGTCTGGTCAGGATCTATGATCCTGTCCGCATCTTTCATGATGAGGTATTGATCAGGCTCCAGGTGTGAGCTGGTTACCTCTGGTCAGCAGCAATACAGTCAGACTGAGGAGCCCTATGAACCCCAGCCTCCTAAGCAGGGCCATGACATCTTTAGGGATGACCACCTGGGCAAGATCGTTGGTGATGAGAGACACCTCGTGAGCTACGCAGACAAAGATGAAGGTGCTGACTATGATGTTGAGTGAAGGGTTTCCTGGGATGAGCACCAAAACCCCCTTAGTGTCAGCTGCCAGCCAAATGTGATATTGGCAGATAAAAAGCTGGAAAAAGAAAACAAATTCATTCAGAACTTCAATTACATGTTATTCTTACAGATCCAGTTTAGCACATTTGATTGCTTTAGGTTTTTTTTTTTTAAACTTATATTTTCATCGATACTCCACAGTTGAATTTTACCTCTAAGGAGATCTTTCCAAACCACGCAAAGAAGGAACTGTATATGGAGCGGGCGTAGCCGGGAATGTTCCTAATGAGAATGAAGGCCAAGATCTGCCAACATAAAAGACAGAACAGTTTTTTTAAAAGACCCACTCCGGTGAAAATTGTGTTTTTAACATTTGTTTATGGCACTTTTCTGATGATAAAGGACGTAAATGAACAAAATTAAGTTTACAAATTGTCAGAGCTGTTTTTTTATTCAAATCATTAAAAATCAGATCAAGCAAAAAAACTGCTTGAAAAAGAACGTGTGTGATGTCCAAACAACCATTGGCGAGCAACGAGCTCCCGGCTCCGCTCCATAATGATGCATCTGCTTGTAGACGAATAAATCCATGTACGCCTTAGTTTTCCTCGTCTGAGTTGGCATCTGGCTCAAAACTGTACGGTTGGATTGGTCCAACATTGCTCACCATTTTTGTTGCACTGCTAATGTCAGGTTGGGGGCGTGAGGGGCTGTAAGCTCGCGGGAAAGAATGTAAACAGGGAGCGCTCAGCAATAGTAAGGATTACGGGCTTGCTTTACGCAAACAATCCTGCTCACAACTCAGAGGTGAATTTCTTATGAACTACTGCCACTCTGCAGAAACAATCGTCTATTGTTTTTTTTTTATTTTATTTTATTTTGGCTAAAAACGGCATCATCATAACTAAAGGACCACTGGGAACGCTTCTAAAATAGATAAAAAGATGAAAGAAGTAAGACTTTAAATTGTGATATCTTTGTCATTCAACTCTGGTGCCTGGTTCTGCTCTCTAGTATAAATGAAAGAGTTTCCTGTCCCAACAGGTTTGGTTGAAGTCAAACGGGCGGAAAATGATGGATGATGTTCAGTCTTATAGGAGAGAGAATAAAATCGTACCTGGACTACAGAAATGTAAGGATGCATCTCATTGCACTCAGTTTTGGTTTTGCAGTTACTCGCCCATATTGAGTACGTCTAGAATAATAATGACAAGACACAAGTTAACATTTTTCAATAAACACACTTCAAAATTGTAGACATAGCCGAATTTTTCTTAATCTTGCATTTAATATTCACAGAAATATGTTGAAAATTTCGGAAATACACAATCTGAAGATCTTACAACGAAGGAGAAAATGGAGAGGGAGAGAAGCAGGTTGGAGATCTTGGGAGGGAGGAGCAACTCTCCTTTGCTCTCTGACAGCACCTGACGCTTCTGCAGCACCAGGTAGATGAAGGCAAACAGCATGCCGTGAATCACTGCCTGCAGAGCAAATGTGTCCCATTAAAACATAAACCAGGACAGAACGTTAGCTCCAGGGTGAGACCTACAAATCTGTCCAGTTTCCATCTGAACCACCATTCGTGGACACTTCCGTTCAGCTCAAAGAACTTGGAGACTGGCCACACGGAGAAGACGCTCTCAAAAAATTCCTGCAGTCAAGGATGAAGGCAGAATTAAAAAAATTCAAACATATAACCCTATATAACCATACATTTCATATTAGATACAAACATTCTGAAGCCCCTATACATTAGCATGATCAACAATTTCCCTTATTATAACTTGGTCCGTGTTTTCTGCCCTGCATTTAATTATCATTCCACTAGAGGCATTTTTTTGTCTTATGTTGGCTCTAATACTCTGTCGTGTAGTTTACCTGTGTCGTTTCAATTTGAAAGACTATTTGCTTGCTTATCTGGTAAGACTTTAATCAGCACAATCTCACCTATGTGACGATAACTTTAATTGGTCATTTTCCCTTGTATTCACACACTAGATATAAAATCATACAAAAATGGAAGATTTCAGCAGGAAAAAAGTGCTAAAATTTGTTGTGAAAAGCTCAATAGTGTTCAACAAACTGTATTTACAACATAGAATGAAAGTTTTAGGAGTAATTAGAAAAAAAAAACAAGAACACATTTTTGACAAACTAATTTAACATGGTTTTGAATGAAGAGAAAAAAACTTTAGGTAAAATTCACAGATTTCTTTGTGCTATAGTTTCTGTTCATACATCACTTGCCTCACATCTCAATGCCGTGCCCTTTCTGATGTTGTCATACAGACAGTCTGCATGTGTGGCTTTACCGTCCAGTCAGTCAAAAAAATCATTTTTTTTTTCCTGGATGCACTGCTGTCCATTTGGAATTTGTCCAGGAATTGTTTTTTTTTTTTTGGTAGCTTTTTTATTAGTTTTTTTCAAGTTTTCATTATTGTGTCAGTGGAAAAGAATACAAGAAAAAGGTTTTTTGGAGTAGAGTTTGATCCAGCTGAAGTTCAGGTATTCTGCTCCGCTGGATCCTGCTCACAGGCAACTGCTCTGTATTCCAGGGTGTAAAAGCGCTCCAGTCAACCGAGTCAATCAACCCAGTTGATTCCAAAGGGTTCCATCCATCTATTTTCTAAACTTGTTCGGTCCCTTTCAGACTCACGGGGCTGCTAGAGCCTAACCCAGTCAGGATCTACCGTGGACAGGTCTGTCACAGGGCACCAATCACACCCATACATACTCACATTCACACCTACGCACAATTTAAAGCAGGGGTGTTGAACCCCAGGCCTCGAGGGCCAGCATCCTGCTGGTTTTTAAGAAATCCTGTCCTATCTGCTGCTGATGACCTGGGTCAGGTGCGTTTAGCCAATAGGGAGCTTCTGTGGCAGGTTAGTTGGAAAATATGTTGGACACCAACCCTCGAGGCCTGGAGTTTGACACCTGTGATTTAGAGTAACCAATTAACCAATGAAGCATGTTTTTGGATGGCGGGAGGAAGCTGGAGTCCCCGGGGAAAACATGCAAACTCCACATAAAAAGGTTCCCCATTGGTGACACTGTTTTGAAATTTCTGTCATTTATTTTTTATGTAGTGAGCTTTACAGGGTTAACGCTGCATTTCTATTCACAAGCCATTTAAAAGTCAATATTGTTGATCTAACTGAGTTAATACTGTTTAAAAACACCCACCTGTGAGAAAGCAAAAAGGCAGATAAACAGCAGAAGACCGAGCAACTTGGCCAGAACTGCAAGGTGCCACATCCTGCTGCCTGTGCAGAGAGTTCACTCTTCTCAATCGATCATAAACAATCGTGAAGCACATAATCGTCTGCCATTTGAAACCTACTGTTGGCTTTCTTTTGAAGGATCTGAGGCCACATGGCCATTGTGCCGTAAATGATGACGAACCAGAAAGTGACCAGTGGAACAAAATAATAGAACTGATACGGCCTGTCCATCACAACACACAGCACCAACACCAGGAAGTTCAAACGGAACAACACCTGGGAAGGAACAAAAAAACTCCAGTTGTTTATTGATCACATTAAAGCTGCATTCACACTGGACGTGATTCGCGCAGCAGGGGTGTCGAGTTTCAATGTTAAGTCAATGTACAGATGCGGTCTGCGATCCTGCGGCGCGATTCCAGCGGCGGGCACAGCACATATCAGTCCGGCAGCAGTGCGCAACAAATCTAAGTGTTTTCAGTGACTCGATCAATAAATTGAAAAACAAAATCCAATATGGCTGATCGATGCAAGGATTATCGTCCTGAACTTCCATCCATTTTCTTAACACGCTGGGACACTGGGTTTACCGGAGGCGAAGGCGGGATACACCCTGGACAGGTTGTCAGCCTGTCCCAGAGCCCATGGAGCTGGTGCCATTGAACCCGCTATGCTAGCCAGCTGCCTGGTGGACAGCGTAGTAAGCTCCACCGCCTTCAGGGTCCTCCAGAGCTAGCAGCGTTGCCGGCCAGGCGGTTGACCCCTGGGCAGCAGATCTTGCTATGCTGGCCCGCGGGCAGTTGGCTGCCCGGCAGACGGAGAGCCATTATAGTGGGTGCGATCGCTGTGGGGTTCTCCAAAACATATAAACCCAAGCTACTCGCTCAACATCATCCACGTTTTCCATGATGTTGCATCGAATGAAGTCCAGAAAAACGTTGGCGGTTGCTCCACGGCTGGGGCATCAAGGCATCAAGCAGTAAATTTGACGCACGTCAAATGAGAGGCGGCACACCCAATCGCGTCCAGTGGGAATGCAGCAGAAGAGGAAGTCATGCTCTGAAACTAAACACTCAAATATAGCTGGCTACAGACTTACTTGACACACTCTGTAGAGTCCAAAGTCTCCTTTCAGCCAGAAGAAGGAAAAATGACCATAACCAGTCTGAAACAGGTAAGCTGCCACCAGCACCCGCACATGCATGTACACTGGAACGAACTGACAGACACACAGTCGTTCAGCTTCACAGATGTTTGCAGCAGAAAACCAAGTGCAGATGCAAATTTCCACTTACAGCACTGGCTCCAGATATGTGATAGATAAGGATGACCAGCTGCATCCAGCCCTTCCACTCATCTGTTTGTTCTCTGTTCAGCAGTTTGGTCTGTGAAGACATTTAGAGAACATGGAAATCTCTTTAGTCACTAGGTGTGTCTACATACAAAGACATTTTGTACATGTTTGCGTGTTGTGTTTGCAGTTGCAGCAACACGCACATTGATGAACTCTGACAGAAGACAAAAAAAAATTCCAACTCACCTCCTTACTGTTCTCGCTGTAAAATATTCCCAGCACAAAGATGTAGATGAGAGGAATGAAGAAAGCCGAATGTGAATAGAACTTATGTTCTTTCATGAACACATCTGCTCGGTCACAAAGGTAAAAGTAACCCATTATGACTCCCATCCTGCAGAGGGCCTGAAAGGGTGCCTTTGGCCCCAGAGGGACGGCTGCGGTCGCTGGCTTCTTCTCCTCCAGGCTCTCCACGTCAGTAGGCACGAGTCGTCTGTGGCGGTTGTTCCCAAGGACGTGGAGGACTGCTAAGACCACAGCTGAGCCCACGAAGAAGCAGGCCGTTAGTGTCTGGAGCAAATTTAGGGGTGCTAATTTCTGGCAGCAGGAGCCGTCGATGGGCCTCAGCAGCTTATTGCACATGGAGTTCATGAGCAGCATGGCTCCCTGAGAGGAGAAAGACAACATGAGAAAAACCAACAGTACAGACTGAACAATACAATTTTCCTTTAATCTCCCTTCTCACCACTTTCCTGGTGCTCTCAGGCAAGTGCAAACCATCTTCTGATTGTGTGATAGTTTCCAATGCAGCCTGACGGGAGGCTGCCACCAGCTTGACTCCAGATCTGCCATTATGCTTGGTGCTATTGAATATGTTGACTGCCACCTCATTGTAGAGCTCCAGCTGTTGATTGGTGATCATCTTCCTGTTCTCACTCAAAGCCTCCTCATTAACTGGATCTGCAGGTTTGGCATAAACAAAGAGTGCAAAGAAAATAAGGTTTAGTTGAAAGAAGAACACATAAGAAAATGAACTAAGCATTTTTCTAAGACTACGTCATCATTAAAATACTCAGACTAAAACAATCACAGACAAACCAGCAGGCATTTTAACACAGCTGTTTCGATCACGTCAGAATTTGATTTCTCCAACAGCCGGCTTCGGGTAGCAGATGTGAAAGCTCACTTGAACTCTGATGTGACCAAACAAATAAACTTTGATTTGCCTAATCCTTTGATAGTGAACCCTGCTGTGGTTCATTACAATGTTACACTACAATGTACACACTCTTCAGCAGACCAAAAGGAAGAGTAAACCATAAAAAATATGTTGGGCAGGCCACAAGCTCCCTGCTCCGCTCTATTCTGATGCATCCACTGGTAGACAACTAGATCCATGTATGTCTTTGTTTCCCTCATCCGAGCTGACATCTGGCTCAAAACTGTACGACTGATAGCTCCAAACATCCAATATTGCTCACCATTTTGGTTGCAACAATAATGTTACGTTGGGGGTGTGAGGGGCTGTAAGCTAGCAGGAGACCACGTAAACAGAGAGTCCTCAGCAAACAGAAGATCTAATTGTTCCACGCCAACGGTTTTGCCCACAACACAGAAGGGAATTTCTAATGAACCACTCTGCAGAAACGATGTCTTAAAAACGGTACAGGCTTTTAATTTTGGCTAAAAACAAGATAATCTTAAATTAAAAAAACACTGGTAAAATTTGAAAATAGATCAAAAGATGATCGAAGTGAGACTTTAACATTTCCAGGTGTCTTGTTTTGCTCTCATACCACTTGGACAAATTTAAGAAAACTGGTTCAAGTTTTCTTGTCACAGGGAGAAATACTTGTACGGCTAAATGATGTTTCCAACATGGACATTCCATAGCAGGAGCCGTCACCTTGTAGGATCCAATAGATCTCGCCATGCTCAGCTAGCTTTTCCAGATGCACTGTAATGGCTGTTAGGTTGACCTTATACTGCTGCAGGGTCTCACTGCTGCCACCGTGCAACTTGATGGACCACTGTGGAAAACGGATAAACAGGTAAGATTAGGACTGACACAATTCAGCAAACACCTTGTACATGTCCAGCATTAAAATGAGATGTCACTGCAGAGCAAACAGCTTACTGTAGCAGCTCCAAGGATGACCACATCTGGCTTTGCTGACGTTTCCTGCAACAAACAGGAGAAGATTTCTCTTTTCTTCAAGCTTGCTACATAAATGCTTTCAAATAAATATTTGAAAAACTTAATACTCAGACTCACCTGTATCCATGAAACCAAGCGTTCCTTCATTGAATTATTTGCCTCTGGACACCACAGAAAGTCCTGGACAACAAAATATTGTTTTCAAACTCCACCAGAGTTCATATTTTATGTAAGAGGTGGAAAATAATGACAAAGTCGGAGATAAACTCACCACTTTAACTGATGACTTCACCACCTCAAAGAAAATGTCTTCATGCTTCCAAAATTACATGTATAAACATAGAAAAAAAGTTAGTGAGAAGGAAAGACATTTTACTGATGCTCACTCAGTTGAAATGTGGCAAATCTGCCTCAATTCACCTGATCTTAGTGATCAGATTAGAATGAAGGATTTTAGTGCACTTCATGTGCTGAACAAGCAAAATGCAGCCATAGAGATAACAAGAAAACCTGCCTCAAACCAAAAAAAAAACAAATATACTCGTTTCTAGAGTGATTTGGAAACAGTGCATAATCATCCCTAAAACCTAAGCAGAGACCTTAAATATTTATACTTTTTTGTTTTTCAAATCATGTCTGAGGTGTGTAGAACTGCATTATATTTTTGTAGGTTAATGTTTAAATTAGTTAAACCATGTTGGCTAAAAATAACAGATGTAAAAACATGATAGACAGGTCCAAATAAATACATATTTATCTTTACCTTGTTTCCATCCTCCCTTCTATCTGGTTCAATAACATTGACAAAGGAGTAAAACAGCTGTCTTATCCGTGAGTCACCGACAAAGGCCACCCGTTTCTTTGCAAGGCATGTTTTGGCTTCACTGTAAAACAAAAGGACGATTCTTCAAATTTTTCAATTAAAGAACAACAGATTAAAATGCCAATTTTCTTAAGTTAATAACATATACTAGATTAGCAGCCAAATTTACACTAAATAATATATTTTATATTGTGTGCTCAGGTGTAGATGACAAATAATATATTTTTTTGACCAGATTATTGCCTTTACAAAAAATATATATCATTTTGGAAAAGGTTTAAAACTTCTTAAACAGGAAAATCAAGTTACTCTTCAATGAGTTTAGAGTACAAAAAATCCAGAGATCTTTGAATCAACTGTTTACTTTGTTTTAAATCAGCTCAATATCTACTCATAATTCCATTAATGATGAAAATGTGAATATATACCATGGTTTCTGAAGCTAAACTAAATGACATCTTTATAACAAATGAAGAACCACAAGAACTCCCAAGAACCACATAGCATTATCCTGAATAAAGCAGTGTAACCTACGTGCTTTTGTATTTGTGCATCATACAGCCGTAAGGCTGCCATACATTCTCTCCCAAGTACCGTCCCGTGGACAGCAGCCATTCACATGAGTCTCCGCCTGGAGGGAGACACAGAGGCAAACTGTGAGTCCAAACAAAAGACTGACTCATGTTTCTGTTCAAAATGACAAAAAAACAGTGTTTTATCCAGTCCACCAATGGTAACGTCTAATTTGATGCACAGTACTGATTGAGTCCAAAAGTTAAACCACCATTAAAATAGCAAAAGCTATAAACAGTTGGCTTATCATTTGTGTGCAAATGAATGGAGTCACCTGCAACTAGGTCAGACCAAACAGGGTTTCTGCAGCCTGGTACCAAGTGGGTTACAAGGCAGATGTACCGTGTCTACCCAGATATTTTTTGCACTCTCTTTTATTTGCTGCCGATGTTAGTAGTTTTAGGCGGGAGAATCAATAAACACATTTTGAAATTATTTTTATACACTTGAAACAACAACATATGAGAAACAGGAATCAACACATTTGGGCTAAAAAAAAAAAAACATATGGAGATACTAACATCAGAACATATTTTAGTAAAACTTTCTGGTTAATCAAGCAATTTGAATTACAGATTTATGAGGTGGCTTACATTAACAGTAAAAACTTTTTTTTTATTTCATAAATGAGTTTTGTTTGTGATAACATATTGTGTTTCGTAGACATAATGTTGATTGGCAGAAAATCACTTGATGTCACTGATACAAAAAAAAAATAAAAAATCCACTTTCTAAAAAGACCCACTCCAATGAAAAACGTGTTTTAACATATTCTTGTAGAATTCTTCTTAATATTATTATAACATATTAAAATTTTAAAGACTAAAAATACATGTCTGAGTATTTCTTTATGCAAATCGAGATGGATCTGGAGCAGAAAAAAACCCATTCATTCTGAATCAAAGAGTTATATAAGATAATAATATAACTTTATTAGTCTCTGAATAGGGAACATTATTCCCCCCAAAAAGCATCATTTTGTTTGCTGCTTCTGGTTTGAGAAAGTTAATGACATGCTTAGCACATTTTCCTAAATCTACTCAATTAGTTCCAAACATATCATTATCTTATAATTAATGAATAGGAATGAAAGCACTGTAACTCCACATCGCTGTTGATACTGGGGCTACAGTCCAGAAAGTCTAATGTCTGAGACAAACAACAGCTAACTTTGCCTAGCAACACAAGGCAAAACCAAGAGCCGCGGGAGCGACCACAGTTTTATTACACAACGCTAAAGCAAGAGTTTATTGTGTCTTAAAAACGACATGTGTGTCAAACATCATGACTGGATTTTCAGTCCACTCAGAGCAATAAATAATGTCCTGTTGTAGCATGTAAACACAGCTAATTGCAGGGTTAGCTAGGTCCCGCTAGCCAAACTAGACGAGCCAAGCGTGGCTGTCTGCGTCTCCCCTGCAAGTTTACCTGACTGTTATCAATATAAACCCTTAGCCCCAGACTTTGACTTTTCTGCGCATTATATTTTAGGACGCACAAGTAGAAAACAACATTAAGGAGGAGCATTCAGAGAAAGGTGTGGGGGTATCGGCGTGCGAGCCACCGTTAGCTTGTGTAGCAGCATCAGCACCCAGCTGGAATAACGGAATAGCACTTACCCCCAAAATGCCGCAAAACTCCGTGAAACACCAGGAGCAAAATGACAAGCACGAACGATATCAGTTTGGCATTTCTTATGGTGAAATGTTGGTTTATTTCGCGTTTGCCCAGGCTATAGGCCAGGATCGCCATCTTTGCTGCTCCATGACAACAGGCAGTTGTGCGGACCGGCGGCAGCGGCGCACCATCTGTCTGCTCCGCTTCGAGAGACGCCTCCTCTGGTGCCCCCATCACCCCAAACTTTCAGGAGGGTGGAGGGAGAAAAAAACATCAATGTATAATAATAAAAGTTCACCATGGATGCGCATCTGATTTACTCACCCGAAAACCTTTCAAAGTCGAAGGATTGGCATTCAAAAGTATCTCGTTAGGTTTGAGAGTGCTGACTTCCTCGTAATACAAAGGTTGATTTTTAAGTAGGCAAACAAGGCAAAGTGCACGCTACCTGGTGAACGTAGGTGGAGCACAGGACGTATGCAGATCACTGCTTAACCTGCCAAACAAGACAAGATATTTATCACACAAGTCTTCTGAACTCTGAGGAAAGTGGAAGAAAATGTTCTGCAATAATAATCAAGGGTTAGAATGCTCTAGTTCTTATAAATTAGAATAGGAATGTTTTAAAATAAACCTTCTTTCTAAAAATGTGTTTATAGTAAAACCTTAAAAAAGGAGTGTCCAAACTAGCTCAAAGTATTATTTCTTTGGTTTGACAATTATGTTGCAAAACCACATTTGCCCTTTTCTCCCGTGCAGAACAAGACCGGTTTAGAAGTATTTACAACAAAAAAAGAGCACTGTCAAAGAAATTATTCAGATTAACCAAAAATCCAGTCAAACAATGTTTATAAATTTTTGTCTTTCTTAAAATATCTCAGCTTTTCGGCACAACTTCAAAGTAGACGCAAATGCTTTCCAAATCAGGTGTGTCTGTGTAAGTGGGTCTTATGACAGTGAAGGCCAAAAACCGGCTGTGTGCTTTCTGTGTGGAGTTTGCATTTTTGTTGGTTTTCTCAGGGAACTCTAGCTTCCTTCCACAGTCCAAAAGCAGACTTCATTGGTCTCTAAGTTGCTCCTAAGTGTGTGGCCCTGCAACAAACTGGTGACCTGTTCATGGTGTACCCAGCGTTGCCCAACTTTAGCTGGGGTTGGCTCCAGCAACCCCATGACCCCAAAAGGGATTCCACGAGTTCGAAAATGTATGGATGGAGATTCTGTGCATTGAGAATAACTCCAGTGGATGTTGATGTGCAGCATTATCTGAAGCGATGTTTTCTACGATCCTGTTGGGCAAAAGTGTGAATCAATGATGAAAGAACCAAGATGGTGTCCCATTTTTAAACAAATATAAAATTTCCGTAAATGTCATTATATTCGTTCATACTCTAATGAAAACATTTATTTGGAAAGGCTTTCATGTTTTCTCTGGTGCTGTTAATGTTTTTTTTTACTTGAAAAGTGAATTGCAGTAGTCCCAGCTGCTGTTTTTTGAAGGAGGAAGGACTGAGCCAACATAGGTGTGTTCGATGCTGGCAGAAGATCTGAATCGTTTTTTTTTTTTGCCACGTCTTTATTTGGGCAATCTGCTGGAAACAAAAGGTGAGCTGCATAGTTTTTTCAAATGAATTGCCGTATACTCTTTCCATTAAAGTCTTCTTAAAATGGAAAAAAACAAGGTATTCCAGAATATTGTTGCTAATTTTTTTAGTTAGAAATTACTTGAAATTTTTAAAAGCTTGATTGCCACTGCATGACTGCTGACCTGATTACTTGACCTAATTAAAAAAATAACACTAATTATCCAGTTAAAGGAAAAGATAACAGAGCTAAGAAATGTTTTTTGTCCATACCACATCCTAAAAATATCAAACTTAAAAAATTACCAAATTTCTGCCAAATGTCTAACTCCCAAAATATTAGTATGAGCAGCTTAAGTTTTGATGCGTCTAAAAACTTGACACTTTTAAGCAACAGCACCATCCAGTGACCAATCGAGGTATTGCAGCAAACACCAGCGACATGTACATTACAAATGACACTGGCAGAAAAAAAGACAAATCCCCACGGCGAATTTAAAAACCTTAATCATGCATCACTGAAAATTAAGCCTTGACCCAAACCACAGAAATTTATTTAGATGCAAAAGCTGTTTTATGCAAGAAAAAAAAGCAATATGACAGGATGCATATTTACAAAAACCAAAGCACGTTAGTAATCACACATTGGCGTGGACAGTGTAAACAGGAATTAACTATACATGGAATTTTACTGCATGATTGAAAGGCGAAATCAATGGGGAACAAAATCCGAGATATGGCTGTGCTTCCACAATAAAAAAGATGTTAAATTCAGTTAAAGTGGAAAGAAAACGACAGTGACACACCTTCAGCGGTGTCATTAAAACATGAAAGCACTTAAGTCACTGTGTAGTGGGTTTTGGAACATTGGACATGCTTTATTTCAGAACTTTTCACAATTTATTTAAACATCTCACATATACAAAATAGGTACAATAGACTTTGGGGAGTCATTGTTTCAGAGAGAGAAGATGCCGCCAAAAACTATTTAGAACTTGGTGAAATTATGTGCTGTCAGTATGAACATTGAGAGTGGGACTGGAGGGTTGAAAAAGCATGATGGGAAAAAACAAAAACAAAAAAAAAAAACTAGAAAAATAACAAAAATGAGAAAAAAAATAAAACAGACATCAGCTTTTGTAACATTCCACCTGCTTAAAGCGAGGGAGTATCAGTGGGATACAAGCAGGACTCCTCAAAAGTCAATACAAAATAATACAGCAAAAAAAGTGGTTCGCTCCACAGCTGCATAATAGCACCATAGATCTCTGCTTCAAGTAACTGAGCACCTTCCGAAATGGGACAAATCTTGAAGCCTCAAAAGTCTTAACATCTCTGTTGTGGACCCAGCTCTAGTCAATAGTATTTTCTTTACGCACAGGCATGAGGTAGTTCAAACCTTTGTTTCTTGGAAATTGTGGTTTTAAACCTCCTCTCTGGAAGATATACAAAGACCACAAAGTGATGCACACTTCAGCAATTTTTATTACACTTGTTTTATTTTTTACAAAAGGATGACATGATGTCCCACAATAAGGTGTTTTCCCGCGTCCCTTTGGGTGGCTGTATTAATTTGAATTGCACAAACGCTCCTTTCAGTCCGTTTAGTCCTCGCCGATAGTTGCCCATTTTAAGCAAGTGGATGTGCAGACGGAAATCAGCATTCAGTATTAAAAAAAAAAAAACACAAAAAGAAGGGCAGAGATTTGGGGATTTCTTTTTTCGTTCTTTCTCTCTTTTTTTTTGCTATTAATTTATCACAAGTCTATTCATTTGAAACAGACTGGGCCAATGTCCAAACCAAACTCCTGGTTGGCTTCACCAATGTCCAAAGGTGCAATGTCGAGGATGGGGAGGCGAGATGGTTTATTTGTTCTGTACTCAATAACTGTCTTGCTCCATTCACCAGTGTGTCTCTGCAAGAACGAAAAAGTATGTAAAAAATGTGAAATTTAATCGATTTGATCAAATCCACACAGATCTAAAATAAGGCAGAATGAGCAGATACTCACAGTGCAGCCATCCTCCAGCACGGAGAAGGTGAAGCGGCTGTTGCCTTCAGCTCTGAGCTCCACGTCGTTGGAACCTTGGAGCACCACAGCCTTCTTCAGGTTGCCGCTCTCACCATCCATGTAGGCAATGCTGTTCTTGCAGTGGTAGGTGATGTTCTGACTGGCCTGATTGGACAGCAGGCGCATGAAAGCCAGCTGGGTGGCCATGCTCTGGGGGCTCAGGGTGTCGTCATTGTAAGCAAACTGCGGGAGGGAAAGCACTGTCGTCAGTTCTGTGGAAAAATGCTCGCTTCAGGGTTGCAAAACAAGCTCCTTTCTTTTCCCTTCTCACCTCGGTACCACCATTGATGGTCTCTCCAAACCAGATGTGTTTCTTGCTCTCGGTGCTTCTGTACCAGTTCTTGCGGGCGATGCTCTCAGGGTGGGAGTAGATGCAGGTCTCGCGGGTGGTGAAGTCGCAGAAGACCTTGATGGCGTCATTTATGCAGCCCTGGTTGGGGTCGATCCAGTAGAATCCTGCACATCGGAACAGCGTCAAACTAAGACTTGTTTTGTTGTTTAAAAAAATTCCTTTATGCCAAATTGATCTCTTTGCTTAAAGCATCTCAGGTAAGTCAAGCTCACCGCTGCTCCATTCAGGATGGCCTAGCCTGATGTCACGGCATGCGCGGGCTGGATTCTTTCTTGATCCCTCAGGGGTAAGCAGGTTCTCGATCTGGTTGTTGAGTGACTTGATGGTGGCATCAACCTCATAATCCTTGGCTCTCAAAGCGGGCTGATCAGCTCTGTACTCATCGTATCCACCAGAGACATCGTATCCACCGCCAGCAGGGCCAGGAGGTCCGGGGAGACCAGGAGCTCCAGCAGGACCCTAAAGTGGACGAGAGGATGATTCCGTATGCAGATACAGGCTCAAACTATGCTTTGACATTTCGGAAAAGCAGAAAACAGTGTGCAGCTTACAGCTGGTCCAGAGAATCCAGGAGGTCCACGAGCACCAGGAGCACCGATAGTACCATGGGCACCAGCTCTGCCATCCTTGCCAGGAGGTCCATGAGGTCCAGCAGGTCCCTGAGTAAGAAGTAAGAAGCTTAAATAAACTAGAGGAATCAGCTCTCTAAGGGAGTGGCACACCACCTCATATAATTACAGAAAACAAAGTTTTTTTGTACTTTTCAATGAAAACATTTTTTTTGTGGGTTTTGTGTTTTTTCAGAAAGAGTTCCGATTTTCATTCGATGAAAAATTTCTCATAAAGTTAATACTTATTAGAAATCCATTGGTTCTATATTGACTCTTTGGGATTACACTTACTCTGGGTCCAGCGAGTCCAGTTGGTCCAGCAGATCCACTATCACCAGAAGGTCCCTGTGGATGAGAAAACCCAAATAAGTTCTCCGTAAGAAGTGCAAGCCCGTGGTTTGGGTTTGTTTTTGAATGTGCCTTTTAAAGGCGTGCAGACACTCACAGATGGTCCAGGCATTCCCTGGAGACCAGGATGTCCACGCAGACCCTTCATGCCTCTCTCACCCTTTTCTCCAGCAACTCCTTTCTCACCACGAGGTCCAGCAGGTCCCTACAACAGAACCAGAACAAAAACAGAGACTTCATCTTTCTGGACAAGGACAAAACTCAAACAGAGCCACTCGCTTTTCATTTATTAAACACAGGGAACATACTTTTTTACAACTAAGCCTTTTAATGGTACTTACAGCACTGCCTCTGGCTCCAGCAATACCAACAGGTCCAGTAGGACCAGCTGGGCCCTAAATGGACAAAGGAGACGAGAATAAAAGTGTGAACGAGGTCGATAGGTAATGCAAGTATGTTTCAAATTTTGCAACATGGAAATGCAATTAAAAAAAATTACAGCTTCTCCACGGCCTCCAGGTCTGCCAGAGGCTCCGGTGGGTCCAGCAGGTCCAGGGGTGCCGCCAAGTCCCATTGAGCCAGCAGGTCCAGGCTCTCCACGGTCTCCCTAAGCATTGTGGGTCAGAGGAGACTTTGGTTTATGGGTTTGTTCTGCAAATGAAGGTGTTGGGAGATGTTTGTCAGGGCTTTACCTTGAATCCAGCAGCACCAGGACGACCAGGAGGACCATCATTACCAGGGTTACCCTGCAGATAGCAGAGGGTTTTAAAGTTTGTGCAAAAGAAAATACAATTGCTTTTAACTTTATTAACAGTTTGCATTGCAGGTGAAAGGAGTGAGTCATATTTTAGTACTCACTCTAAATATTACCACTTTAAACTAAAGTTAATAGATACTTTTCTGATGACAGATGTGATTACATTTTAAATTAAGTCAAGCAATCAACAAAACAATGTGTTTGAGAAAAGTTTTTACAAAGACAGCCACAAAACCCAATACACATGATTGTAGTGACAAAAAGCATTGTTAAGGCTGGGTCAAAGACTCAGGTTTGTCATAGATAGAATTTATAGAGTTAAATTGAATTTAAGTTCAGAATTCAGTTAAATTTTATTTATATAGCCCAATATCACACAATGCAGATATCTCAATGGGCTAAAGATACAAAATACAGATGTGAAGGAAATGCGTTTGTCTAAGAATCCTGATTATAATCCAAGCTGAAAGCTGCTTTGAGGTTTCAAAATGGCTATTTAAATGAACACATTTATTTTTCAGTTAAAAACTGCTCTTCAATGGACAAGTTTAAGCTTACATCACGTCCAGCTTCTCCTTGAGGTCCGGTCATGCCAGGCATACCAATGTTGCCAGGAGGACCACGAGGTCCTGTGGCGCCTGCAGGTCCAACTCTTCCTGGCTCTCCCTGTAAAGTGATGCAGAAAATGAGTGAATTTTAACCTTCTGCCAACCGAAACATGCGGAAGTTGAATGATTTCTCACTGATGCAGAGTAGATTCGGTTTTTACTTACCACAGCACCGGCAGCACCAGGTGTACCACGGTCTCCTCTAGTACCAGTTAGACCACCGAATCCCGAAAGTCCAAGAGGACCAGTGATTCCAGGAGGGCCAGGAGGTCCCTGAAGAAATGAACAACCCCTAATGTTATTTGATGGGAACATTTGCTGTTTGAAGGACAATAATCAATACAATTTCAGCGATCCATTATCTCATATCACGCACAGCGGGACCGGACTCTCCAGGGGATCCTTTTTCTCCAGATACACCAGGTGGTCCAACCATTCCTTGCTCACCAGAAGGACCAGCGGGACCAGGATCACCACGGGGACCACGGGGCCCATCCTTGCCAGCTGGACCAACAAGGCCTGGAGGTCCAACAATACCCTAAAAAGAGACGAGCAGAACAAGTTTGTTAAAAGCATTCATGAGTGTTAAGGAATAACTGCAAATTCCAAACAGGAACTCACCGCCTGACCAGGAGCACCAGCTCTACCAGCAGCACCAGGGAAGCCAGTGAGACCCTGAGAAGAAACACAAACAGTTGATTCAGAGTTCATAGATCTGGTAAACTGAATTTACAGTAGGATGAAAAATAAAAAGACACATTATCAAATAACTGAATTAAGCTGATAGGAAAAATGTATACTTCCTGCCTTATAGATGAACGTTATGTGTGGAAATGCATGTGTGAGGGCTGAAGTGGGCTGACAGTAATTGATGTTACGTTTTTTGTGTGCATACTTACAACAGGACCGGTGTCTCCACGAGCACCAGGGGGTCCAGCGGGGCCAGAAGGACCCTAGATATCCGGAAGATAAAGGATTAGCTCTCATCTCCTTCAGGTGTAAACATCATTTTTTAAGCTTAGCCACCTAAAACAGTTTTGCTGTCTTTTCAAATCGACTCTTTGAAAAATCCCCTTTCTAATCAGATTATGTCTGGTAAAGTGTTTGGACTTACAGAAGGTCCAGACTGTCCAGCAGGTCCAGCAGGTCCAGAGGGGCCAGCTTCTCCTTTTCCTCCAGCAGGTCCACGCTCTCCTCTTGCTCCAGGCTGACCATCAGCACCCTGAAGAGAGGAGCAACATCAAGTCAAGCATGTCTTTGTAGCACATGTCAAGTTAAAATGTATATGTTGATATTTTTATTATGATGAGGATGTACTTCAACAGGGCCTTACAGGGGGTCCGGCGAATCCAGGAGGTCCAGCAGGTCCAACCTCACCACGCTCTCCCTACGGACATCAACAAGCCAGTTACAAAAACTGCTTTGCTGACCCAAAAGTTCCAATTTGATGCGGTTCCAATAGGATGTTTAAAAATGTGAATAACATAAATCTCCAGCAGTTACTTACAGAAGGTCCACGGGGTCCAGCGGGGCCAGCAGGTCCAAAAGAACCACTCTCACCCTGGAAAAGAATTTAGCGTCTTGGTTTAGATTCAGCCATCTAATGATGGATCAATTAAAATCCCGTTTGAGGGTTCCCAATCACCAACAACGCTTAACTTCTGTCAAATTTGATTTTAATTATAAAAATATCATTACATTTTAGTGTGTTTGTTTAATTAGACCTAATTTAAATTGTTTGACATTTGGTGTTTAGACAGACAAAATAAAAAGTTCTTAAAATGTCCATTAGATGGCAGTGTTGAAACTGAAGACATTTCAATTTAAATCTTTCATTTGGTGAACGTGTCTTCCAAAAAAGGGTCAGAAATCTGATGACATTTTATTTTGCAGCAATTTTATTTCTGTATGTTAGCTTAATATGTAAAAAAAGATTTACCTTATCACCGTTGGCTCCATTTGGTCCAGGAGGCCCAGAAGATCCAGGCAGACCCTGTTTGAGGACAATGGAGAAAATTAGGAACTTATATCACTTAATTTTACATTTATTGAACTTTTATAAAAATTTTGAAGACAATTTGAAAAAGTTTCAAGCTGTAGAGGAAAGTTGAACCTACGCGAGCTCCATCTCTGCCAGAATTTCCATCAGGGCCTTTGTGTCCAGGTTCTCCCTGTACAACGAAGGAAAAACATTTTATGGGTTGTGACAAAATAGAAATAGGGGACAAAAAATCCCAAGACATCCATCTCATAGCACGATGCTTTAAAGTTACCTTTTCTCCTTTAGGTCCAGGGGTACCAGCTGCTCCACGCTCACCAGGCATGCCTCCAGGTCCCTGGTGTCCGGGAGCACCAGCAGCTCCGGCAGCACCAGGCTCTCCCTGGAAACAGGCGGAGCACAGTTGTATGACCTTTGCTCTGTTCGGCATTGTTTTCACTAAAATGGTTTCCCTCAGTCACCTTGCCACCATCAGCGCCTGGGGCTCCAGCAGGGCCACGAGGTCCAATTGGTCCCTGAGGGCCAGTAGCTCCAGGACTGCCATTGAGGCCACGCTCTCCCTGAAGAATCACCAATTTATTTAGTGCTTACTTTTAAATAAATGCTAATCAAAGATTTAGACAAAAATCTCAGTTTTAAAAACACACAGAAAAAGAAATGCATTACTTTAGTGATAAAAAAGCACCATTTTGTCAATAATTGAGCCAATGGTTTAAATAATAAAACATTGACAGGTGGTCTCACCTTGGCACCAGCAGGTCCAGCAACCCCCTGATCTCCTGGGATACCCTACATAAACAAGAGGAGTGCGGTAGAACTTTATTTTAAGACCGTTTTCATTCCTTTCTACAAATTCTGCAGTTCAGGCGTGTAAACGTACTCTTTCTCCAGGCTTGCCTGCCTCTCCAGCTGGTCCAGCAGATCCAGGCATACCCTGAAAATGTCACGTAGCAGACGTCAGAAGGAAAAAGTCAGTTTTGTGAAGTTGAAGAATCAATCCAGGGAATTGCAGCGAGAAATGGGAATTTCTAAACCCTTGAGGGACTTAGTGTTGCAAATTTTATGGAAAACTATTCAAAATATCTTGTTTTCACTGAGGTAAGTAGGAGATCCAAACCTCGAAACCAGCAGCTCCAGAAGGTCCTTGTTCTCCCTTTTCACCAGGGGCACCCTGCACAGAGAATCCAAAAATAGTAAAAGATCAGAGTTTTTTTTATGAGCTTTGATAAGAAATATGAGTCAAGTCAATTACTCACAACAGCTCCAACTGGGCCAGCAGCTCCATTGTTGCCATCAAGTCCAGGAGGTCCCTACAGATAAACACAGAAGCAGCTGATGAATTGATAAGGTCTTCAGTGAAAAATGTTTAAAAGTCTTCATGCTTTGAGCTGGGGTTTTTCCTCTTGGTGATTATTGTACTCACTCTCAGTCCGTTAGGACCGGTGGATCCCCTTTCTCCAGGTTTGCCAGGCTCTCCCTGATGTCAAAAACAGGTGGAGCACAGGTTGTGCCGAATTAAAAACTGAATTCAGCTTAATTTTTACATTTTTAGGGTCTCTCTTCAGATTCACTCACAGAGGGTCCCTTGGGTCCGGGGAAACCAATGTTTCCAGGATGGCCTCTTGGTCCAGTTGGGCCTGGAGGTCCAGCACGGCCATCTTGTCCAGCAGGACCCTTAAGGAAGAAGAAAAACAAAATCATTTCACAAAATTTTCTTACAATTGTTTTGAAATTAGGCCAGAGACATGTATGGTTGAGCTTTTTAAGAAAAACGAGGTTTACTTACGGCAGGTCCCTCCTTTCCTGGAGGTCCAGAGCTTCCAGGGCTTCCTGGGAGACCCTGAAGAAAACAAACTGGTTAGCTGTTAAAATAATTGATACATTTTGAGAACTAAAGCTCTTTGACAGAGCAGCTTGCTGTGACAACTTTGGCTAAGTTGCCAGTTTACTACGAACATTAATGTTGAAGCAAAACTACACCCACCACGGGTAAAGACTCACCCTGAGACCAGCTGGGCCAGGCTCACCAGCACGACCAGCATCTCCAGGGGGGCCACGTGGTCCAGAAGAACCAGTGGAACCACGAGCGCCAGGCATACCCTTAAATGAGAGAAAGGACAAATCAACATGAGAGCATTTCTCTGTTTCACAAACTCTGGCATCTCTTTGGATGTTATACTCACAATGGGGCCAGTTCTTCCCTCCGAACCAGGCAGACCACGGCTGCCAGGAGCACCCTAAACGAGATAGATGTGCCTTAACAACCAACCCCAGTGACCTCCCCTTGGATAATATCAGATAATCCCAAGAGAAAATTGCTCACTCTTGTTCCACGGTTGCCAGCAGCTCCAGTGGCACCGATCTCACCAGTGGGTCCTCTCTTGCCTTCCTCCCCTTGAGGTCCTGGGGCTCCCTGAGGTCCAGCGTTACCCTGAGATTGGGGACAGAGGAGTTGAGGGTCACAATTCCTTTTTCAGATCCTTTATAGTTCATTTCTATTAAATTTGGATCATACCGGCTCTCCTTTGGGACCACTGTCTCCCTTAGTACCCTGAGGACCAGGATCTCCCTGCAATAAATACAGAATGCCTTCATCAGAAAAGCAGTCATATGTTTCCCATGATTTGAAAACAAACAAAAAATTCCAAAAACCGTCAATGTTTCTGATGACTTCTTTTGCAATACTTACACCAAGGCCTCTTGGTCCAGCAGCACCCTGGGATCCCTGAGGTCCAGGTCCTCCTCTTGCACCACTAAAGCCAGGAGGTCCACTGGGGCCGGGGGCACCCTGAACATCAATTGAGACACCAGGTAAGCTCTTTTAATCGTTCCTACTGCCTGAACTGCATGTTTAAGGAGCAGACAGGTTTGAATTGGAATTTGTCACATTGCTACTCTGGGTTTTTGTGGCTCACGAACTGCTCCTATGCACAGCAAGTGGAACAACCTGAAAGGGCTATGAGTTTGTGTATGCGGGGTTTACATGTTTGTTGCAATTTCAGGTCTGTTTTAATATGCGATGTCTTGAAGTTGAGTCATGCCACTTGGATGAGCCAAAAAGGTTTCAAGAAGAGAAGGCAAAAAGCCCAGATATCATGACTTGTGTACAATGCACTGACATTTAGAATTCAAAAATGAGTGTAAAAGAGGGCCTTGTTTATAAAAACATTCTTAGAATGAGTGATCCTATCCTAAAATGTCTATTATTTTTACAACAGATACTTACAGCGGCTCCCTTAGCTCCATTCAGGCCATTGGCACCAGGGTTACCCTGTAAAGAAGCACCAGAGTTCAGTAAATAGAATAAAAATAATCACTCAAAGTTCCTTTTATTATCTGCCACTGTTTTATAATTATTTCTATGGTTGTATGAGGATGCAATAAAGATAAATCACTAGTAGAACCTGTCTGGACTTGAAGAATCTAGTTTTTATTTGCAAGTTTATCAAATGAAAGCAAAGACTTCCGATCAGTAACTGTTAGGAGTAGAACATCTGCATTTTGGTAAGCTTACAGGAGGGCCAACAGGTCCGACAGCACCATTGGGTCCAGGCTCTCCTCTGTTGCCTTGAGGTCCAGATGGGCCAGTTGCACCAATAGGTCCAATCTCTCCCTGTTAAAAAAACAAAACAGGCCCACCATCAAGCTATGAATAACTGATAGATAATTGTTGACCTAAATGCTTCATTTGAGAATTCTTTGAAGGATGTTTTGAAGTGACACAGCACCCACCTTAGGGCCAGGACCACCAGGGAACCCTGGAGGACCAGCAGCACCCATAGGACCCTATTTTTTTTTTTTAAGAGAAAGAAATGTGTCAGGGTAAGCATCAAACACGTCAAAATTAGCTACACTTTTAAAACTGCGAACTCACAGCGGGACCAGCAGGTCCAACATTGCCGTCAGCACCACGAGCGCCAGCAGGCCCAGCGGGACCGGGACGACCCCTCTCACCAGGCAGACCGCGTTGTCCCTGAAGAAGAGGTGCTGTTTTATGAGCACATCCTGTCACCCTGTTTTAGTCCAAAAAATATTATCCTAAAAAACTTACAGCCAAGCCTGGACTTCCAGCAGCTCCGTGGGCACCGGATTCACCCTAGAAGGGAGATGGATGTGTATGAAATAAAGAGGCAGGTGGAGTTTAAAAAAATATGTCAGATGTGAGGCTTCCAGCAGAAATAACCTTACTTTAAGACCAGCAGCACCAGGTTCTCCTTTACGCCCATCCAGACCAGTGTAACCCTAAAACACAGAATCCCAGTAACGTTGGAGCATATTCATTGACCTTCATATCCCAGAAAAATGAAGAGTTAAAAGGAATGATGATGAACTCAATGCGTCTCCGTTTCACTTTTAGTAATGGTGCAACTGTAACAGACTTCTGTTTGAGGATGCCTTTAGTGTGGTTTTATAGGACGCTGGCTTTACAGCACCACACATAGTCAGGCTTTTTCTCCCAGTAATTTTCAAGAAACTAAAAACTTCAAAGGCGGAAGGTTAGCTCTGTAATCAAACAGAATGTTGCTCTTAGTGGGAAGCTTTCATCAGCACAGCAGGACCCAATCTGCTCTGCTTCTGAGCCCTCGAGATGAGGAGGTTCATGCCAAGCAGAACAAAATATGGACACTCACTCTGTGTCCCTTCATTCCTGGAAGTCCAGGGGTTCCAGGGAATCCACGAGCTCCCTAAAAACCAGTTATAGAGGTGTGTTAGCTGTCAGCCGCTTTGTATCACAAGCCCTGCTCTGATGAGGATGTCTTACCTGAGGGCCAGGGGCACCTCTCTCTCCAGGCTTGCCAGGTCTGCCGTTGTTACCCTACCAGACACCAGAGATGATCTTTGAGCACCAAGAAACTGCAACGTTTACCAGGAGCTAGGAATAACTCAAAGAAATTGATGAAAAAAAGGAGGAACTTTATGCTTACATCTTCTCCAGCTTTGCCAAGGGGTCCAGGGGGGCCACGAGGACCAACAGCGCCCTGACAAGGAGAGATACAGATTTAAAGTCTAACAGGTCAGGACTGCGTTTAGCGTAAACTCAAATTTCCGACTTCTCTTTTGGCCAAAATGTCTGAGAATCTTTTGAAAGATAAACTCACAGCTTGTCCGGGCTCTCCAGGCTCACCGGGGTGTCCTGTGTGTCCCTGAGGTCCCTGAGATTTGGAAACATTCAATATTTAGTCGATGCATTCAAAGATTTGAAATTTGACTATGATACAGTTTTTTCTGAACTTACAGGGGGTCCAGGAAGTCCTGGGGGTCCTCTGGGACCCGGCAAGCCCTGAAAAAGGAGAAATTCCAAGCAATTATTCAAATAAAAACCTTGCTACTGTCCAGACGGTGAAACAATGTCAGATATTAAATGTAAAATCCAAAAAGTGACTTCATTTAAAATGAAGGTATGGAGAGTTTTTTTGGTTTCTGAAATTGGGTCAGATTGTGTTGTTGAGCAGGGACACAGAGGACGGTCCTCACCATGGGTCCAGGGCCGGGATCAGGGGCTTTTGCACCATCATACTGAGCAGCAAAGTTCTGGTGGAAAGGCAAGAATAAGCCAAAGATGAAGTGACATGGTCAACGAGCCTCTGAGACAAGAAAACTGAATGCAAAAGCTGTGACTGTGAGGCTTCCAAAAAGCAGCAACGTTAACAGCTTGTGTGAAGATTTGCAGCTTTTGAAAGACAAACTTCTTTGTTTTGGTCAGAATTTGTGGATTTTGCACCGGTTACTCTTTGTTTTGGTAAACCCCAGTAGGATTCTGTGCCGGTAAAACAGCCAGACTTCAATGCATCAAACATATTTTGTGCTTGAAAAGCCTGTTTATTATTCATTCAAGTATATAATCTTAGCCATAAAACAATCAACTAGGCGTTTTTGAGCCAGTGTATCACTATAAACCCTTTTCAGACTTACTCCTCCGAGTCCAGAAGGTCCAGGGGGTCCAGGGGGGCCAGGAGGGCCAGAGAGTCCGGGTTTGCCATCTTTTCCATCTGGGCCTGGAGGACCCTTAAAAACCACGCAGAATAAATGAAACAGTCTTATTTGAAGGCGTTTGTCAGCATCTTTACTACAGTTTCACAAATATCTCATTTTTGGTTGATTATGTTTTTTATTGTAGTAAAAAGCTGAAATAAAACAAAACGTTTCTGAAACGTGGATTCCCATGTGGAGTTTATCATCATGAGTGATGTAAACAAGGGGGGTGTGGCTTAGTGAGGTTAATGGGTCAGTAGACGTCAACAAAAACTTTGCCAGAAGAAGTTTGATCGAATCGGACAAGTGTTTTCAGATCAAAGGCGGCCGAGCTTCAATTCAGCTTACCCTGTCACCTCGAGGTCCTTTGTCTCCTCTGGGGCCCTGCAGCACAAAACACACACAGTCACACCACAACACACAGCAGATGGCTCGGTTTATTGGTTTGCAGCTCAATCTGTCGCTCCGGCAGAACAGTTTGACTGAATCTTTAGGTATCCTCGCTGACTTTTAAAGATGACCTCAAAGTTTCTGTTCAAACTGAAGAAATACCTGAAATTTCAGGCATTAAAAAGCTCAGATAGAGCAGATTAGGTTTGAGGAAGATAAATTAGAGTTTGATTTATACAGCAAATTTGCTAAAAACACGTCCGTGCACCTATTCCTTCACCAAAACACTTTCCCGAGTTATGAAAATATAGGAAGCTATGCTACAAAAAAGAGGAGGCCATGTGTTTCCTGCACAAATGTGCAAGAAAACAATTGATACCAGTCCAGACTAAAGAATCTGGAGATAAGCATCGTCCTCCCTAAATGAGTCATTTTACTGCTGCTGGAACTGCAAAGATGTAGCTTCAATCTCAGTTAAAACCAGAGTGTGTCAAGCAACTAATGTTTGTATTTTTTATGTTTTGTTTGTGTCTATCTGTGTTTTTCCAAGTTCTCAAATTCTGTATGAAATGACTGGTCTGGGAACAGATTTTTGGATTTTTTTCTCGTCAAACGAAGGAGCAGAGAGGGATTCCAAACTGATCCATCATCAGCTGTTCAGGCTGCTCTCCCTCTCTGCTGCCCTCAGAAAGGATCCTTTGTGCCAGGACCCACGGGGGCCTCTGCACCAAGGTTTTAGCTTTCGTGGACACAGACTCCAGCCAATAGGACCCTCACCTATGTGTGCACAGGAAGGGTGAAACCTGTGCGACATAACTCAGTCCGGCCTAAAAAATCCCTGAATGAAACAGTCTGCCATGGCAGCGACGGGTCATCAGCGACCAAGAACCCTCTAACTGAGATGTTTTGGAGGAAAATACAGCTTCTAAGAATGGTAAAACTGCTCTTTTTTTATTGTTTTCATGGTTGCATGCATGTGTACTGACCGTAACTGCAGCATTGTGGAGATGAGGAAGAGGAGGCAGAGGAGGGCAGGGAAAGAGAAAGAAATACCTTGTTAGAATTAAGAATCACATTTGGAATAAAACCTGGAAAGAAGTGACACAATTTCCATCTATGTATAATTTTGTTTCTCATCTGAAAGTTATGTGTTTTTTTTTTCCTGTTTACATGTTTAAAAAGCTCACGAGGTCCGGCTGTAATGGAATGGCATTTCTTATCTAATAGGTTAAAACAAACTTTTGTAAAGTCAATATTCCAACTCTCACAATAAATTCAAGTTGCTGGGAATTTGCTTTAGGAAATATTTGATCATAATTCAAGGAATCTATAACATTTGAGCAAATGCAGATACCCTTTTGCTGACAACAAAACCATCACACTTCCCTTCATTTGCTAAAAACATGTCCAACATGTCTCAGCCCAGCTTGAAGTGTTGCTCAGGGCCATGTTTATTCTGCACGGTAACTTTGGTTGGAGCGCCTGACTCTGCAGTGGATCGCATCACTGCAGCATTCCAAATCCTAAGTCTCCACCTGCTAACAGGCCTCAACAGGAACCTTATGCCCCTGGGACTTGAATAGTCTGCTACCACAAACAAGAACCAGATCAGCTGTGATTTTTTGGAAAAGTGGAAAAACACTTATAACTAACTACTCTTTTTGTAAGTAATGCTGTTGTCTGGTTTCCACAGATGGATAAACTTCATCTCTCATCTGGCCTGCTGCAGACAATCGGTCCTGGATGACTCTGGACCTGCAGCTGGGACCTCCCCGTGAACCCTCACATGCAGTTTGTCATCTAATCCACAAGATGGTGCACTTTCATGTCCTGTCATTTGATGCTAAAGATTCATTTTGTTTTCTTTTAACTAAATCTAAATGCTGATATTTGATTTTTAAATTTTAACTGCTGAAAGTGAAGAAAGTCACAAAAATGCAATCAGGGAACATTCAAATGCTTAAATTGTTTTATAATGTATTAACATATTTATAGTATCAAAAGGTAGGAATTAACAAATGTAATATTTTTAAAATAGCTTAAAAAAAGTAAAGAAAAACGATTTTAATAAGAACAGAATCTAAATTGGTGCCAAGCTGATGTTTGCACTCATGGCCACCAGGGGGCGACATCAAAGCTTCTTATGATAAAACTCAATTTTTTGGACGTCTGGATGGAACAATGCGTCCAACGCCCCACAAAACTTTTCAAAAATCCTCGTTCTTAAAGAAAATCCCAACCTGACCTAAATGAAACTACCTAGCATGCGTCATGAACAGGATTAACGTCTCACTGAGAGCGTTTTCCTTTCCCAACAGCTTCTCCCTCGGCATCTATTCATGGTTGTATCCTTTGAAAAAAAAAAAGTGAATAATCCTCTGCATGAACTTAGTCCACTGAGTTTTATTGAGAGGCGCTTAAAGCCTTGTTCATGTCCAGCGTCCAAAGAGCCCAAATCCTCAAGCTGTCGCAAAAAAAGAAAAAAAAGGAAAAATCCATCAGAGAAAAAGACATTTGGACTTACTTTGACATGATGTTAGGTATGAAGTCACTGCAAGCAGCAACAGAATTCGGGTATCCACAAAGCTGAGCATGTCTATACAGACATGCAGACTCCTTGTGCCGCTGAGCCCCTGTATCTAAAGCACCTTCAAGCAGGCATACAGTTGTGGTGACACGAGTTACTCCAAACTTTGCAGAAACCTGCTGCCGTGATGCTAGAATAATAAAGTTCTATCAGGCCTATTTATACGGCAGGAGGGTCCCTGGTCTGCGTGTCAAAAGTCAGCCCACCGACCAATGAGGGAGGAGAAACCCAATCTGACTCCCATCCCTCTGCAGCTCGGAGGCAGTCATGTGGTCCTGCGTCTTTTCTCTCCACCAGGACGCGTTTGGCAAAGCTTTTGGCAATGATGACGAGTGCAACGTTTTAATTAGATCCATTCTTTTTGAGGACGTGGACAGCGTCGAGCTTTAAAAGGAAGATGAAGGCCCACTTTTTCCCTCTGTGCGCTGCCGTCAGTCTGGATGGAGTGCTACGGCTGAGTCGTGCGTAAAAAGTGTGCCGCGCTTTTGCGCACGACGATGGGCTTTATTGGGGACAGAGAGGATGTCATTTTTTTCTGTCCGTGTGGGAATTAATGGAAAGCTTCTGCATAGTCGGTTGTTTAACGCTTAGCGTACTTTAGTGGAATTATAAAAAGGAAAAAAAGCGCAAAACTTTAGCGGGAAACATGACTCACTTGATCTCACTGGAAGTCATTTCAGGGACGTTTTCTCACTGTTTCAGCTAAAATAATATTTATTTTGGTTTTGTACAAAAAAAAATCGAATTGCACCCTTTTATAATTTCTTCTATCTTCTTTATAAAGCAAACAATTCTCCAAAATCTGTGCACGTTCAAACAATCCACCCAAAGCACTTCCAAAGTAAAAGTCCTCCAGTGGAATGCAGGGATTCCTGCACAAAACCCGCAGAGCTTCAGACTGTCAAAAGTCAGGTGTGTGGAGAGATATGGTTTCACCTCGTCTCTCTGAGCTGCTCCTGCCTGTCCACAGGACCAGACACGTCTCCCACTCTACATTCAGAGTGGGCCTCATACTTAATTCATCCAGTATCACAGAGAGGAGCAGGTTCAATGCAGCCCCAGGATCCAACTTTTTGAATGTAAGGATATATTTGAAGGTTTGATGTGGTTGGACTAAAGTAGCACCAATGTGTGATTTAGAATTCACATTTTTTGGTGCATCCATCTTTCAAACTCTTTTAATCTCTTTTAGGGTCGTGGGGTTGCTGGAGCCTATCCCATAGGATGGAGGTGGGGTGTTTTTTGGTGCAGAGTTATGTCTTATGGAGAAAAATAATGATAATGATTATTATTATCATTATTATTTTGGAACAGGAAAGACAGAAAACTTACATTCTGGTTCTGCTCTCGGGTAAATCCATCCTCAACCAGATGAAGGTCACATGTCTTTGCTCCCCCACCAGGGCTGGACACTCCCCACAATTTCACCTCAGCTTTGAACTCAAGTCAAAGTGGTATACATAGGGTGTGTGTGTGTGTGTGTGAATTATTGGTGTCACACATACTACCGAACTCCTGCCTGCTGCTGGAGGTATGTAGCTGCAGGCGCATACAGGGTGGTGCACAAGACCAAAGATGGCTGCAAAGCTTCCTCACCATCGTTTTTTCATGAGAAAAAGCCATGAGGACGTTTACAACTTTCCAGGTTCATCTCAGTTGAAGAGAATATCATCAGTTAGCTGTTTTTAGGTCAGACTCTCATTAAAACAATTCAAATCCTCCATTTTTCAGTCTAGATCTGTTTGGGAGTCAAGTCATCTGCTGGTGCTGATCCAGATACAGACTTGAAAGGTCGGCTGAGCAGAAGGGGAGCGATTCTATGGTGATTTTAGTTTTTAATCAAAGCTTACACCTACCCAAAAGTACCAAATCTAGTTTTAAACACGAATTCTGTGACTGTTCAAGCAGCATAACCTGCCTGACCCAAACCCCACAGAGAATTAGTTGTATAGAGAGACTTGAGAACTGAAAAGACTGTTATCAAAGCTCAGTTTATTGCTTTCAGTTGGGTCTTTAACTCGTCTTTTGTAGAGTGTTCTTAAGAGCTTTTAAATACAATGTATTATTATCGTTATTTAGACCTCAGAAAAGCGTCGGGTCATCAAGTTAAAATATAAATTCTGAGTATGACTTTTTTTTCTTGTCTCATTGGCAACATTTTCATTTTAAGAAATTGTAAGTATTTTGAGTGATATTTAGAGGTCCTGTTTTGGCAGTGAAGTCAAGCCTCTGCATGTGAGACTTCAGTGCATCCCAAGTCCAAGTCTCCCTCTCTGCAAACCACTGTTTTACACTAAAAGAACTGTGTTTCTTGTTGGACAGACTAAGTTGTGATTTACAGGTCAAGAAATGGTCAAGAATTAGGAACTTATGTGAAATAGATAAAAAATGTGAACGTAGCTAAACAGCGATGAAGTAACCTTTGTTCTTTTCATTTGAGCTTTTCAGATGCATGAACTTATTGTGGTTGTAATCTGGTGATCAACAGTAAAAGCTTGTGTCCTAAAACACTGGAATTGCTTCCTGCTAACTGAATCAACTTTTAGCTCTGCTGTGCTATTTATTAAATGTGCAGCCCTGATGGATTTCCAAGCGTGGCAAAGTTTGCGCGACAAGCATCATGGAGTTGTCACTGATTTTCATAGGTTCAAATGTAATTCTTGTAACACCTTTCTCTTGAAAAAGCTGCATACAGTTTCCAGAAAAAGACGGACAGTTAATAGCCTTTTTCTCCATTCTGACTGTGCAGCAGGCAGAGCATGAAGCAGAACAGCCAGCTGAAGTCAGACAAACAGGCAAAGAATTTTAGCGCACTCATTACTTAAGTGCCTGAAATTATACATCACTTCAGTTGCGTTTGTGACGTGTCTCTGTGTATATAAACCCCCTCCCTTTGTCCTGTATTTCCCTCTACTGCATAGATTTTGTATGTACTTTCAGAGACAGCCTTTGCCTCGCAGCTTCTTATTTATCTTCATCCTATCATTCCAGTCTTAGATGAGGATTCTTTTTTTTTAGTTTAGCTGCAGGGAGGCAGGAATATTGGGAAACTGCTCATATTCAGGGATTAGTGCAAGCAGGAATGGATCTTACATTTTAAAAAGAAGAAAACTTTTATATTTCTCGGCAAACTTGACATTTTCTTAACTTCGCATCTAAATCTTAGGGAATCTCAAAACTGAAAGAAGTTAGTTTTTCCCTAAAAACCCTTTTTTTTGGGCCAACTTCTGACTAGATCTGAAAGAAACGGAGGATCCCAAAGAAAATAGAGGCAAAAAGCACAAAATCAAAGCAGGGCACCTCCCTTTGGCTGGACCCATCCCACAGTCAGATTTGCTTCTGTGTCCACATGACTCACAGTCTGGTCAGCAAACGCATAATAAACGTGACAGAAATATCCCCAAACAATGTCACCAGAGTCCACGGCAGGCAGTTAATTATAACGTAGAGCCAGGCTATGGTTTGAGAGACTGAAAAAAAAGGACAGCTAGTCAAAGAGAGAAGCGAGTTTCTGTCGACATTCAGTTCTTTTTACTTCTAAAAACTCACTTTGAAGCTGAGAAACTGACAGAATGTTTGCAGTTTCTATCTTTCACCAAAGAGAGGGCACAAAGAATCTCAAAAAAAGGGCGTTTTCATAAACTAAAGAACATGGCTGCATGTCGATTAGCACTCTCGCCTCACAGGTTCAAATCCCAGCTGGGTAATTTCAGTTTGCGTGTCCTCTCTGGGCATGCCTGGGTTTTCTCCGGACACTCAGGTCGCCCCCCCACACACACACACTGTCCAAACAACATGCAGCATTATTTGTTGGCCCTAAATAGTCTGAAGGTGTGCAGCCCTCCAACAAAATGGCGACCTGGTCAGGGTACACCCCACCTTCACCTAACAGTAGCTGGATAGGCTCCAGCAACTCCATAAAGTTAATTCATTCATTCATTCATTAATTTTCCAATCCGCTTGATCCCTTTCGGGGTCACGGAGTTGCTGGAGCCTAACCTGGCTACTCATGGGCGAAGCCAGGGTACACCCCTGGACTGGTCGCCAGTCTGTTGCAGGGGCCACAATCACACACCCATGCACACTCACATTCACTCCTACGGACAATTTAGATTAACCAATTAACCTGCGAAGCATGTTTTTGGACGGTGGGAGGAAGCCGGAGTACCCGGAGAAAACCCACGCATGCACGGGGAGAACATGCAAACTCCACACAGAAAGGTCCCCCAGCCAGGACTTGAACCGGGAACCTTCTTGCTGTGAGGCAGGAGCGCTAACCACTGCGCCACCGTGCAGCCCGAAAGGGATTCAGTGAGTTCTGAAAATGGATGGATGGATGGATGGATGGATGGATGGATGGATGGATGGATG
>BSAI01000106.1:3576260-3603410 GCA_036245035.1 Adrianichthys oophorus
ATGGATGGATGGATGGATGGATGGATGGATGGATGGATGGATGGATGAAGGAAGTTTTGGGTCACATACATGCCCTGTCAGATTGGAAATGGGTTTGACATCTTTTGTGCAGAATTTTTGTTCTTTTTTTTTGCAAAAATGAAAATAAATTGAGAAAAAATAAGAAATTATTGTCAAAATTTACAAAGACTCATCTTAAACAAGTAAATAATTGGATAGGAACTTTAAATACAATTTCAAACAGAAATTAAGACATTTTCCTGCTTTTTCTGTTTGTAAACTGGCACCACGAGGACAAGAGCAAAAGCTTTTCTTAAACTCCAGAACAATGCAGTGAAACATAGCAGCAGATCTATAAACAACATACAGAAAAGCCAATATTGAAATTTGTGAGAAGAACTTAGAAACTCTGCGTGCATTTGAACAAAAAGTAAACATTAAAATACCATCATAAAGAACAGGGTCAGGGTTTATTAACAATGACGAGAAGCTAAAACCTTTGTTGTACTTGTGGATTTAAAAGATCTTGAATAATTGGGAATAATAGTTTATCTAAAAATTAATATTTAATAAAAAAAAATCAATTACATTTTATGTTGATCCATCATTTGAAAGGTCAAAGACTCCAAAAAAAAAAATCCAAAAATGGATGAAAAGAAAACGTTTACGAACTTTTATTATTATTTTGAGTCATAGTTTGAAGAAAACCCATTTCACTTTAAATTTACTGCTATAATTGAATCACATTAGTTGTGCATGGTTGTGTTGATTCAGTATAGATGCTGCTCTGCAACAATGTAAATCTTGATTGGTCACATGACTCAACAGATCCCACATTATTAGCACATTAACCTTTTACCCTCATAAACAAGGCGAAACGATGTGAAAATGCTCAAGTTATGCTCAGAAAATGCTCACTTAAGCAAATAAAAAAAATCAAAAATAAACGGGTTGGTCACCCCGGACAGAAAGTTTGTGGTTTGTCATCAGCTGTGAGGCTTTGAAGAGAAGAAAGACAGAACCTGCACGCCATTTAAAGGGTTAAACTCAGCCGTGCTGTGCTGAGGAAGGAGCTCTGAAATCCTTTCCACATTACAGCACACATGAGGAACACATTGCAGCGAGTTCAGCTGTCTGGAGCCCCCCCCCCCATCCCTGTCTCTGAGGCTGGTTCAATGCAGCTGTATATCATTACACATCTGGGAAATTTCACTGAGAGCCCCGGAAAACATGGGAGGAAGACGCACACTACTCCGACTTCTGTGGACAGCAAGTTTTAGGATGAGAATTCAAAAACGTATTTTGGGTGAAAATGTCTGGTGGTTTTACTGGAAGGTGGGGGGTGTAAAATCCAGAGGAGAGTGTTTAGACTGCAGGAGAAAAAGTTGAGGTGACGATGAAGAACAGTGAAACTGCTGCTGCTCCGCCCACCATCCTTGTTCATAAGCTCCACCTCTACGCTCCTCTGATTTCTTTAGTTTGAAATGTTTCATGTGGGGTTTCAGGAGGAGGAAACTTTGCAGGTTTTATGTTTCCAGCATGGAAAGTGTTCTCTCTCTTCATGATCTCAGATCTAGAATCCTGAAGGAAAATTCTTTCTGTGATTTCAGCCCTTTCCTCACTTCCTGTTTGACCTTTTATACTACAAGTCCCACCCTTTTGATCTCTTGTATCTTTGATTATGGTTATGTCGTTTTTAGACAAAATAATGTTTAAAAAAAGTCATAGTTTCTGCAGAGAGACAATAGTTTTTATATTAAAATTTCACCTCTGAGTTGTGGGTGTTGGTGCAGAGTGAGTCTCCCCCCACTTTCTATCATCCATCCTATTCCACGTTGTCCCACTGGCTGACAGCCCCACAAACAACCAACCTAACATTGCCACTGCAACTACACTATAGGAGCTATCGCCGAACAGTTCGGAGCCAGATTCCAGCTCAGACGAGGAAAACAAAGGCGTACTTGGATCTAACTGCCTACAAGTGGATGCATCAGAATGAAGCGGTTGTGCTGTTCTAGCTTCTACATCACTGACAACTTTTCCAAATGGCAGTTTTTGAACAAAGACATACTCAGAAATGTAAATTTGAGCTTAATTTTCTTTATATATGTTTTCCATCATCAGAAAAAATGCCACAAGAACATGTTTAAAACACCATTTTCACCAGAGTGAGTCCTTAAGAACCAATGTATTCCCAAAGTAAGGATTATTGTTTGGGGAAAATCTGTAATAGAAATGAGGTTGATATGTTGACCAAAAAAAACATCTCTGACCTTCAAGCTTGACTCAAAACAGGAAGATTTTTTTTTGTCAAAAGTCACTTCTAAAGAAGCAAAACAATATCTCTTCTCCCCTAAATGTTTTTCCAGATGACAGTAGGAATGTAATGAGTTAAAACTGTTTAAAAATGAGGTCTTCCATGTTCATCAAATAAAAAAAATGACTTTTTTCAACAATGTTTGGAGTTTATTTGTCAAAATTCTGCTTTCACAATGTGGCTAAACTCAACAACACAAAACTATTGACAAAAAGCTCGTCAACTGCAGAGAAATAATTAAGAAATGTGTAAAAATACAAAAGGGTGAAGCTTTTTCTCCTGGTTTTATGGCTGAAGGAGCACATAATGGTTTTCAAAAGACACCTGCAGTTTCAGGTAAACTGGAGGAAATTTCTGGAGCCTTCTTTACAAGTCCACTTCTTTTAGAAAAGAAGGAAAGAGAAACATGCAAAAAGTTCATTTGGAGAAAACTGAGTAGATTAAAAATAATGATTGCTTTTTAAATGTATTTATTAAAGAAAGACAAACACGACACACTGTGCATAAAGCAATGCATAAACAAACAAAATAAAGTTGCTTTTTTTCATTAAGGTAAACCTGTTATAGCTCATGATTTAGAATAGTTGTGTTCCAGTAACTGCTCAGCTTCATTATTCTAACTTTAACCAAATAGTTTCAATCATTTTCATGCAATCAGTAAGTCCACTGGTACAGAGTTCTACAACACATATTTTATATCCTTTGTTAAAACATTTCCTTCCAGGTTAAATCCTAGTTTCTGGAGCTCCACATCATCATCTCTCCTCCTCCTCCTCCTCCTTTTCCTTCTCCTCTATCATCTTCTCATCTTTTTTCCCCTCTGCTGCACAGCTTGTCTGGATCCAAATGTTAGGGCTTGCTGTCCAGAGAAAACACTTGACAAGGACAGAGAAAAACAAAAAAATGTATGGGTGGGAGCACCGCAGTGTGCCCAGTTCGTGAACTTAGAAGTTCTCCTAAGGAATTGACAAAACTTCCTTTTAAAATATATAAAGGGAGGCTTAAGGTGTCGATTGTTAAGTAAAATCACCCATAACGTAAAATGATTTTTCATCTTTGCATATTTAATCTTCATGCGTGTGTAAATACTATGGAATCAAGATGACAAATAACAAAATAATCCAAAAAAATAAAGCTTCTCTTCTAGATTCTGTGCAGAACGACCAGGTCAATTTAGGAAACTGTCATAAAGTATGCAATCATTTGTGTGACATAAATTATAGCACATAGTGTTGCTGAAAATATATTTAGCTCAGTGCTTCAGTGTAATATTTGCAAGCTTGGGTTGTCAAAGTTGGTTTGGAGTAATAAATGTACTTCATTAAGAGTATTAAGTGCACTAATTGAGGAGCATGCATTGTTGTGGAGGGAAACCCCATGGGAGCTCCTGCTGACACCCTAAGCACATGCAGGAAGTTTGTGTGGAAGTTATTGACTAACCAAGTATGTTTATTACAGCTCTCGCAGACGACAGGGTTTCTCAGTGTCCTGTGGGTCTTTTGCAGCTGCAAACTCCTGAACAGAGCAGCTCATGAGAACGCATGATGCAAACGAGACAGAAGATGGGATTTTAAAAAAAAAATTCCATTAAGAGGGAAGTTTGAAGTGTCCGCAGGAAATAAAAGCACCGGAGCAGAAATGTTTCAATGAAGAAGGTCTGACTTTCTATCAGGAGGGTCAGTGTTTGCTATTACTGCTTTGCTCAGGAGATGAGCTCCAAGCGATTACAGCTGTAAAGGAATCAAGAAAAAACACATTGCATTTCCACATAGATGTAGGTGTAATGTTGACAGCTAAAACCTAAGTTACAACTGCCATTACGGGTGGATATGGGCTGTTTGCTGGTGAAAATGGGCAAACCTATGAGGAGGCCCACACAAAATATCAAGGTTGTAGACCAGTCACTTAAACAACACATAAAGGTAAGTAAGACGCCTTTTCAGTCTTCTTTTCAATCTTTTATTGTTGTTGAAGTATTAAGTGTGTGGTCCTTGGATACAGCCTGACTGCTAGAAATGAGGAAATAAGACAAACAGAGTGTAGTTTGTGAGGATATCCCTATGATGCAGATCCGTGCAGTCAGCATTTGCTCACGGTCGGTAAGGAGCCAGTGCATCACAGACGTCAAACTCCAGGTCTCGAGGGCAGTTTTTTCCAACTGACCTGCCATTGTAGCTTTTCATTGGCAAAACACACCTGATCCAGGTAATCAGTCGCAGATAAGGCAGGATTTCTGGAAAACCAGTAAGATGCCAGCCCTCCAGGCCTGGAGTTTGACTTTCCTGTAGTACGCGCAGCTCACTAAGGACTAGAGTGGGACTTAAATTTGTCATTTATCACGGAATTTAGCAGGCTAAAAGGACTGTAGCAACCAGGAAAAATGCTACAGTAGCTGAAAAATAAGCTGTACAGACAAGTAAATAATGCAAAAACTTTATGTTAAAGACAACATTTGCAAAATTAAATGTTGAAACTCAAATTACATTTCCTGCTAAATGCAAGTTTAGCAGACTGTTTTCAAAAATGTCGGGATGATAGTTTTAAATTTCCAGAGTGTTGTGAGAACATTACACAAAGCCCCCAGAAACGTAAACATCTATGTATTTTTAGTCATTAATAACTTTATTATTTGCTTCAGATTTAAACCACCACTGAAGAGCTGTGTGTTCGAGTACTTGGACTCTAACCTTTCAGTAAGATCCGCGTTTTGTGGCCAGTCATTTATTTTTAAGGAGAGAAAAAAGTAAACAACACAGCAAAAACACGAGCAGGAATCTCCTGAAAGCTGAAGCAGCTAAAGGCATACTGCACATCTCAGAGGACTTTGCGTCACCAGGATCTCAGATTTCCTGGTTCGTGTTTTATCAAACACGCTGACTTCTGTTCGGTTGTGTGAGTAAACACGTGACGGCAGCTAAAAGCTTGAAGTGTTGTTGTATTGTCAACAATAAAAAGCTTTTACCAGCATCTGGAACTCATTACATCCCAAAGGAGCCCTGCAACAGGCCTTCCAGGTGGGGGCTGTCTTTCCCACATTACTCTCATTAGTAAAGTCTGACCCCCTGTTGTGCTAAATGCCCAAAGTGACCTGATGACATCGTCGTCATATTATCGCCAAGTCCTCCAATTCATTTCAATGTCATCTCAGGTCCCAAAAATTGTGCTTTAAAGTGAAAAAAATCTTGAAAATATTGGTTTTTATGCTACTTCCTATCAGTCCTGAAGTGCACTAAACATAAAGGTGGCTTTAAAAGTGGCTCATGTCATTTTGGTTTGGGGAAATCTTCTTTAACTTAGATATCAGAGAGGGGTTATGTTGTTGTCATGTAGAAAACCAGAGCAGGATCTTCTCTGCTCTGAGGTCTGGCAGATGATGGAAGAAATTCCATTTGGGAATCACAGATGTGTTTTTTTTCCACCTTTTGTCCCGCCTCCCCCACGCTCCAACTTTAATGGAAAATCACCATCATGGGTTTGTGAGTTTGCCCGCTCAGACAGACAGACACAATCACAGAGCAGCGCTTTAAAATCAGACTGAGGTTTTAGCACTGGGAGCAAACAGAATCTTCATCTGCAGACGGCAAACGCTGCGACAGAATCACATCTAGAGGAGGACATGGACCAGACAAAGGGAGGGAGAAATAAAAGGGAAAGAAGGAGGTCTGAAGGGGAAGAGGAGGAGGAGGTTTAAGGCTGGAGCAGGCAGCCATGACATAGCTGAGGCATGAGTGCATGCCTGCTGGCTGACGTCCACCATGAAAGAGCTGCATCTGGTTGCTGCCTGCTTCTTGACTTTTATACCTCCATTTTTATCTGTCTTTTCTGCACCTCTTGATTCCATTTTGCACTCAGTTTTTCTTCAGCTTTTCCTTTCATGTTTTCAACCAAAAATTCCAAAAACATTTGACCTGCTGACATGTTTAGGAAATCAAATCTACTTTCAACTTCTGAAAAAAGTTAAGACATTTATCTGAAAACCAACCAATCACATTTCAGTTCAGTTTCTGTCTTTCTCTGTATCACACCTTTATTTGTGTCATGGTCTGGCTTCTGTTGTGTTGTTTATGTTTACTGTTTTCCCATCCTGCTCCCAGTCTCCTTAGATTTTGTCCATAAGGACCAACTTTGCTGACAAGGATTTAAAACTTCTTTTAAAAAATACCTGTTTTTGTTTATTCAATTCTACAGCATGGACATGTTTCACAAAAATCAAATTGGGAGATGCCGGTATTATCTCATGTTCTCATTATTTAAAATAAATAAAATATAGATTTTTTTTTAAGTTTACACATTTCAAATCCAAATAAGTCAAATATTATAATTTTAATCCATTTTTTTGTTTATTTTTATGTGTAACAAAGACCCCACGTCCCCTGAAGGAATAAAGTTGTTTCTGACGATGGAAGGATGGATGGATGGATGGATGGATGGATGGATGGATGGATGGATGGATGGATGGATGGATGGATGGATGGATGGATGGATGGATGGACAGATGATGCTAAGCTGCTCAAACCTCCCTGAACATCAGGGCCACCATATTCTCCAAATGATTGCTGCTTCTAATTCCCAGTAATATAAAAATAAGCTGTCAAAATTCTTTCTTTTTGGTTTAAAACTTCATTTCTAAAACAACTGTAGGGCCAAAAATGTTATTGAGCCAAAAAAAATGAAAGCTGTAATATTTTACACTTTACAAAAAGCTGAAAGGAGGCTTTGAATCTGGTTTTTCTTAGGCTAACTGGACAAAATAATCAGCGTTAATCAGGTTTTAACCAGCTTGTTTTTACAATGTTGGCAAAGAAATGATTGTTTCAACCCATTTGATTTTTTTTCTGACAGATTTACTGCTGCCATAAAACTCCAAAGAACAAACCTGATATAAAACTAAAATAAATAGATTTTTCTTATTTTTGGTGGTTCACTCTAGGTAAAAAAAGACCCGCTTTACTTCTTTGTTGAAAAATTGGCAAAATTGCGTCTGGGTTTCCTGGTTGCTTTGGGTGGATTGTGTTGGAATAAAACAGTTAATTCCAAACAAGTTAGAAATGTATACATTTCTAACTTGTTTGGAATTAACTGTCTATTATTATTATAATAATAGACCCAAGGGGAATTGTTTTTGTTTCCCCTTTCATCCAATGAGGTCATATTTCCAAAAAGGCATCATGCATCATAATTGTCTTTCAGTTTCATTAAAAGCTGTGATTTCTGCATTATTTTTTTTTATCTCCAATTGAGTTTCTATCAGTTCAGTAGAAATGTTGTCAGGATTTTTACAAAATAAAAACCTACAAAGATTAAAACTTGGAACATAAATTCAGTATTTAGTAATAATACTTTGTTTGAATACTCTAACTTTGTATTACTCGGTTGTTCTTTCCTGATATATTGATGGCAGGAAAACAGTTTTTTCACTCAAAAAGATATTAAAACGAAAAGTAACTCCCACCATCCAAGAGGCTATTCTTCTATTAAAAACAAGCCATTCACAAAACTCAGCAGTGCTGCGTTCATTCATTTTAATGTGGGACAGGAATAAAGAGAGAATCAAAGCACATCCAGCAAGGTGAGCATGTCTTCCACCTATGTGGCCAGGTCCCGGTGTTTTCTTAGCCTGAGTCAGACGGGAGGATCACAGTGAGCAGGAAACAGCAGCGTTTCCTCCAACAGCTCCCCTGAACCCTGCTGTGTCAACACACACACGTCCAGTATATAACCTACACACACACACTGAAACCCACACATTTACAGCAGCAGCAGATCCCATCAGCAAAGGTTTTTGCTGTTCATTTTAGGGACACCTGTACCACAGGAAGAAAAGCACGCTCACAATCTCATCATAACAAACTTCAAATACAGAAGCTGGCTGTTAATGCATTTATTGGGGTTCCACTTGGGTTTGGGTTTATCTGACACTTCAGCATTCTTATGAAATTAGTAATGCCATTGTTGAAAATGCATGGACTGTGTACTCTCTGTGAGTATTTTTTTTTTATCTCAAAAGTTTGTAAATGCCATTCTTCTTTTACTTTTTTCAGATCAGCTGTCTGTCCTTGTTGAAATTTTGTTTAAAGAGTCAAACATTGCTTATGAAATGATCATAAAAAACTGATGATTGGAAGTAGCTAGGTAGCTGCAATAATCCGATATGAATAGTTTCCATGCACTAGATAAATCTAATAACTAAAAAGTGCACGTTTCAGTTTTAATTTAAAGTTTATAAGCATGGAATTAGATTTCATCATGTTAAGCTGTGCGGGTGGTATCAGAGTCTTTCTGCAGAGCTTATATGTCTGCAAAACAGTCTCATACTTCTATCCTTTGCTGTTGCTCCATAAGAGAAAATAATGATTTACTTATCCAGTACATATCTGAAATGGGCTTTTAACAACCATATCTACACTTTTTTAAAAATTGGTTTATTGAACAGGTTCTCAAATGTGAGTGAGTAAAATTAACCAGAAAAAAGGGTGAACATTTATGTAAAAAAAATCTGGTTTTCACTGTGATTCTTATCCCTGTGCTCCCACTAGAAAATGAAGGAGTGCAAACATCTCTTTACTTTTTTTTACTCTTGTACCATTGTGTACATGATTTTCATTTAGAACACAGTGAGCGCTTTTCGTTCATAATTTTGTTTTGGGTTTTCCGTCGTGATCCTGGCTGCCCAAAGCCTCTCAGACCTGGTTATCATCCTCCCCTTCCTCCACTTGTCTGTCCTCTCCCTCTACGACAGTCATTACTGGAAAAAAACGAGACATTTTACTTCCCATTGTCGGTCAGCGTGCTTTTCTGTGCATTGTACTGTTCTTTTTTTTACTAAACGTTCGATCTAACATTTAAAAGTCAACAGGAATCAATTGAAACCTGTGTGCATCTATGAAGTGATGCTACACAGAGAATTTTCTTGGTACACTCAGATGAAACAAGACAGAAAACTGAAGTAAAAACTGAAAAGGTTGAGCTGGATATGCACGACCCACCATGACGCTTTAAGTTTGACCTGTTTTCTATAACTATGTGATGCACAGAGGTCCTTTTCCTCCTTGATGACGTGGCTGAGCAACTCTCTGCTTCTCCCGTCTTCATCCCTGATCTACATAAAAATAAGGAGAAAAAAATGCTAATGACAAGTTCTCTCAGCCTGAGTCTTCCTCTGCCTCCGTCTGCCTATGATGGAGGGCTGTTAGCGTTTAGGGAGGGGCGTCTGCTCTGGAATAACATGGCATTACCCTCAAAAAACACAATTCAGAGGTTTCTCTTTTTCAGCCCCCTTCATATTGTAAACCTGCTTCCTTCTGTTCTGTTCTTCCTCTGAAGCATTTTGTTTGTTGAACATAAACGTTTCAAACAGATCTTGAAATTCTTCTTCCTCCTGAGATCCGTGGCTGCAATCTCAGTCCTATTCTTCTCTCTATTTTTTTCTCTTCCCAACCAGATGTGTTTCTCTTCTGGGTCTCCCTCTGTGCCGGCCCCCATGATTCATTTTCCACAGACGTCTTAGAAGGTCCAGAGTTTTCCCTTCCCCCCCCCTCCCGTTTTTCCTCTGTCTTTGCTCCTCTGCTGAGCCGTTTCAGCAGCAGCTTGGCAGCGGCGTTCTGACGATTTGTCAAATTTATTCTTGCGGGTCACGAATCACCATTAATTCCCTCTTCCCCTGCAGGTTGTTATGAAGGGAACGTGTCTGCTGCTGCATCATGGGTACTGGTGCAAAGGGCCACCAGATAATACAAATTTGGAGGGGGAACACACCTGCAGACAAAGGCTAGAGACAGAGCGGTGCAGACGGGGTGATAAAGTGGTGAATTGCTATTCTTACAAGGCGCATTACTTTCACTGGAGGGAGTGGAAATGAGGAGGACAGGGTGAAACCTGCATTTACAGTCACTCCTCCTTCTTCGTCCAGACCTCTCCTTCGTTTCCCACCCGTCTCCACGCCCCACTACCAACACAGACAATCCCCGGCCATCCTAACTTGTCACCATCTGCAGCGTCCTGAGTCGGAAATCTGATTGGTTCTGCAGCTGTCATCAGGCTGGGCGCGCTGATGCATTTCTGTCTGACTTAAAACAGAGGAAAACGAGTACTTGAAACAGTAAAAAAGTCATCGTGCCCCTTAAATCTCTCTCATAGAAGGAAATAACACACACAGTTGAGCTCCAAGTTTGCATTAGGTGTCAACATCACTTATTTTTTTGAGTTTATTGAAAAGTACTGTCTGAGGATTTGAACTGTTGACTGTATATGAAAACTGAACTGAGAGACTCTTCCTGTCTTGCATTCCAAACAGGAAGTACTCAGAGAGCCAAAATTCCAGAAACTTCTATTTAGAAATAAACAGCTTTTACTCTGTCATTTTATTTGTCAAATTAACCGTTCTTGCTCTGATACCTTTTTTTTTTGTTCTTGATAATCCCAATTGTTATTCATAAGATTTGTTTTGTAGTGCAAGTTATTCAAGTTATAAACTGGCCAGTAAGATGTCTCAATAAAACTATTACATGTCGAAAGTGTAATAAACATTTGATTGACAGATTCTGTGTAGACCGCTTTCAAACAGTAGAGGTGTGGCCATCCAACAAGCTCCCTTCTAATTGACAAGAGTGGTTGCCATAGAAACATTGACTCAGACCAACTTGGACCAATCACTGATTACTGACGACGTCTGGCTACAACCTGGAGGTGCCCGTATCACGAAAAAAAAGGCGACTGAATTGACTTCATTTTGTTGGAGGCTGAAGTAAACCATTTTATATGGATGACATCACACTCACTCAGTCCAGTTCTCATGTACAGTCAGTGACTAGAACCTAAACTGGAGTCTTTTTCTTGGACTTTTAACATGTTTAACAGTTGTTCGTGAACAATTTCAATTTATTTGAGCTACAATAAATGTAAATAATGAAACAATTTCAATGTTATTGTAGTTTTTTTAAAAAAATCATTTGTGCAAAGCATGTTTTGGGAAAAAAACAAACTCAAAAGTCTTCTAAAGTCTGAAACTTTAACAAGATGATGATTTGTTTTGCAATGATGCTTGTTGGAGGATGAGTAGGGACTTTACAGAGGAAGAGTTCATTTAAAAGAAATGTAGGCACTTCAGGAGTTCTTTAGAGTGTTTTTTATTGCAGTGGTTTCCGTGCATGAGCTTTACTTTGACAGGTAGGTGTCAAAGGTAATGACACCTTTTAAACCCCTTGTATGTTACAGTTACACCTGGTCTTTAACAGCCCGCGTTGTTTCTGCTCATTGTTGGGGTTCCCCTTCGATTTTTTACTCTGATATGAGCCAAAGCGACCAACTGAAACTCTCAATAACTTGGTTTAATCCCATTTTCTAAAAGTTCTTCTTGTTTTAATATGAACATTTGGGCATATGTAAAGATTATCATTTTGATTTATTCCTCCAACAAACAGTAAAAATTGATTTCTGGATTTTATCCTTTCACAGTATTTGCTGTTTTCCTAGCATTTTCATTAAAAAAATTCACACCTAGACGATTATGGAATAAATTGAGCTTTTTTGGAAAAAGAAAAATGATAAAAGATGACAGGATTGTGTGCAGACAAGATGGTGCAGTGTGTAATTTCTGGATTTGTTTGTGAAGGATATGCTACATTTCAGGAACCACATAGATAGTGAAAACTAAACAGCTCTTTCGGATCAACCACAAACAGCAGTTAAAGCAGCTTGATAGTTAATGACTGTTTAGTTATAACACACTTATGAGAGGCTGTGCAGAGCTTTCAACCGGTCCTCATCCTAGGATGAACCCAGAATCCCATCATCCCATCCAACGTCTACATCAGAGGAAACCTCCTGCCACGTTGTCTCTCCGTCCTTTTCTCCTCCCTCTCATCTCCTTCCTCGTTCCCTCATTTTTCTCTGAGATTTTATTTCTGTAGGCCTTCTCTTCTTTTTTTTTAAGTTTGTCCTTTCTTGGCCGGCTTCTTTTACGCTTACTGTAGGATTTGGTCGTTGCCTGGAAGAAGGAAACGGAGTCCACTCAACTTGCTTCCTAAATGCCACTTTGGTGACCACACAGCGGCGCATAAAGGGTGTTGGGATGGTTCAGCTGCTCTTCTTCAGGCACAGGCCGTCGTTACAGATCTCTACTCTCTCATTTCATCGAAACTCTTACTCAGATGCACTGGATGGGGATCAGGATTCAGATTCAAATCAGATTTTTCAATGCATTTCAGAATGAAACGATTATTTTTTTACTCACAAAAACATTTGAATCCCAGTTGGAACTTTGCCGTGTGGAGTCAACATGTTAAATAAAAACAGACATTTCTTTCTTGATAGCATCTGGACTGAAGATCCACTGCTGTTCGAACATGCATGTAGGGTGACTTTGGAAGAAAAAGATGTGAATATGTGAATACCTGAAGAAAGCTGAAGAACTGTAATACAGGGAGGTTTTTTCTGCATATCTTACCAATTCTCAGTTTAAATATTCATCTTTCAAACGTCAAAAAGCTTCAAATGGTGGGACACAAAGCTTTTGCCAACTTTTGTTTTGCTTTTCTTTGACTTGGGATCAAATTGTCTTCCCTCATGCTGACTCCTTGAAAGAAAGTAGAAGTCCTAAAGTGCAATAATCACTATGCAATACATCATCAAAAACAACAAAAGCACCAAAAAAAAAAGAGATTTTCCCCAATTTTTTTAGTTGTTTTTTTGTATATTATTATACAACTATTTCCATTTGTAAACAGCAGAAGGGAAACTACTTCCTGTAAAATTAAACTTTCCTCAGGAACCAGTGAACCTTTGTCATCTGTGGCTCATAAATGGCTCGTTCTGTACTTGCAGTCTAGTTTAGTTTGTTGAGGAAACAGCGGGACAGTAATTTTATCTGCTGATTTTTCTTTACAGCATAGAAGTCCATTTAAACGTGCGCAGCATTTCACCTCAACTGCCTCTGGCAACAATGTGAGAGGCGTCTAAACACCTCCCACAATCCATTTCAGGGCCTGCCCCGGCCATCTGCTGAAATGAAGAGGGAGGAGAACAGAGTTAACAGCTTCTTTGAGCTCAATTAAAGACAACACAGAAAAGAAAACAAATGTATGCGGATGATTTCTGTTATTTTTCTTGTAGTTTGTGCTCTTTTTTTTTGTAACAAGTCCTCAGACGAAGGCATCCCAAAACTTTCTCAAAAGGAAAATGTTTTCCGAAGACTTAACCCTAGTTTTTCCTCTGCTTTGGCTCTTTATGTTGTGGTGAAACACATTGTTTCCACTGACATAAACTGGGAGCCCTCCTTTAACCCTGGCACAGAAACAGCACTCTTCTCTGCAGCAGCATCCATGGGAGAGAGCAGCGTCCTCTTCTGGCCAAAGTGCTCAAATGAATAAATCTGACAAAGAAATAACTGGTCCTTGGCTGGGCTTTTTCAGTTTTCAAGATCCACGTTGGGATTATTTCTCTCCGACGACCAGTTTAGAACCCCAAACACACGACATTTTCAGCATGAATCATTGTACCGCAGCAAGTCAAACATCAGAAGATATGAAAAACCATCTGAAGTCTCCACCAGAGGGTCCCACTGCATCACAAATAAGTTAGGTTTCTGTCTTACACTGCACTAAGGAACATCAGCCAATGGCAAATGTATGAAAGATTCTGCAGGAGTTTCTGCAGGAGTTTCTAGCTTTAGTACCATTTTAGAGTACTTAAGAGTATTGCAGTGCATCATACTTTTTTTTTTAATTTAAGAGTACTTTCAAACAGCTAAAATGGGCTTTATTTGTCTCAGTTCCTTTCTTGGTAGCTTTTAAACACTTTAAATTAGGAGATGGACAATAGTTATCCATTAAAAAAACTACTTTATCTTTCGGCTGTTTCCTTTAAGAGTTGCTGAAGGGAATTATCCGCCTTCATGCAATCCTATCATCTGCAGCCTCCTTGCACACACCAACCACCCTCACATCCCCTTTTCTACACCCATGAACCTCCTCTTTGGTCTGCCTAACTCCAACCTCCAACGTCATCACTGTCCCTCCTCTCGATGTGTCCATCCACCTCAGCCTGCTTCTCTGTACGTATCTCCAAAACATCGACCACGAGCTGTTCTTCTGATGGATTCATTCCTGATTCTTTCCATGCTCATAACTCCCAAATAGAACCTCAACCTCAATGTCTCTAAATAAACAAGACGGCTGCTCTTCCCACAGTCTTCTACACCTTTCCTTTCATTCTCGCTGACTCACTTTTGTCACACATCACACCTGAAACCTTCCTCCACCTGTTTCAAACTGCTTGCTCACACCTCTTCTCCTCTTTTGCCCTCTCTGTTGTTCTGGACCTCCGCCTTCTTCACCTCTGCTCCCTGTGACCTCACCGTTCCACTCTAGTCCCTTTGATTCCTCTCATTTATGCACTTAGCCCTGAAGTCCCTCTCTTTAACAAAAAATAGATAAATAAAAAAACAGCTACACGACTTTCCCTGTTTGTGTCCTCCAATAACAAACTAGTGTGAGGTGGTAGCTGCACCTATTTCCAAAAAAACTTCAACTGTTGAGGTGATGCAAAATATAGCTAAAGTACTATAAATGTAATCAGATTACACTGAATTTTTGGATAGAATTTCTGTGCAGACTGTATTCAGATGACTTAAACCAGATCCACATCACACAAACGGTACATGGAGAACAAATTAACAGATATATGTGCTAATGTCTTGCTTTCTATGCGTAGCACTTTGTATAATGTTTTAAATTGTGTTAAAGCACTTTATAAGTAAAGGTGATGAAGATGATGAAATGAATGCAATCAGCATATAAATTATTTGATTGCAGAACGCTTGATAGGATTTTATAAAAGTATCTTTCTCTATCTTTCTTATTTTAACATTAGTGCAAAGAAGAGTTACAATTATGTGAATGTATACATCCACCAAACATGACCCTCTGCAGCTTGGAAAAAGGTTGGAATTTCTCTCTTTTCAAACAAACAAAAACTGTATGAACTGTTATGAATCAGAGACTTCAAGTAAAATAAAATTATATATAGTATATATACATTTATATATATATATATAATTTTATGATAATCTCAGGCATGGATAGTATGGGATTTATTTGTGTTTAAAAGCCTCACTGTGCAGCCTGTAGGGATAATATTTTGATGTTTTTTTTTTTTACTAACACCAAACAAAAAAATCATCATGAGAATCCTAACAATAAAAATAAAAAGAGCAAATATTTGTGTCTTTTTCTGACACGAGAGACATTTCCTTCTTCTTAAATGGCTTCATAATTTGGAAAAAGGCAGTTTCAGAGCAGAGAGATGAAGCTTGAGGGCTTATTTGGTGCCATAAAAGAAGATTTAAACTGTCTGCAGAAATGAGCAGACATCCTGTTGTCTGACTTCAGCTGAAGATAATTGTTGGTTTTCTTGTGTTTGATCCCAGTGTGGATCACACAAAGTATGCAGCAAGTTTCCTGTCCTTAAATTACCAGAGAGCAGCAAATGCTGCTTCAAAATAACTTTATAAAAGATAAAATACAGTCATTAGATTTCTCCTTTAAATAATCACCTTTATGTATTTAGTTTTGAAAATTTGAAAGTTTTGACTTTTCTGCTGATCAGGTCACCTGATGACTTCATGCTGGGGTTCGATCCATTTCCTTCTCATCTTAATGACCACAGTCCAGGCAAGTCGCTTTCACTTTTTTCTCTCAAAGCTTCATAAGCCCCAATGTTCATACAAAATAAATTCAAGTTTTTGTTTAAAAGCATTCATTTCTTCTAATATGCACTGTGCCATGTAATCAACAAACAGTTTGACATTCATTCATTCATTCATTTTCCAATCCGCTTTATCCCTTTCGTGGTCACGGGGTTGCCGGAGCCTAACCCGGCTACTCATGGGCGAAGGCAAGGGACACCCCTGGACTGGTCGCCAGTCTGTCGCAGGGGCCACAAACACACACCCATGCACACTCACATGCACACCTAGGGACAATTTAGAGTGACCAATTAACCTATGAAGCATGTTTTTGGACGGTGGGAGGAAGCCAGAGTCCCCGGAGAAAACCCACGCATGCACGGGGAGAACATGCAAACTCTACACAGAAAGGTTCCCCAGCCAGGACTTGAACCGGGAACCTTCTTGCTGTGAGGCAGGAGCGCTAACCACTGCGCCACCGTGCAGCCCTCAGTTTGACATGAGTTTCAATAAATGCTTTTTATATTCCAACAACTTCAAAGCTGCACATCTGAGTCACAACATGCAGTTTATGGAAAGGTAAATATTATAAACGGTTTTCTTCATGGGAACTTCCAATTTTTGCGCAATTATTGCATTTTTTTCATCCTTTCTCACCGTCTCTTTTGAATGTCTTTTATTCTGTTTTTATTCTAAAGAACGAGATTTTTTTTTCATCAGAGAAAGATTTCAGAGGTTGCTGGTAAAAAAGTTTATTTCTTGATGTTTTCTCAATGTGGTAATGAATTTGGGGGTTATGAACAAAGAGGAAGATGGAAAAAAGAAATACCACAAGCCAGGTGGTATTTGGATTCACTGTTATTTCGCCACAAGGTGAAACAAGATTTATATTTCTGTTCAGCCAATTACAAAACAAAAAAATTATTACAATTAAGCTGAAAGATCATTAAAAAAATAGAATATTCTGATAGAAAAACCAACAGTGTAAATGTGAGTGCTATTTAAAATGATAGAGATTTGTTGTTCCATAGGTGTCATATGAATAGGGGAGGGAAGGAGGCAGGGGTCACCCTGTGTTCAGCGGTCTTACAGCTTCCTCAGTCTGGTGGTCCTGCTCTTTCTGCTCCATGACCCCCTGCTTTGCCTGCAGCTCTTACCCCCCTTTGCCGCCAAGAATGATCTCCACCCTTCATCCTTATAATTGGTCACACACCTACACAATGCGTAAAGTCCCACGGTCCTGCATGTTTTCAATTAGTAAGTAAAAGTCTGCTTCAGCTCTGATGCGCTACCATTTCACCATTTTGAAAAGTCTTTTTCTGTGGTTTGTGTGTCTGGATGAGATATCAAAACAGTTGGGTCTGCATAGATTAGCTTGTGGCAACAGACAATCACACAGGAAATGTGTCCGAAACCCTGTCAGGACTTCCCAATCCAGTTCAAGGGAGGAGTCTGGCACAGACCAGCAGCTATAGGCAGATGGACCAAGCAGGACACACAGATAAATATGCACATGCTAATTGGCTCAGTTAAGCAAAAATGTGCCCTTGAGGAGAAATAAAGTGTTTTTGGGGCTGTGACGGTTCATCTGAAGGGCCAGATAACGAGCAGCTAGGAGGAGGGTTCAACTAATTAACAAAAGGGAAATAGCAGCAGAGAGGCCACCGTGTCCTCTTCACAGCCTTCCAGGATGTGTCATGGAAGAAAGAGACTGCTCTGTTCCTTTATCCTCCAGCTGGGTAAAATCAAGCTCAAAGGATTTATCCATCAATGAAACAGACTTATACGAAATCTAAACCAGTCACTTTTACGGTCAAAGCTTTGAATATGTGCATGTGTATGAGAAATACTGAGGGCAACCCTATGTTCAAAACGACTTCATATCATTCACAATCAGGAAATTGAGCCAACAGTTCATCAACTTACTGTGGCTTCATGAAACAAACAAGTCTAAAGTGATTAGTGTTGGATGGACATATAAAATCTCTCAGCCTGAGGTTTAAAAACACACAAAATATGCTACGAGCAGGTTATTAACACGCCACATGGACGCGCCGATGTTTGATCAAATCAAATTTCTGCATTATCTTTCTAGTCATGAGCACTTTTTTGTTCATGGATTATCATTACGATCTAATAAAAACAAATTTAGAACGTTGTTTATGAAAGCGAGTTGTTATGCGTAGACTGTTACTAGAAACATTACTCAGTACACAGCAAAGTTGGGTATTTCAAACAAAACATGGTGGGGAAATAAGATGTATGATGTTGAGCAGAATCCTACATTCATGAATTAACGTAAAGGGTTGCTGTAAGGTTTCATTTAGATTTCATGAGTAGCTGTTATCTGTCTGTGAACCAAATATTAGCATTAATTCCACTAATGTCCAAAGCAAGAAAACAACCATTCGCATTTAACATGTGAGTTTGACCAAAAAAATGTTAAAAAGCAATACAAATGTGTCCTCTGTAGAAGACATTTTTGTAAATTATAAATATAAACAAAAAAGTTAAGCAAAGCAAAAAAAGGGGGTGGGGTTATGTAAGCTCCTCCCACTCCCTTTCACGCAACCGACTGAACTCCTTTTGACAATCTTAATCTTTAATGTGTCATGTTCTGTATGCATAGGAGCTAATAGGCCTATTTATGATTAAGAGAAAACAATTTAATCATGTAGATGTGTACATGGATGTATACGTATGTAGGAGACCTAGTTATCCTAAGTTTGACATGTCTGGAAAGTTTGGTAAAGGGATATAATGTTCTTTGTGTCATTCTGAGATCTTTTCAGCCGCTTCAACAGAAATGTAGCAGAACGAGGAAATAAAATGTGTATACTCACACTCACTCAATGGTTAAGGTATCTTTTATTGAGTTGTATGAGTTACTATTGAACTATAAAATCCTTATCACCTGTTATTTTGTCACGAAAGCTGTTTTGAGTGCTTTCTAGTTAGAAGTGTTGTCCATTTTCTGAACCCCTTTTGGGGTCACGAGGTCGCTGGAGTCAACCTGGCTACTGCCGTATGAAAGCGGGCAACACCCCTGAACAGGTCGCCAATCTGTTGCAGAGCCACAGAATTTTACACACTCACATTACAAAATGCTGGGCTTCAGGGTGGAGTCGTGGCTAGAACTCTTACCTCAAATCAAGAAGACCCTGGTTCAAATCCTGGTTGACAACTTTCTATGTGGAGTTTGCATGTGTGGGTTTCCTCCCACTGTCCAAAAACATGCTTCATAGACTGATTGGTGACTAAATTGTTCCTCGGTGTTAAAGGGTTAGAAACATCTGATTACTCTAACTCAGGAGCCACACATACCCTACTGTGGCATGCTTCAATTGGCTGGACACACCTGAGCAGAGCTTGGATATCTGGAAATCGTGAAGACACATTGGTCAAATTTGGGTATTTATTTCGTTTTCATTTATCATGAGTTAGACAAGCTTTATTTTCAGCTCTCATCATGGCGGTGAAGGTCTTCATTTATCATGGTGTCTTGAAGTTGAGTCGTGGTAACTGGACTTCAAAGCTTCTTTCTTGAAATATTTCAAACCTACCAACACACGGAGGCAAAAACAGGTTCACCCCAAAAACCCTACACCTAAAAAAAGAAGAAGCAATGTTGTTTATGGTTTTCAGTGCAGTGAAGATTGCTTAGAGAGAAAACAAGAGGAAAACCAACACCTCAGGACCAGTTTCTGATGTCTGTTCTTAATTAAAAGACAAAGAACACGCATTTGAAGACCAAAATTTACAGAATCTTGACTGAGAAGACAGATTGTTTGAAATAGGGGTCAGAGAAGCAATACATGTGCATTTTAATGACCCTTCCCTCAGACACAATTTGTCTCCTATTTATCATGCTGCCCTTTCATTAGTTCTGAAAAAGACCAAAAGTCCAGCGCAACCACGCCCAACAACCCTAGGTTGATTGGTTGATTCCAAGAGGAGAGCCGCACACTCTTGAGCCTTTGTTTTCCTGAACAAGCCATTCATTAGCAGGAATACAAATGCAGACAGAATCCTGCACCACTCAAACTGATGAAGCCACTAGGATGAGCGGCAAAATGTTTCAAAGAAGTCCACGTGCAACGATGCAAGTAAAAATAAAAAAACGATCATCGCAAAGCATCAAGTAAGTACTAGTAAATAAGTAAGAAATAGTAAAATAACAATTTCCGACATTTTTTTTTGTTTGTTACAAACAACATTGAGATGTTCAACCAAAACCGAGCCAGTTCAGAACTGCAGAATGTCAGCAACATTGCAGGAATACAAACAATAAACAGTGTGTTGATGAATCAATAAAACTCCAAAAAAAGCCAAATATAGGCCAACCAAACTCATGTTTCTTAGAAAAAGACTTGTAATCTCCTTAAATGTAATTTTTTTTTCCATATTCACATGATTTATTTGATATTGTTCTGATTGCATTGTTATTGCCTGTTTGCGTTATTATCTTGTATTTTACTTCAAAGCGGAGCTTTTGTCCTCATTTGAATTACAATCTCCAGAAACAATCCTGAAGTCAGAGGTTTAAGATTACACAAAGAGGCTTTGATGTAAATGTGTTGAAGGGGGCTTTGGCTGAGCTCTTTAACTCTCCCTTCTGCCAGGACGCTCCTATCCAACATCCATCCTCGCCGTGACTCCTGCAACCACAACTCAGACATACCATTCACCGCTTCTTAAGCATCCAGCCCCTGTGACCGTGACCTTCAGTTTGGAGATCTCACAGCGGCACGTTGCCACATGACAGGATGGAAGCGAAGCTGCCGTTCTGTGTTTGTGGGGAATATTGAGGCAGAGAGGAAGGGAAATGGTTGCAGAAGGATGAAATGCATCAGAACTGAGCTGCACACCTTGTTGTTTGGAGCTCAGAAAAAAGCACAAAGCAGCACAAAGAAATCTTTCTCCTAAATGGGGTTTCAAAAAAGGACATTTTCAAATAGTTTCATTTTGTTAAGTCTAGACACAGAATTTTATTCAAACAAAAACCATCTCAAACTCATTACCCAAATGATGCCCCTTTTTTATGTGAAATTTGGTATTTACAACAACATTTCTGTCTTTTTAATGCAGCAGAGTGCAGATACCATTCTCTGGGAGTGAAAGATTTACAGACAAGCATCTGTGGGAGAGGACGGCAGCCTTTTCTCCTCACATCGAGCACTTCTAGACCCACTTACTTGTGAGAGTTTTGTTTCCTCTGAGTGTGGATGAGCCTCTTTCCATTCAAGTAGAAGAAACCCTCAAAAGAAAACCGAAAAGCAGAAGATCACCTCCAGGATAATGATGAAAGATGATAGCCTTTAGATAAAATAACAGCCCTGAAAAAGAGCTCCAACACTTCATAAATTCTCCAGCATCAAGCAGACTGATGCAGCATGAGGATTCAAATTGTTATTTTATACTTTCTTTATTCTTTTAGAGACACACTTTCTCTGACTGTGAGTGCAAACGTATCCCTGTGATCCTGAAGGCCACCTGGACATAATGTTGTCCCTTCATCTGCATTACATAGTGACCTAGATAACTCGAGAGATATTCCAAGCCAAGGAATTTTAGCGTGTTTGCTCATTTCTGTTCTTTTGTTTTTGAGGGTTTAACTTGTTGCAACATTGTAAAGAGTAAAATATACAACAACTGTTTCCAATATTTATTTATTTATTTGCAAGGAGACAAAAATCTAACCGTAACAGAGTTATTTACAACATTCCTAGCTGCTTGTATTTACACTCCAGAATCAACACCGTATTTCATTTTTAATGTTTTAACACAAAACAGTACAACTAAGACTTTAGCTGTTCTTAGTCTATTTACATGTCAACTGTTGGAACCCAGTGTGAAGGAAAGTTGACTTTGAAATTTGATATGTTTGTCTTGAATTTAAAAAATGTAAATCAGATCTGCCCAGTTTTTCTCATTTGTGAAATACACTCTAGTTAATTAATTGGATAAAGTAAATCCGTAATCCATCCATCCATCCATCTTCTTCCGCTCATCCAGGACCGAGCCGCCGGGGCAGTAGTCTAAGTTTCCTCTCCCCGGCCACTTCCTCCAGGTCCTCTGGGGGGACCCCGAGACGTTCCCAGGACATAGTCTCTCCAGCGTGTCCTGGGTCTTCCCCGGGGCCTCTGCCCAGTGGGACGTGCCCAGAACACCTCCCTAGGGACTCTCAATGTAGTGACCCCCGATGGGATGTCCAGAAAAATAAAGAAACAAACAAGTTTGTGACTGTCTGGGTCCAGAGATCAGTCCTCTATATAATTATTTTTGTAATGTTTCATATTAAAATGTCATTTTTGATAAATCTGCATTTTAGAACAAGGACGTCTACCATCAAACATCAAACTAGTTTCTAAAAATCTTTTGCTGTACTGAATGACTGACTTCCTCCTTTGGCAGCACATTAAATCTTAAGACAATATTCCAATGGTTTTATTGTGTTTGAAGCATCAAAAACATTGTTAAAAGATGAGCAATAATGAGGTGTCAGTTTCTTGTTTCCACTAAAATGAGTCGAGACACGTTCTGCATTCCTGCCAGCAGCCTGTTTTTGTGGTCTTACACACATCAGAATACGAGAGACGATGCCAATCACTCTTATTTTGTTCATCAGTCTTGATGTACAGGCGTTAAATTACCCCGACTGACATCAAAGATGGAAGCTCCACAGGGAAAACTGCTGCTTCTCAGAGACGCACATGCTGGGGGGGCGTGCTGCTTAAACTAGGTGGCACTATTGTTCTGCTTTTGCTTCCACTGTCGCTCAAAACCTCCTTTAAAGTCATTTGCTGTTAATTTCATCATTCATGTTAAAAATGCACATGTGGAGACATTTATAATAATACTAGTGATTTAACGGGGCACCGATTTTTACTGTAACTCCAGGACTTTTTTTCCCACATTTTTTTCATGTTAAAAGTACAGTTTCATAATTTCACTTTATTCATATTGGCCCTTCTTCTTAAACAGGTCAGCACTAATACCTGAGTTGGGTTTCATAATCTGATTATAGTTGGTATCGTTAAAGTACAATTTCCATGGTGGAAAGTAGGTCAGGATGTTGAAGAATTATGAAAGGAGCTCTTCTGCTCCTCCTACACTTTCTATCCTTAAGCACACTGAGAGTTTTTTCTCTTACAGGATGAGGATGAAACTTCAGATAACAAGAGTGGCACTTCTTGATTTATCAGAAAGGAGCGGAGCAGGGAGCTTGTGGCTCTTTTTTAAGCTGCGTTTTTAAAAATCTCTTTTCATCCATTTCAACAATACTCAGAATGCAATTTTAAGTTAAAAGTTGCTTTATACATGTTCTCCATCATCAAAAAAATGCCATAAGAACACCACACAAACACATCAAAAAAACAATTTTCATTAGAGTGAGTTTTTAAAAAGGAACTCTTTAAGAGTCATACAGATGAAAATTGTGAGCATGAACACACACACATGGTCACCACAGCGGTGACCCTTCATCTTCATCATCTTCAAGCAACTTTAAACTCGAGTTATCACAGGATTACTGCAAATAAAGTAGTAATTCTGCAATTTAGAGAGCTGAACATGTCACAGAAGAAAAACAAAGACACATCTGACCTTGCAGACCTCAGAATTGCGCTTGCCAACACCCAAGCTAAGCTAATTCCACCGATGGTACTCGAAGCCAAGCTATCAGAAGAGTACGTAATGAGCAATGAAATAATCTGCTTGACCTCCAGGAGAGAAGAGGGAATGACGTGGATGACCAATTAAGAATGGATGTGTGAAACTTATTTATATCACTGATTTTTTTCTAATAAAAAATTATCTGCACATATTTCTGAATTTTGATGATTGATCTGCAAATGATTTATCTAGTTTACATAGTGTCATTTCTACTTGCGTTGCCATGTGATTTATTGTTACTTAAGGTTTCTTAATGACCTGAATCTGTGTTGGTAAGGTATCTGATCATAAGTTATGAACCGGATGTTGATAATTCATGATAATTCATAATTTTAAGGTCGAGTCGGTGTGGGATTATATAAATTTGCTTCCTCCCACTCCCTTTCAAGAAATCTATTATTTGATGCCTAGTTATCCTGTGTTTGACATGTTTTTGATAGATGTAAACCTCTATTGATTGATTGTGTTACATGTGTATTGTTCTTGCCTGATTACTTGAAATAAACCATTTCAAATTAAAAGCCCTGCTTCTTTTTTCAAGTAAAGAACTCTCATCATCACTCACAGATAAGTACGTTTGGAAAACGGTGACACCGTGATCCTTAAAATTAAAATGTACTGATAATTATTTTGAATAGACTCGTGTAATTTCTTTTTTTTAATCTCAACCCCCAGCTGTTAGCAGAAATCTCTGCTGTGAATGCTTCTGTGTGACCGAAGCAGCACAAATGCAGGAGTTAAAAAGAGACAAAAGAGAAGTTTCTTCTGTGTGTGATCAACACGCTCAATCCGCTCCCGGCTGAGAAATGACTCACTCAGCTAAATTGTGTCTTCCCTCCTAAAATCTTTTCTCTTTCAAGCGCTTATGTATTAAAAGCCAATTAGTGCTGCTCTAATTACTATAAGAGCCTTTCTGTTATTGTTTCTTCTAACAACAGCCTGAATTGTTCTGTGACCTTGAAGACGAGAGCTGTTTGGAGAGTGTTTGGTTGGGCTTCTCCAAGCTGACAACACCTTCATCAGACAACAAATAAAGTCACCTGCTTTTATTGGGTTTTCTGCAATAAATATTTTAGTCTTTTACTTGACCCTAATCTTTTCTTGTAAACAATAAAAGCTGAGTTACAAGGCTCAAGCTCTATAATGTAATTGTGCAAACGGCACACACAATCCAAGAGCCTGAGAAAACCAATCAGCACCATTAATGGCGCACTGAATCAGTGCAGCTGTGAGCAGAATGACCGGAAAAATCTAACAGTTTGTCACACTAACACAGTGGCCACTGTGGGAGAAAGGAGTGTGCTGCAACCAGTTGTTCAAGTCATACTTTATGAACGTGCGTCTGCAGAATGACAAACAAAAGCTGCTGGGAGGAAGACTGTGCATGCTCGACGGTGCCTGAAAACACAAAGGAACTGTGAGGAAGAATGTGGTTAGGAGCTTCAAAAAACACAATAAGTGTCCAGCCAGCAGCAAAAATGGAAAATGTTTGACAAACAGAGATTTTCAATACACACTGAGATGTACCCAACAATTATTAGCATTTGCCAGCTGTTCCTGAACAACTGCAGTGCTTTTTAACAGAAGTAAATATGTTTTTATGAAATCCTTGCACAGATTCTGTTATGCAAACTTCAACTCTTCACTTCTAATGCGCAGACATCAGTTTTGTTATGTCTGTCTTTGGATGTTTGCAAATTGGAAAGGTTTCCCAAAAAAGAGGGAGATATGCAAACATCCTGAGAGTAACACAGTGCAGAACAAGACATGCAATGAACAGACATTATTGTAAAACCTTTCCCAAATTAGATTTGGGAAAAACTTTTGTGATTGGTTGATTTATAATTTTGATGTTTACCTGCTTTTGTTTGTGCTTAATGCTTTGGAGTTATTTTACTGCTGTAAGTTGTGAAAACTACTTTTGTTTGAGTGTTTTAAAGGGTAAAGTTAAGACTCAAATGACATTTGTAAAACTTTAGCCTCAGATCCAGTGTTGTAGTTAAAAAATAAGAATTGGGACATTATTTGCTGTAAATGGATATACAATTTACATAAATATAAATAAATAAAGTTAAACCTTTCTTAAGAAGTGAGAAAACCACAAACTACATTCACTTTATACGGCACACCTTTAGACTGTCCTTTAAACAGCTTGTTAACGCTAATTTCTCATCAGCCAATCATATGGCAGCAACTCAATGCGTTTAGACATGGTCGAGATGATCTGTTGCAGTTCAAACCGAGCATCAGAATGGAGACTTAAAGTTATTTAAATGACTTTGAACGTGGCATGGTGGCTGGTGCCAGACGGGCTGGTCTGAGTATTTCAGAAACTGCTGATCTACTGGGATTTTCACCCACAGCCATCTCTAGGGTTGACAGAGAATGGTCAGAAAAAGAGAAAATAGATTTCAATCCAATAGAACACCTTTGGGATGTGGTGGAACAGAGATTGGCATCATGGATGTGCAGCTGATGAATCTGCAGCAATTGTGTGATGCTATCATGTCAATATGGACCAAACTCTGAGGAATGTTTCCAGTATCTTTTTGAATCTATAACACCAAGTTTTAAGGCAGTTTTGAAGGGAAAAGGGCGTCTTTCCTAGCAAGTTGCACCTAATAAAGTGGCCGGTGAGTGTATTTTGTGACTTTGTACAACAGTGAGTGAAGGCTGTAGAAGATATTTGAAAAGGTTATAAGCAACAAAGTGAACATGGCTGAAACAGTTCATTGGGCAGATGTTTGAGTGATGAAGTGTATGTAATACAGAGAGGAAATGTGTTATCTATTTACTTTGAATAAAAGAGAACTTGGTCAAAATAAATACAGTATAACAAGGTTTTGCTGTCCTGTGTGCATTAAATTTTGGAACATTAAAAAATTAGATTTTAATATATGAAAACCTCAGTCTTTTGGTATATACTGGCATTATTCATAAAACTGGCCTTTTTTTTTCTTAAAATGTCATTTTTTTCCTTCAAGTGCTGATAAACTCTGAAAGTTACCTTTATCTCAGGACTTAAGTCTTTCTAAATTTCCATTTGAAGGGACTTCACAATTCTACTTGACTGCACTTCTGACAAGTGGAATGTATCAGTACTTGTTTGCTGCATAGCTAAACTTGAAAAACTTTAAAAACAATTTAAAGGGAAGCTTTGCTTTAACACTGGAAACTCCTCACAAAAGAAACATGAAAACCCTTGGAAACTGTTTTTCTTTCAGACAAGTGTACCAGAACAAAACCAGAAACGTAAATTCATTTTCAATAGCCCACAAATGTCCTTGTATTTTTCAAAAACCACAGCAGTTTCATTAACAACAGACTTTTACTGTAACGTTGTGGGAACTTTCAAGTTTTCTAATGAACATAGAAGCATCCATGTGCAGATACATACATACTGTGTGGAGTTGCATGTGCAGATGCTACACAAAGATGCATGTATGTGCAGCTGATAATTAAAGATGCATGTATGTGC
>BSAI01000106.1:3603420-3929851 GCA_036245035.1 Adrianichthys oophorus
GTATATGAACATAGGAGGGTGCATGTGCAGATGTAATGACAGATACATAAATATGCAGATGTTATGTACATTTGCTTGCATTTGCAGATGTGCTTCCTGCTTCTTTCTGACAGAACTTTTTGACAGAATCTCTTCTTTTGGTAGCAAATAAACCTGTCCTGTCCAACAGCTGAGCAAACAGAGCAAGGATCTCTGGGTCTGTTAGGTGGCCATGCGAGTCTCAGGGACTGCAAGACACCTGCGCTCCCCTTAAGACACAGCCACTGCTTTCACCGACACCCCCACAAGCCCGGACAGCCCAAAAAGCCGCAGCACTTGTACAGGTCAAGTCCCATATGGGTGCATGTGACTAAGGCATTAAGCTTTTGTTGGATACAAACCTTGAAAAGCCAATGTTTCATCATCAAAAGCTTTCACTGAATAATTTATATAGTGACATTTGTAATGCTGGTTTAATTTTTGCAGTGAAAACAACTATCCACAGGTTGGAAGCAAATCAAACATAAATATTAAAGATTAATATTAAAGATAAAGAAAATTTCTTTAAATGCTATTTACTCATTTAAGTCACCAGCCACAAATTCGTGCTTTGAGGTTGGAAGTCTGCAGGATGCGGTCCAGAAAGACTGGTTTTGGCGCTGCCAGTTGACGTTAGTAAAGTTCTTTTTAACAATTGAGCTTAAGAAAAAAATCCTCCAATAAGAAACAAGTGGGATTCAAATATGGACTTACAAAACCGGAATACCCTTACATACAAAGCATCAGTGTGGAACAGTAAGGGCTCAATGGGCTGACAACTTGCCTTAGTTTGACTAATAGTATAGTTCATTAGGAGAGACGGGAATCCCCTGAAGGGTCAGAGCAGCGTGGGAGAGCTATGAAGTAAAAATGAGAGATTTTATAAAGCTGACTTTGAAATAGTGCCTGACCTTTTCTTTTCTTTGTCCTTTCTTTTTCCCCATCAGATTTCAGACTCACTGGTGTTTTATTTGCACAAGTGGCAGCTGAGTAAAAAAAACAAAAGAAAAAATAGATGGGATAAAAAAATGCGTGCATGGAATGTTATCTAGTAAACTGTAAATGCAGTGCACATCACATGATGTTTGTACCTATTTAATTTAGTCGTCTTGAAAAACAAAACAAAAAAAAAAATCAGACACTAATGATGCTTAACCTTTTCCTCACTGGGACTGCGCTTCTTTTGTACACAGATCTAGATTTCCAGCCAGAGCTGAAGCAGATTTAGGGGAAGCCTAGCAAATCTTCAAAACAGATCAGTGCTGTGACTTTGAAAGCCACGGTTTCTGATGAAGAGCCCTGGGAGAATTTTCATTCTGGAAGAAGCACTTTTATAATGTGAAAAAAAAGGACATAAAAGAGATTACTTGGATGAATTTAGCATAGATTTGCAATGACCTCTAGCAAAGGACACGCGTCTTCCAGAAACATGTCAGGTAATGTCCTCTTTGACATGAATGACATGCTACTTTTGAGGTTAGATTTTAGTTTAGATGAAACAATCGTAGAAAACAGAAGATGCTTGAAAGAGTGATGAAAAAATATTTTAAAATCCCACTTCAATCCTGTATTGATCTATTGTAAAATCCTTTCCAGTGGTCTTTTGATTACGATTATGCCCTTTATTAGTCAAAATCAAAAACCTGTGTCAATTTCTGGGATGTAGTTTCTGCAGAGCGGCAGGAGTAAATTAGAAATTCACTTCTATGTTGTGGGAGGGACTGTTGGCGCACAGTAAGCCCGCCCTCATTTTCCAGTCGATTTAGTTTTAGCAACTACACACATTTTCAAACTGCATTTTTTTTGTTTGCTCCTGATTCTCCACGATTCGAATAAAGAAATACTCAGATGTGCAGTTTTAATCTAAATGTTTATGTCTATTCATGTTAAAAAAAAAAAGCTAAATGACCAAAAACACAATTTTCATTGGAGTGGGTCTTTAACGTGTTTGTAATTACCAGTAAGTGGTCAAAACTAAGTGTTGTGAGAAGAACAGATAAGATGTGCTGTAGAAAATATAGAATTACAACCAATAATCCAACTGAATGTCACTTAATTTTATGTCAAATAAGACCTTTATATTTAGAGTTTTTTATTCCATGCTTTAAAACCAATACATAACATGTTCTCCCCTTTTTCATCCATATCTTTCCTCCCAGACCAAGAAAGTAGGATGTCTGTATTTAAGATGGTAAAACTGGCGAGAAAATAACAGTTCATGCTAAGGTCAGCATTTAACTGGTGTATAAACCGTTAAGCAGATGTCCTCTCCTTTGAGAACATGGAGAAGCATAACTGCATCCTTTTAATGTCAGTTTTAAAATGCTTTCTTCTTCTATCAGCTTGCACTTCCCTTTGTTCTCATTTGTTATCTTACTCATCCTGTCTGTGCGCTTTGGAAAAAATATGCTAATTAGGGTGAATGAAACATTATGAAGCATCAGTGGAGGTTCAGCTCAGATAAAGCAGAGCAAGTTTCACTTTCAGGTCATTATCATCCTGTGTCACCAAATGCCACACAGACTCGGGATGATTTCCTGTAGGTCCACATGACTCACAGGGACAGAACCTCAAGTGAATGGAAAATATTTCCTACATATGATTTTTGGTCTATGACCCACTGAAAAATTGGAATGTTTTTCATTAAAATGACATGAAAACATACACAGACTTGTTGTTTTCAGGATTTTGTATTTACATGGGGTTTTTCACCAGTGCCTCCTGGGTGTGTGTGTGCTCATGCTTGTTTGTGTGTGTGTGTCGAGGCTTGCCGAGAAGTAGTCTCTTCAGTGTACTATGGGTCTTCCCCTGGTCTCCACCAAGTTGGACATGCGTGGGACACCTTCCCAGGGAGACGTCCAGGAGGCATCTGGACCAGATGCCCGAGCCACCTCAACTGGCTCCTCTGGATGCAGAGGAGCAGCGGCTCTACTCCAAACCCTGGGCTCACACCACAGTGCGACCGCGTAGCGGTCTAGCTACGGCAGGTAACTTACATGGCAACGGATTGCTTGCGGTCCTGCTGCAGACAGGCTCTGCTGCCAACCTCGTGGACCTCTGAACTCACGTATGTTCACCTGCCATTTAAGTAGGATGTCCTAGTAAACAAACCATCATTCTGCCGGGATTTTGGAGTATATTCACAACACTTCTTGTTCTGCATGACTCATCTTCATACAATGGATTTACAAAGGTGGGCATACTTTTCTTAACTTTCTAAACTGATTGTGAATGTCCATTTTACACAAACTCCTCATCAAGTCTAACAGCCTGTGATGTCTCAGCTCAGGCTCTGTCCTTTTTGCCGTTATCCTTCTAAAAAGGATGAGTTGTATCTAAAAAGATGGGGTAGTTCTGGATCTCTGTGATGAGCCTCTCGTCGTCATCCATGGTGTTTCTTATATGGCTGAAATTACGCTCTACAACACACTTTGTGACCCTGTGTCAGTGGAAATTATGTTATGTTTACAACACAGTGAAAACAGCGAGTACAACGAAGCGAGTAAAGCAAAAAATAGGTTTTATTTTGAAAAATGTACCGGATGCACTTTACATTCGCTCGCGTTATTTCCAGTTTAAGTCGTAAAATGCCCCAACTTCACAATAAAATGCTACGGCTCAGCTCCGGCATCCGTCAAAAAGTTGAAGCCAGCCAAACGGACATGGAGCGTCGCAGATGCCGGACCGAATTGGATGCAGTGTGAGTGCCTCTCACACTTGCATTCTATGATCGTATAAAGGAATACTGCGTAAAGGGCACCGTATAACAGAATCACCAGAATTATCAGAATCATCAGAATTAAAGTGGTCCTACGAGCCTCAAGAGAATTGCGAGATATACCTGCACTCCTCTTGACATGCAAGCCCTCCTTTCTGCGATGATATGGGCCAACCCCCGTACGGTGCACATGAACAAGCCATAACCTATGAAGAATGTTCTTGGACTGTGGGAGGAAGCTGGAGTGCCCAAAGAAAACCCATGCATACACGGGGAGAACATGCAAACTCCACACAGAGGAATCCGCGCTGCCATTTGAACCACAATCTTCTCGCTGTAAAGCGGAAGTGCTAACCACTGCGCCACGTGGACACTTCCAACACCGTACTGGATACCAGGCCCTGAGGAGACAGAATTACTTGTTTTTTTTTTTTCTTTCACCTGGCTCCCCTTCACGCTTCCACCTAATTGCCTCCCCCCCGACCTCCAGCAGCATCGTAATGGATTGTCTCTGAGCAAACTGTTTCAGCAAGTTACTATCCAAAACGTGTTCAGTTTATTGGTCATCCAACAGCACCTCTGCATATGCAAAGTCATCAGGTGCACATGCCTTAACAGAAGCCATTAGGATTAGGATTTCCGTTTGGAGTTCTAATTGTAGGGGTAGGGAGAAGACGTAGAGGTAGAGGAAGAATTCAGTTTCAGTCTCATTTTCTGTTAAAGACAATGCAGGGATTGCTGTATTTGAAATCACAGTTTGGAAATTCATAAAAACTTAAAATGACAGCTGTTTGTAAAAGAAATCATGTCTTTAAAGTAAAAAATGGCTTTTAATTAGTTAGATTAGGAGTAAAAACCAAAGTTTATACATCCCAACCACTTAACCAGATTATATTCAAAGTGATGCAACATTTTAACTTAGATAAAATGACTCGCACAATATTTGCAGCAAAATTTCAGAGATTCTCAGAAAAATAAATTAATTAGAATGACAATAGATGTTTCATTACGTTTTTTTTAAGATGTTGAAGTCTTAAATTTGCTTCAAATGACTACCAGCTCTAAAACTGTCTGTCCCTCCATTGTGATTCTCTTCCTATTAACAGATGACTCATTCAGCATGTTGTCAGGTGATTGGTCAGCATCCTGCAGGTCGTTCTAGCATGTGCAACGGATGACACTGGTCAATGATCAACAATTAAATCCCCCTTTTTTTACCCCATCAACCTAGATGCCTCTTTGTAGACTCAGGTCTGTCCCCCTGCAAACAAAATACTCCAAAGGCTGTTGCTGCTACAGTAACATTCTGGTTTCACAAACACTGAGCTGACCAACAGCTTTACTAACTAAAGGATCTAATGCACAGTGAATTCATTTTTAGCGCCAAAAGAACCTTGTTGCCATGTAAAGTCATAATAAAACTCTTAAAACAAGCAGGCCAACAAACCTACTGCAAGAACTGATCTCTGGAAATCACACAGTTCCATGCATTGAGCCCGTTAGAAATGGTTCTGTTCTGCCGAAGCAGGCAGAGTGAACAGATGTGTTTGCTCTGAGTCTGTTAAAACTCGGAGAGAATTCATTATGCAAAACAGCAGAAGTTCAGATTTACCTAAAACAGCATAATCACCAAGTAACACGCTGCAGCATCCTCAAGACATCCTTATCTTGATCGTCGCCATGTGAGCTTGTGACACCATGTGTTGATAAGTTACCCTAGAAACAGTTAGTTCTTTCTAGGGAAGCAGAGCGTACAGATGTGTTTCCACTGCATCTTTTGAGACCCGGGGAGGATCCAGCTTCACTCTCAAGATTTTTCAGTTTTACTAAAAAACAAAAACTACTTTGTCAATTTGTGACTCCACCCCTTGGACAACTTGAGAAAACCTGACGTTATGAAGCCTGAGTACCAGCTGCTGTTAAAGAAAAACAATTTAAAGTAAGAATATTGTGAACTAAAGTGCTTTAAGACCCTTTTAAACTTAGGTGAAAGAACATTTTCCATAAATGCAGTAAATGTCAGGATTTTATCCTGGAATAGAACAGGACATTTTATTCTTTTTTTTCTTTATATATGGCCTGTGTGGTCTGGATGCTACGGTCTTACTTCGTCTGCATGATGTCGTCTTTTTGCTTGGTTTTTATTGTGTGGTGTTGTCTAAATAGTCGTTTTCTTTGGTCTGGTCTTGCAGTCTTTTTGTCTTGTCTGCATGGTCTGGTCAGGTCTTTGTAGTCCTGCCTTTTTTCTGGTAAGGTCTAGTTCTTTTATCTGGTTTTTTCTCGTCCATTCTTTTTGTCTGGATTGCATGGTCTAGTTTAGTTTGTTTTCTCCAGTCCTTGTCTGGTCTCTTCTTTTTGTCTGGTGTGTATGGTGTAGATGAGCTTGTATAGTCTGGTGCTATATGGTGACATACTTTATATACTCTGTTCTCATGCACCAAATAAATACTTTATTAAGTGGAAAAAGATTAAATTCTTTTTATCAATCCCTTATTATTGTCTGATTGGAGGTGCCAGGATTATTGTAAACTACTAGATTAGCAGGTGGAGTTCTACAGAAAACTGTTGACACAAACAATGCATTTTAGAAATGGAGGAGATATTTTAAAACAGCCAATTCTAAGCTTCCAAGAGCACAATGTATAGAATTTCTCAAGGGATGATGATTTCACCCAAAAGTGCTCAAAGATTGTGCATGTTGATCAATAGTAACTTTCAAACAACTACAGGCCTTTTCTCACTCTAAAGAACCTTCCAAAATATGTATCTTCTCTGATCCACAAAGGCAGCACACACTTCAATCAATACCTTTTTTTTTTTGCTTTGACTCTTATGTCAAGGTCGTGCAAATGGCTGATGCATGAGACAGACATAAAAAAGATGACTGCCATGACCCTGAAATGCATTATTGCACATCCCATCTTAAATGTATATTCATCTAGAACATATCGACTAGAATAAATTAACGTCATGAAAGTCATTTGAATCACTCAAATCAGATCAGCTGCCTCTTGCTATACTGACGCAAAGCTGGTTAAATGATAGAGGGCGAGGTCAAGAGAAAGAAAATGACTGCTAAACAGCACGTCTTGGATTTTGGAAATATAAGTCGTTTTACTCCGAGACATTTCAGATAGATTTATCCGTCTGCTCTGTTTTTCAACCTGCAATGAAAATTTGTCTTTATTGTTCTCTGATTGCATTTCAAAAATGTTCAGGGCAAACAATCTGTCTGCATCTGAAAAAAAAAAACATTGAAGCCATCCTGTCCTGATAATCTTATATTCTGCTACTGCAGGAAGATTTCCTCAAATGTATTTGCAACTTCTGCATCCACTGTGTTTCAAAGATGATTACAGGGATTAAAGTGGATAGGAGGCTTTCCTGTTAATCTGATTTTTTTTCTTTAATTTCGTTTTTGTAATGACAGAATTCAAATGTAAATGACATGCTGCTCCACAGTCTGCTTGATTCATCTTCATTTGTTGTTATTTTGGGGTTAAAAGGGAATCATTTGTTTGGGCTTAGTAAACAAAGTGAGTGCAGTAATTAGTCTTTTTTTGATGAAACAAATTAAAATAAACCTAGCAGATCCACAACATAAGCTCAAAGGTTCTGAAAAAAAACCTCATCCTCATAGAATTTGTAAATTTAACAGTTTGAGCAAAATCAAGACCTACTTAAGTATTAAACTCTTTACTCACTTATAAAAAAATAAAGGAGTCAATGCTTGGGCAGAACTATTTTAATGTGTCTAATTTCTGACTGGAATGAGGTTGTAAATAAAGATGGATGGTGATGAATTTATTGAGTATACTAGCTGCTGTGACATCTACTTATCCATATTTCTTCTGTGATTTGAACATTTTTATGTAGAATGCATTTTTATCTAAATTTTAAACATTAAGTGAACAGGGATTCACTTTTTGACCTCTGGATAAGTATTTTCTGCATCGGCAGCTCACATGACACACTTGACAAACCAATAAAATCAGACCCTGTATTTGCAGCTGGGTTCGAACACATTGGGAACTTATTCATACAGAGGGACATGTATGTATGACCTAAATGTTTGTATTTGATCTTCTAATAAATATTTCTAATTTTATATCTTGTTTTTCTTTATTTTGTAAAGCTTAATCTTCTCCTGAATAAAATACCAGCGTGCAACGAATTGATGCCATGAACAGGATTCAGGAAAGAAAGAAGGAACCAGAGGACGGCAACAGACTGATACAATTTTAGGTCGATATTCACATTGGTTTACCAGCTTTTGACGCTGTGCTGATTGAATTGGCTTGGCTTGGCGCTGGGCTGATTGTCTTGGCTTAGTGCTGGAATTGGCGCTGGAATGGTATTGGAGCTTGACTTAGCATAGCCTGGCATTAGGCTGATTGGCTTGGCTTGGTCCTGGGCTTTTTGGCTGATTAGCTTGGCTAGACTTTGCTTAGCGTTGGACTTGTCTTGGTGCTGGGCTTGGCTTGGCTCTGCTTGGCTTGGCACTGGGATGATTTGCTTGGCGAAATGCTGAGCTTGGCACATGGCTTGAATTGGCGTTAGACTGCCTGATTTGGCTTGGCCTGGCGCTGGGGCTATTGGCTTGACTTCGCGTATGGCTTGGCATGCCAACAGGGCTGATTGGCTTGGCTGGCTTGGCTGAGCTTGGGGCGGGTCTGATTGGCTTTGTTTAACTGGGCACACTGGCTTGCCACTGGAATGGGCTTGGCACTTGGCTTGGCCTGGCTTACTACTAGCCTGATTGGCTTGACCATATACTGGGCTTAGTGCTTGGCTTGGTGTTAGATTGCTTGACATGGCTTAACTTGGTGTTGGGCCAATTGGCTTGGCTTAGCATATGGCTTGGCCTGGCTTGGCTGAGCTTGGGGCGGGTCCAATGCGCTTCGCTGGACTTGGCTTGTCTTTGAGCTGGGCTTGACACTAGGCTGATAGGCTTGGACTTTGGCTCGGTGCTGGAATGGGCTTGGCTTGGTGCTGGGCTACGCTTGGCGCTCGGATGGGTTTGGCACAGCTTGGTATGGCTTGGTGCTGGGCTGATTAGCTTGGCACTGGACTCAGCTTACAACTAGGCTGATTTTCTTAGCTTAGGTTGTCTTGGCAGTGGACTGATGGCTGGGACTGGCACTGGGCTGATTGGCTTGGCGCTGGGCTTAGCTTGACTTGGCACTGGAATGGACTTGGCACTTGGCTTGGCTTGGTTTGGTACTGGGCTTGGTGCTATGCTGGGCTTGGCACTAAATTTCTTGGCTTGTGTTGGCTTGGGATAGACGTATGTCTGGCTAGGCTTGGCGATGGGCAAATTGGATTGGCTTTCTTTTGGATGGTTGGGGGTAATAGGCTTCACGCTTATCTTAGCGCTGGATTGCTTGGCCTGCGCGGGCCTAGATTGGCTTGATTAAGGGCAGCCGTGATGCAGTGGAAAGGGCAGTTGGCCTCTGATCGGGGGATTGCAGGTTTGATTCCTGCCTTGCCCTCCCATGTGTCAAAGTGTTCTTGGGCAAGACACTGAACCCCACATTGCCTCTGATGGAAGGTTGGCTTTGCTTGGCTTGGCATGGCTTGGTGCTGGGATGGATTTGGCATGACTTTGTGTTGGCCTGATTGGCTTGGCGCTGGGCTGATTTGCTTGGCTTGGTTAGGCTTGGCTTGTTTTATTGGCTTGGCCTGGCTTGGCTGGATTTGGCGCTGGAATGACTGACTTGGCTTGGCTGGGCGCTGGTTGAGTGGCTCGGCTTGGTTAGGTTTGGCTGAGTTTATTGGCTTGGGTGGGCTTGGTGCTCGGCTCAGCGCTGGATTTCTTGGCTTGGCCTGGCAATGGGCTGATTGACTTGGCACTCGGCCTTGCAAAATACGGTGCCTGGCACTGGCACCTGACCAAGCCATGCCAAGCCAAAAAATCCAGCACCAAACTAATCAGTCCAGTGCCAAGCCAATCAGTCCAGGGCGCTTGGGGCTTGGTTTTAGGGTCTTACAATTTAGAATTAGATGCTGAATAGTAAAAAAATATATATATTTTTGAATTATTTAGGTATTCAGAATATAATTTACAAACTTATTTTAGAAACATACTTATTAAAAAATAAAGTGATTGTCAACATAATATAGTATTTAATGTGGCTTTTAAAAAACTGGAATGATATTTGTGCATTCAGTACCAAAAGGGTACTAAGGGTACACTAATTTGGGAATCACTAGCGATTGATCACAGATTGCAATACCCTCTTTTCCGCTTTCGCTTTATCACTCAGGAATTTGTCCTTCTCGGCTACCATATGATGTCGTGGCGTTTCCCTGTGTGCTTAGACTAGACCTCAGATTATTTCTAATATTTCCATTGTTTTACGATTGTATTCTTCAGAATATACTCTAGACGGTTTAGGCTTCAGTGAAAAAAGATGAGACGCGCTGGTTTGGGTAAGAGACTCATCTAAACTGTGAAGTTTCGCTGAGCTAACATGCTTGCTAGCTAGCTAGCTAATGTTGTTTTCATTTGTAATACTCACACACTTGATCACGATTTAAACAAGGCTCTTGGATTTATTCTCAGCCTTTAAAATTGATTTTTGTCCTCTTCTGTAGGTGAAGGAGGCGCCGGTAATTATGTGGCGAGTGGCTACAGTGTTTACGAGGAGGAAAATGAGCATTTACAGGAGGGACTGAGAGCCAAAGTCAGCGCTTTGAAAAGTGTAAGGCCAGCTGAGAAATAAACCTCTGCCTTCATCTGACATGCTTTCTACTTGCTTTTGTTATAAATTTAAAGTTTTTTAATCTGTTCCATAAGTTTTAGCATTGTTACTTTATTAACAATCAATTATTGACTCATGTCATTCCCAGCTGACTATTGATATTGGAACAGAGGTCAAATACCAGAATAAAATGTTGGACGACATGGTGAGTTTGACTTTTTCTATTTAAATGACAAAGAAGTAACATGTAGCTGCTCCTAAAGACCCACTCCAGTAAAAATGGTGTAATTAACATGCTTTTGTGGCTTTTTTCTGATGATAGATGACATATATAAAGAACATTTGGATTAAAACTGCATTTATAAGTATTTATTTATTCAAATTTTTGAGAATCAGCAGCAAATGAAAAAAAAGTAGTTTGAAGAAGCTTGTAGTTGTAATGTACAAACTACAATTGATAATGTCCCTCCTGCACTCCATTCCAATGCAACCACACAGATCCCTGAATGTCTTAATTTTTCTTCTTTGAGCTGGCTCAAAACTGTACGGCTGGATAGTTCCGATATTGCTCACATGTTTTGTTGCACTGGACCGGTTATATTAGGTTGGGATTGTGAGGGGTTGCAATCTAGTGGGAAGAATGTAAACTAAGGGATGATGGGAAATGAGTGCAGGCTTACTCCCTGTCAAAAAGTCCTGTCCACAACTAACAGGCACATTTCTGATAAACTACTGCCACTTGACAGAAACTTTGCTCTAGAAAAAAAGTTATTTTTTACGTTGACTAAAAACGGCATAATAATTAAAGACCACTTGAAAAGCTTTTAAAACAGATTAGATGTTTGGAGTGGGACTTTAACGGATAAGACTGACTCTGTAACAACTTAGAAAACATTTTCCTGGATTTCCATCTTTTTCCTAATCTCCCCGTCTTTTCACAGGACTCAGACTTTGATTCTACAGGCGGACTTCTGGGAGCCACCATTGGCAGAGTAAAGCAGCTTTCCAGAGGCAGCCAGACCAAACTGCTCTGCTACATGCTGCTCTTCTGCTTTTTTGTCTTCTTTGTCCTCTACTGGTTCATCAAGCTGAGGTGATAAGACCGTCTTATTGGACTTGGCCCTTCAGCTCCACGTCTTCATTCCCGGTCACAAGCAGCTCTGACCTAAACAAACTTATTTTGTAGTTGGTTGGGCAGAGATTTTCTTTTTGACGACTCATCTTCTTGTTACTCAAAATGAGTCATGAAAAGGCTAGGAATTTAAATTATTAGATTTTCAAAAACTTCATCTTCAACAAGACGAATGACCCAGGAAGCACCTTATATACAATGTGTATACCTAAAGCTATGTCAGTATTTGTGTTGCACCGCTAATTCTTTAACGATATTGAATAAAAAAAAAAAATAGGATCAACAAAGATACAACTTCAGCCACAGCCTGTGCAGAAGTGGAAGATTAAACAACTGTTGATTTATTTTTTTCTAGCTGAAGTTTTGTTTATAGCAGTTTGAATTCTGGGATAAACTGCAGTCTAGTGGACTCCATGTCAAGGTAGAAGCTGATATTGACAGGTTTGAATACAAGTAAATAAAACTCATGTTGAAGAGTTCTGGACAGCCAAATGCACAACTGTTTTCTAACTAAAGGCTGCTGATATTGCTGAAAAGTTAAAACCAATACTGCAATCTTAAATGCTGCCAGAGCAAAGTTTCTATAAAAACACAATTGTGACGGTTTTCTTTTTTAATTTATTGTGCCACAGATTTACAAAGCATAAACATATACATTTGCTACACACAATTATTGCAATCTTATTTCAACTGTTGTTCAGTTCCATAAGTGTGGGCACATAAAGAACCTGTCTATATTACATCATCTGACATTGTGAATCACCAGAGTACTTCATTCTTTTGAGTTAAAATGTAAATAAACAGATTTTATGGAATTTTGTGGCACCCTTCTGAATGTGTTTTACATGACTTCATAAATTCATCAAAAAAATAAGGATTACCATAAAAGATTTCCAAACTAACTTTCATTACAAATATATGAACAGGTCAGGATGGTTCAAAATTGCACTTCTGTAAGGTTTTTAATGCATTAATTACAATTATCTGTGGCATCAACCAGGAATCCGCTGATGATGTCACTTCCTGGGTAAAGTGTCCATGTACTTGCAGATTATTCCCAGCATTACCTCGTCAGCACCAGCTCCAATGGACAATAACCTGGAATCCCTGCAGGAGAAAAAGAACAACAAACTTCTGTGATTAAATGTCACACAGGAGTACATAGGTCCGTTTTTGCAAATCAAGTCTAAAGTCTTTGCATTTCAGTTCAAATTCAAGTCTCTAGTCTGTAACTTGAAATCAACCTGCAAATCTTAAGACTTAAAGTAAAAACGAACATTTTACTGTCAATAGATTACTTTTAATAACAGCTGATGTTTCTGCGTTTCCAATGCAAAGCAGTGTTTTATTCTTAGGCCTGGTTCACACTGGACGTGGAACGGAGTGCGCTGCCATTCAGCGCCCCTGTTAACCTATGGTGTAGTTTACATCAGACACGGAAGCGCCGCGGACCTCCGCACCGTACAGTGGAATGTTTCAGCGTCTGGTCTATTTTTTCCCGCGAGCTGCGAGTGATCCGCGTCAATACTGGCAGGAAGTTACGCCAAGACACTCAAGAAAATCCGGTCAATTTAAAAATATAACCAAATTTTCACCATAAAACACTGCGATTGACAAATTCGATCATATTTTTATATCTAAACAGAGTTGAAAACAAACACACACGCACGCACACCGTTCAACGGAGCACGGGATGTGGTTTGGCATGCAAAAACACAATCAATGAGAGAGAGGCAGAGAGCAGTTAGTGACAAGTCAGGATGGACATGTCAAATTACTTGGAGAAGTGAAGAAGTACAGGGAGTTGAACGACCCCCTGCACATGGTTCTGCAAGGTCTACAATGTTCTAAATAACCACAGCTGAGCAGAAGCGCCTGTTGACCGTCATGGAAAAATACGCGTCTGGTGTGATTTGAAAGTGAAAGGGGACAGCGCGCACTCTGTTCCACGCTGTGTTCCCTGCAGTGTGAACCAGGCCTTAGACCTGTCAGCAATGTCCTGGAAAAAACCAACATTTTCATAGGTCCAAAACCTCAAGTTCTTGAGGTTGAGTCTTAATTCACGTGAGACGTAAGCGTGACTTAAGGGAAACCTCTATCCCGGTTGTCACTCGATGCTATAATAGTTAAAAAGTACTGCTAGTTTAAATGGTAGTTCAAATAATACGTTAAATACTATAGTCAAACACGTTCCTAAACTCTTGTTTCCTATAGATTATTGTAACCATAAAAACAATCCATACATTAGCATAATTTACCCTCAAATATCAGAGTATTTAGTATGTTCCTAAATGTTGGAGCCACAGGATGGATTTATGGTTTGAGCTTTACTGTTTTGTAATTAGACGCATTTAAAATACAAAAAAGGGATGGACTTTCTAAAATAAAAGACACAAAAAATAAGAATTCTCCTTCTGAACCTGACTGGAGGAAACTTTCAGCTTCATGTAAATCTCACCTGTAAAACCTGCTAACAAGCACATCACTGGTGAAGCCCATGCCTCCCCAGTACTGAAGACAGCTGTCACTTAGTTCTCTGGCCAGACGGCCCCCCTTTAATTTAGCCATGGATGCCAGTTTTGTGACGTCGTTCCCTTTAATGTACAATGCTGCGGGAGGGAAAAAAAAAAAAAGACAAAGGAAAGTGAAACAGGAGCTGGAGATGCTTAAAGGCCAACAGAGGTGATTCCTGTGTTTGTCCCATACAGACACAGCTCATCAGCTGTGATGGCCGCCTCACAGAGGGACTCTGTTGGCCGTGTGCTTGCCCACATGTGCCAAACAGATGCAAAGGCTTTGATTTATGCAGAAACTGCACTCAAACTGTTACCAGATGGATGAATTCATTCAAACCTGTGGGCTACAGATAATTACATGCGCATGCTTCAGGACGCAGCAACCAAATATTCAATAATGAACACTGCAGCATTTGTGAAGGAGCTGGGAATGCTATATGTTTTTAGTAACATTTCCACTGAAATATTATTTTATTATAGACGACTGATTCGTTGTGCACACAACTATCATTTTTCTGCATTAACTGCACATTTGAACATTTGATGAAGCGTAAAATAAAAGGTAATCTTTAGATGACTGAAGAAAATGTGACCTTTAGAAACTCCAGACATGACCAACCTGCAGTTTTCACTCAGACTAACAAGTGTCTCCACTTTTGTCATCAAAATCCAAATACTACCTGTTGCCCGATACAGGAGGGAGCGAAGCAGTTCCACCTCGGTTTGAAGCTCAGCCAGCCGGAAGTGAACGTTCTGATGGTAAAGGACTGGGAGCTTGAAGATCTTCCTCTGCCGTGTGTACTGGATGGTCTCCTGGATGATATTTTCCATTGTGGTCAAAACTAGAAGAGGAAAAGTCAAAAAATAAAAGAATAGAGACTATTATTTATATTTCTAATAAATCCCAGATCTTATTAATATGATTAATATGTAAACTTTCAAATTAAATTACTAATTAAGCCTAATCAAATAAAGCAAATACTTTAACTGATGAATCTGTGCAGCTTTCAGTTTGTTTCATCCTTGAGGGGAAATGTTGGCCCACATTATATTGGAATTTTAGGTGAAAGACCAACACAAAGTGGCACACACTTGTCAGACAGTGGAATTCAATTTTTTTTTACAAATAAAAAACGTAAAAATGCAGTGTGCAAAAGTATTCAGCCCCTTATTCTCTGCATTCAGTTGCCTTCAGAAGTTGCTTGATGATCGGTAACTGATGTTGACTTTATGACTTAATAGAGTCCACCTGTGTGTAATTTAATCTCAGTATACAAATCCAGCTGTTTTGTGACAGTCTCTGTGGTTTGTCAAGAGAATATTGGGGAGAAAACAGCATCATGAAGTGAAAGGAACACACCAGACAGGTCAAGGATAAAGCTGTGGAGAAATTTAAAGCAGGGTTAGGCTAGACCAGGATTTCCCAAGCTTTGAACATCCCAAAAACCACTGTTCATGTTGATGTTCATGGGAAGATGGATGGAGCCAAACACAGGGCAATATTGGAGGAAAACCTGTTGAAGTCTGTAAAACACCTGAGTCTGGAACAACAGGACAACCACCCTGAACATAAAGCCAAAGATACAATGGAATGGCTTCAAATGAAATGTACTCATGTGTTGGAATGGGTCAGTCAAAGTCCAGACCTAAATCCAACAGAGAATCTGTTGCGAGACATTAAAATTGCTGTTCACAAACTATCTCCATCTAATCTGACTCAACTTGGATTGTTTTGCAAGGAAGAATGGACAAAGATTTCAGTCTCTAGATGTGCAAAGCTGGTAGAGACAAACCCCAAAAGACTGGAATTGCAGCAAAAGGGGGTTCCACAAAGTATTGACTTTTGCACTTATCTTTCTAGACCTCAATGTAAAACTGTAAAACCAACGAGAAAATAAAATGATTGAGAAAGAACAGATGATTACATGTGATGAGCAAACACTGCCTGGTAAAAGTGGGGTGATTAACTTCAGCAAGAACACTCCACTCACTGTTGGCCACTGCCCAGAGCCTCTCTTCCTGGAACTGCAGCATCTGATAGGTGAAGCCCATGCCTTCTTCTCCAATGACGTTCTTGCAGGGCACATGGACATCATCAAAAAACACTTCAGCTGTATCTGATGACCACATACCCATTTTATCAATCTTACGGGCAACGTGGACTCCTATTTTAAGAATGACAAGAAACAGAGTGAACACCTTCTGCATAAAAACAAGTAAAAGCAATTTTAAACAACCTGAAACACAGCAAATTCAAATTTAGGAGCTGTTTCATTTGGTCCTTTTTATCTACATCTATACATTATCATTGCAAAAGTAATATTAAAATTACAGTTAAGTCTAACAATCACCTGGCAGATTCATGGGCAAACAGATGAGAGATTTGTTCCTATGAGGGGGGCCATCACTGGTGTTTGCAAGCAAACACATCCAGTCAGCTTGAGTACCGTTGGTGGTCCACATTTTCCCCCCGTTAATCACATACTCGTCCCCTTTTCTCACAGCCTTGGTCTTGATGCCTGAATCACAGAGGAGCAGGTGTGCAGAAGATTACAACAACTACTGGGAGTCAACTTAAGCAGGTGTGGGCTCTATTGCAATAAAAATTGCATTGTATAATTTATATACTGTTACAAGGTCTACATTTTCTCAATTTGTTCTAAACCTATTAAAAAATGTATGATGACAGGTGCTCAGAGCCCAAACCCTGATTCCACCTAATTTGACTTTGGCTTCTTTGCCATTTTATGTTTATTTTTAACTACTCACAGGGGCGAAGCAGACAGTAAAAAGGTGGTGCAGCAGAACACATGACTTTAACCTGTGAAGTTGGTGAGTGAATTTGCTGTGCTGCTTACAAAGAGTACAATGAATAGAATCATTTTATAGATGTGTCAATATGCTGAAAAAGTCTTCTGAAGGGGGGGGGTAAAAAGAATTGTCGTTGTGTATCATTCCTAAAAAATATCAAACAGGCTGCAGTGGATGCAGTTTATTATTGCTAAAAACAAAACAAAGAAACAAACTTCAGTATGAAAATGGATTAGCAAAATATTTGGAAAAATCCTAAGAGACATAGGCCTGAACTGCCAGGTTTGACAATAGAAGGAGCAAAAATACTTTGTTTAAAAATAGATATTTCAGTCAAATGATAATTGCAAAAAAAAAGAGAACCCAAATTTTATTTTAGCTTAAAAATTTTACATTAAAGTCCCACTCCGATCATCAGCTATTTTAAAAGTGGTCTTTAAATTATGATTGGTAATGTTTTAAGTTCAAATAAAAAAACTTGTGTCAGCTTCTAGGACATAGTTTCTGCAGAGAGGCAGTAGTTCAATAGAAATTTGCCTCTGAGTTGTGAGTGGGACTGTTGGCAGAGAGCAACCCCGCAACTCCCTTTTTTTCTTAGTTGTTAAAAATTTGGAGCAGGGAGCTTGTGGCCCGGCCAGTGTATTTTCTACATCACATTTAAGCTGTTTTTCAAACAACATTTTTTTGTCTGCTCCTGATTCAGAAAGATTTGAATAAAGAAATACTCAGAAATGCAATTTTGAGCTTAAACTGCTTATTATTTGTCCTCCATCATCAGAAAAATGCTACAAGAATGTGTTAAAAACGCCAAAAATAGGATTTTCATCAGAGTGGGTGAGTCTTTAACACCACCAACATAATAATAAAAAAATTGTGGCAGGTGGACACTATTAACCCTTTAATACCAGAGCTTTAGCCCCCGTGTTGACATTTTTTGACCTACCATAATTCTCTTACTGTTTACTCAATTAAAACAATTCCAGCTGATTCAGGATAATTACATAAACAGTCCAAGAGTTTTAGCAGGTCAATGTGTGTTGTTTAGGTGTCCCAGACAATGTCTTTGGTGTTTGTAAAGCAGAAACTGATTTAAAGTAAAAAAAAAAAAAAAGTCAACGTGTGCCCCTATCCTAAAAATGAAACAGAAAAAGATTAGAAGATGAACAGTGATAAGAAAAATGTGAATAAGAAGACCTACTTGAGACATCAGACCCAGCTCCAACCTCACTGACTCCAAGACACGCCACTTTGTCCCCCATGACTGAAGGAACGAGGTACTCCTTCTTGAGCTCATCTGAACCAAACCTAAACAAACGTCATGAAATGCACAGAAATAACAACTAAACATGACAACTACACCAAATTCCTTGTTGAAAAACTTAATATGTAAATATATCTTTAAACTTTTACTGCTTTTAGTCAGAATATTATTGGCTGACAACTATTTTGTCATAAAACTTTGGCAATACACAGTCACAATTACAGGACTGCCATGTTTGAAGCAATTACAATCCCAGAAGGACAGATGAGGAGGCTCCCATGACACCACTCGTCCTCCTCTGTAGTTTTCTTTATTCATAAACCTCGTTAAAGGCAATTTTAGATGTCTTAATTAAGCTCTTGAGAGTCCAGCTGTCTACTGCAGTGAATTCTGCCTTGTGTCAAAGCGGCTTTTAAGCAGGGGAACATCTGAAATTCAAACCAAGGCCCTACATTGATAAGATTAAATATTTCTCAATAACTTAACTCCAACACTTTTAGGAGCAGTAGCTGGGGAATTAAAAATTGCAATAATATTATAATAAAATTCTCAACATATTCAGTTAATATGCAGCCATTTTCCTAATTTCACACTAAAGCATTTCACAACTGAGACAAAGAGGCTGTCTCCCTTTGGAGCTTTATGATGGCTCTGTGGCGTCCCAATCTTTTCACTCAACACGCCACTGTTTGAACTGATGAACAAGGGGCCTTCAAACATCTGGATAATATACTCAAAAAGGAAATACAGTTGTAAAGGTCCACAACTAAGTCAATTTTTTTATCTGATCAAAAACAAACAAACATAAAAAAAGAAAGAACATTTGGATCGTATTTGATTTTCATAATACAACCATTAACTGCATATGAGAACTGGAGTGGACTGAGTGTGATGTCACCCGTAGAAATGGGCTTACTTCTGGCTACAACCAAATGAAGTCAATTCAGTAAACACCTTTTCCTAAAACGAATGCTGCCATGTTGGAGCTAGACGACATCGGAAAGCAGTGACTGGTCTGAATCAGTCTCAATCATTGTTTCTATGGCAACCATTCTTACCAATTAGAAGTGGGCTTGTTGGAGGCTCAGGAAATTCTGTCAATCAAACAATTCAATTGTTGGATGTAGGCACCACATACTTTTATTGAGGCATCTGATTGGTCGGTTGAATCACTTTCACTAAAGAAAATATATTCTAAAAAAGTGTTAGGATTAGCAAGAACATGTTAGAACAAGGTAGCAGATAAAGAATGAATATTCAGGCAAATATAATGGTAAATGGCGTATCGTTGTATAGCGATTTTCTACCTTCCTTAAAGGCCCAAAGCGCTTTACAGTCTCATTCACACACACCTTCACACACTGATGGATCCGGTGCCGAACACTGGCCCCACCAGTGGCGATTTTAGGTTCAGTGTCTTGCCCAAGGACACTTCAACACATGGGTGGGGAGGTGGGAATCGAACCTGCAATCTTCCGATCAAAGGTCGACCGCCCTACCACTCCACCACGGCCGTCCCATCTGAGTAATTGCTGTTTATTTATTAATAAAAGTCTTCCTGTTTGGAACACGAGGGAGGAGGGGGTCACTTAGTCCAGTTCTCATTTACAGTCAATGATTATAACAAGAGAAATTGTCTTGTTTTTGTAAGTGACCACAGCTTGTAACAGAAAACCATTTCTAAACAGACAAATCCAAACAAAATTCTCAACAGTTATTTTATATAATTAATCAAATATAGAAACATTAACAGTAAAACAGGACTTAATGTTGGACGATAAAGCCTAACTACAGACTCTACCTGGCTAATGCTGGAGTAGTCATGTCAGTTTGAACCCCGATCGCCATGGGGACGCCTCCACAGCGGATGTTACCCAGTTCCTCTGCTACGGCAACACTGTAGCTGAAGTCAAGACCCAAGCCTCCATACTCTGCAAAAAACAAGGAAACCTCAAAGTTATTTCTGTAAAGGAGCTCACCATTTCTGAAAATTCGATAGCTAATGCAAAGAGCATCCTTGTAACAACCCTTCCTTTCTCCCACTTTCCCTTTTGTCATTTCTGTGATAACATCTTGGCAGTATTATGCAGGATATTCTGAAGTGATCAGCTGGCACTGATGCATGCACTCAGATTAATAATGGCTATGTTATCCTTAATTGCAACATCTGTAATTGTGTGTTAAAAAACACTGCTGGGAAACCAGAAAAGTCAGCTTGGTGTTATCATCCAATACGTATCATGAGGTTAAATGTAAAAGGATATACGCCAATATTGAACTTTAAAAAACATTTTTTTTTGTTTGATATAATCTGTTACGCACAAACGTTAAATTAATGGATGTATATTTCCCACACTCTGAGTGCAGGAAGATCTCAGGTCCTTAATCGATTTGTGGAGCACATGTTACAGGTGACGGTTCATCTCTTTATCTCTTTTTTTGAATGTAGTCATTACCTGGAACACCTGTCCATTTTTCACAAGAAGAAGACTTTAACAAGAACCTTTTATGCACTATTTCCTATCTGTATCAGTTGGTGAAAAAAAAGTTTTAAACAAAAACAAGAGAGGAACAAAACGTTCTTGAGAAGGAATCCGATTTATGAGTGGAAGCTGTTAGTCTGACACATTTAATGAAGAACTGTTGGAGCATAGATGCAAATAATGGGAAATGCACAGAAAAAGGGAGAAACTATTGATCAGCAGCAGAAAAGCAAAAGCTTTTACTAAAAAAACTAAAATACCCACACTGAAAATTATTTACATACAAAGAAGACATATCACTAGATATTATGAAGGAGAAACTTGTTTTGAACTTTTTAGCTTAAAGTTCATTGTTCTATTGTAAAATTATCTTCTAAAGAGAGATGGTTTACAATATTCCTGAACTCAGAGAAAGGCATACAAACAGAAACCAGAGTTACATCTAGTTGTTCCAGTCAGGTTTCATGACAGTCTTATTTTGAAAGTCTGGCAGGAGAAAACGCCTTCTTACAAAAGGAGGATTGCAGAACTACTTGTGCTGGCTGTCTCTGAAAATAAATAAGAGTTCTGGTGTAATTTGTGGGTATGAGTGAAACCAAAGGTGAAATCTCTGGGACATCACATACCCCCTTTTAAGTTTAAAGAAAATAGAAAACCACATTATTATGTAGTCCTAATAGAAGTGCTTGGGGGGAAAAAAGGTAGAAAGCTTAATAAAAAGCCAACACTATTATCGTTTTAGGACAGACATTGCCAATAGGTTCAGTTAAATTCTTCAAACATGAATTACAGTCAAAAATGTGTTTTTGCTGATAGTTCTTGGACACAAAATGTCCATCACAACACTGTAACACTGATTCGTGAGTTTGTGACCCAAAACGACACAGATCTTGTCTTCTACACACAGAAAATCTAATCAATTCATCTCAGAGTGCGAGTTCCTGTCTGAGGCAAAATCATTTCCACATCCATAGATGTCACTGAAACTCAAAGATAGAACCTGGACATCATCTGATTACTGCTCAATCAAATGCCTGCTGACAGTTGCTCATTTTGGATAAATGTCTTGATAGCATCCAGCCAGTGAAAAGTAACAAGGCTGGGCATCTGTGACCGCTCAGTGCTAAAATGTCCTATGATTAAATACAACCTGCCAGCAGCTGAATAATGGATGCGGTGGCTTACTGACAATGAATAATTATGAGAGAATTGACCATATTGAAGTCTCCAACTTTGGTAAAGTGGTCTAATATCACCTGTCAGACTGCTTATCGAATATTGAAAAGCAAAGTCTGGTAGGATGTCAAGACTGAATAAAAAACGGACCGTCTGAGAGAAAGAATTATAATGGAACAAGTTAAAAAGTAGTGTTGGAGCCCAGCATAAGAAGAAACAGGTGCAGGCTGTGCAGTGATAAGTGTGGAGCCCTGGAAACCCTGCAGGGGCTAATGTGAACAAAGGCAAGCACCAAGGTTTATCCTTTTTGAAACAAAACAGTAGGCTAGCTGGATGAAAAAGCAAGCAGAGGGAAATAAAACTGTCACACATTTCACCCAAACACACAGAAGTTTGTTCAGAGCCACAGATGTTCTCCTCCATATGTTTTTGGGTGGAGCACCATATAAGACACAGACTAAAATACACAGATTTTGGAGTGTATGGTAGCGAGGTTGAAAAAAAAAAAAACCCCATGAAATTACTTTTATAGTTTTTATAGCAGAGATGTCCAGCTCCCTAAAAACCACCTTCCTGGCTGTTTTACAGTTCTCTCTGCCCTGCTTTCTGCTGATCAGTAACTCAGATTTCTCCTCTTTCTGATAGACTGAACACACCGAATTTAGGTAATCTGCAGCAAAAAAAACACAGGGAGAGCAGGAACATGGGCATCTTGATGACCACAGTTGGACAGCCCTGTTTTCTTCATTTAACTGAAAATCCATAAAACTGTTTATTTCAGAGAAGATGAGACATGTTAAATGAAAAAAGTATTAGTTGACAATGACAGTGGGGCTTCTTCAAAAGCGAAATAACTGGAAATAGCTGCTTCAAGTGTCATGACATGGCCCCTTTATTTTAATTTAAACAGAGTCCAATATATAAATATCTGAATTCTAGTAACAATGCAAAAATCACTGAATTATTGATATTGGTTTGGCAACTTAATTCTTTTTTTTAATTAAATTACAAACCCTGGATTGAAGACAGAATCTCCCTTCTAGTTAAAAAAGTTTAGTAATTTCATTTGATTTACAGTCATCCAACTTTCTCTTGAAAGATTTGTTTGCAAAAAAAAAAGAAAAACTTTCAAAAATCAATCAGCTTATTTCTTTACATGACCAGAGTCAAAAAATGTATTTTTATAATAAAATAACTAATAAATAGATAAAGAACAATTTAAAAATAAATGAATAACAAGAGAGCTAAAGAAATCTCACCAACAGCATATTACTGTAAGACTTAAACAAATGCATCAATACACAGCCTGTAAAAAGGGAAAAAGTACAGGCTGCCTGGATGTATCAGCTAGGAAGGGGACAAGGTCATTTTTATGTACTAATCTGCAGAAAACTCCCTGTCGGAGCTGAAGGAAACAGGCAGTGTGCCAAGGGTCATCGTGGTCCTCTCAGTGTAGCAGCCCTGGAAAAACTTCCTGCTCTTCTTAACAGTAAATGTTAAGGGGAGAGTGTTAGGCTTTGTCTATAAGCAACATAGGCAGGAGGAAAATATTCTCTTTTCTTATTTGTTTTTTTTTTACCACACTTCTCTTAGTGATTATAATCAATGAAAAAGAAGCAGTAAAAATGATCAGTCATACAAAATTGGGCTAAATGCATTATGCATCAACAAGATTAGTCATTTTTAAATGTCAAAGCAGAAAAAATATGTTTTGCTCAACCATCTTTCAGACTTAGTTGTCATAGCATTTTGACTGTTTGAACTTTTTCTCCAGAACATATTTTTAATTGTGTAATACTTGGAGTGTGTGATAATAGAGTTCTATCGGTCACACAAACTGGTCTTCATAAATCAAAAGCAAAGCCTAAAGCACGCTTAAGCCACTCAACACAACAAATGGGGCCAAAAATGGCTAAATGAAGGTGAGTGTAGCATTAGAATGTTGTGTTCATCCATGGGCCCACCCAGCTGTCAGTCAAAAAAAAAGGTCCCTAATTTTGCAAACGTGCAAGGCCTGACATACATCCACTGTCCACTCAACTTATCCTACATTAGAAGCACCTGTTTAGGTTGTTAGGTGCATAAAGACACCTGTGCAATCAGTAAGACTCCAATTACTAACATGGTCAAGACCAAAGAGCTGTCCAAAGACACCAGAGATAAAATTGTAGACTTTTGCAGGAGGGATTTTGGCCCACTCCTCCACACAGATCTTCCATAGATCAGTCAGGTTTCTGGCCTGTCGCTGAGAAATACCAAGTTTGAGCTCCCTCCAAAGATTTTTTATTGGGTTTAGATCTGGAGACTGGCTAGGCCCCTCCAGAACTTTGATATGCTTCTTATGGAGCTCCATAAGAAGCTCCATAAGCTTGCTCCATAAGTACGATTTAAAGGGAGACTAACGGTCTTAGAGAGAGAGAATTCTAGCTGATAGACAGGTGTTCAAATACTTATTTGCAGCAGTAGCAAACAAATATATATATATATATATATATTTTTTTAATCATACAATGTGATTTTCAGATTTTCTTTTTAGATTATGTCTATCGCAGTGGACTATGGTAAAAATCTCAGACATCTCCATGGTTTCTAAGTGGGAGAACTTGCAAAATCACAAGGTGTTCAAATACTTCTTTGTCTCACTGTATGTATATACAAATGTGTTTTTGGCATAAAATCTGATTTCTCCCCCCAACATGAAAATCACTGAAACATTCTGTTGCTACCGTTCTCTAGTGGTCTTTTCAGGAAATGCTACATTTGATGTTTTGTGGGTTTTTGTTTGCTTGTTTTGTGTCATTTTGTTTTTGTTGCAAATTTGGGAAAAGTAGGTAGGGCACTAACACTTGTGTGCTAATTAATTTTGTCTAAGAATAAATAAACTACAATTAAGTGTAGTATATTTATATGAGTCTTTAATTTTCTATGGTATTCTACAAAAGACTTTTGTTTTATGAAAGTTTTTCTTTAAACTGCTGTTGGCTCTTCTTTCCTGACTATAGCCAGGAATGAACCAGGAGAAAAGTTGTTATTCCTTGCTTTTTTCTCTCATAACTCTCCTCATTTTCCACTAATCCAAGCATTTAAATCAATTGTGTGTTTTTAAACTCTGAATCAAAGGTTAGCATTCTAAAACAGAAAAATTAAGTAAGCATGTTTCCATCTGCAAGCTTTTTTTTTATTACACACACACACACATATATATACATATATATATTAGCACATGATAGCATGCAGCCTGTAAGCTGATAAAAAAGTCCACAAGCCCCCAGTCTACTGCTGGGCTGATCCAAGTCTCTAATCTTGTCAAGTGATGCCTAATGCCTGTGTACTCAGCACTTTTTAATTCCCTCGCCCTCCCTTTTCTCTGACCTACAGACTTGTGGTGGAGTCCTCTTCGGAGCCTTTACAGGACGCCATGTATACATATGTTTATATTTCTGCGTCACATTTCAGTCACTGTACCAGTTTTTCACCAAATATAGACATGATCATCTGCTCAAAGGCAATTTTTTTCTCTCAAATTGCTTGTTATACACAAAAATCATGTCAATAGAAAAATGTAAAGTACCGTCATGTGCTTTGTAATATCCTTCCATCAGTTGAGGCAGTAACAAAGCTGGGTAACACATGTGGTTATAAGATATCTTTGTTTGCATCTGTTGTGGATAGGACTGGGTATCAAATAATGAAGCAATTTGCTCCCAATTTGATTTAAAATCTGATGTGATTAGATTAAATAAAACTTCATTTTTCAAAACTCAATATGAAAACAGTTTTCGTATGACTAATGATTTTACAGAGAAAAGTGAAACTTTCAATTATGAAATGTAAAACAGAAGAAAAAATATTGAAAAGAAAGTGTGTCCTTTGAATTGATGAATGGTCATAAGTTTTCCAAGTCAACATTAATTTGAATAATCATTTTTTCAATTAAACCAAGCCTTTTTATGAGGCAATGGGAGTCCTTTCAATACATCTGGGAAATAACACAACAGCAAATAGTTTGATCTTTACCAACTGGCTTGTTAACTCCAAGGAAGCCAGCGTTTCCCAAGATCTTGAAGATCTTGTGGGCTGGAAATATCCCATCTGCTTCCCACTGATCCACATAGGGGTTGATCTCCTGGTCGATAATCTACAGCACAAACAATGGAAAAAATAAAACTCATTAGCTGGAACTAATATTAGCAAAACTTAAGAATGAATAGATTTTTCCACATTGTTTCTTACGATCTTTCTGTAACTGAAATGTTTATATAATAACCAAAAACAGAACTTTGCATATATTGTTTTTTTTTTTTTTACAAACAGAGACACAGCACCACTTTTTTCTGCAGACTCCTGGCTAGTTTACAATGGCACTGGATTGTCAACTGGATTGCAGCCTTGCAGCTTTGTCACTAATCCAGCTCTGCAAGTTGTTTTGTTTTCTCAGAAACACAGCAAATTCACACTTTAAACTTTACATCAGGGATAGGCAACTCCAGACCTCGAGGGCCGCAGTGTTTGCATGATTTCCAGATATCCAAGCCATACTCATAACTGATTACCTGGTTCAGGTGTGTCCAGCCAATTAGAATATGCCAGAGCATGGTATGTCGAAAAACATGTAGGAGTGCGGTCCTCCAGGCTTGGAGCTGTCTATTCCTGCTTTAGATCATGCTTATTGCAAACATATAAGATCTTCTATAGAGTGTTACCTTTCCCCTTTTATTATCTGCATTAAAAATATGAAGTCAGTTGACTTCGTTTTGTGGCTTTTGGTACAATGGAAGACCTTAGTAATATTCTAGATTAGAGTGCACAAAAAAAAAAACAAGCCTGAAAATGAAATCCAAACTTATATTTCCATGTGGGACAGCAGCCAATACATCAGCTATCAACAAAGACTCAGGTACAGCTGCCACAAAAGATAAGACAGCAATAACACATACTTTTAGAGTGAATTCAAGACAAGAGCAGATGTGCCAAAAGAACAAAATTCCTTATTCTGAAGCTAATTTCACACTAAAAATAGTCCTCTGGTTTGGTTTGCATAACTTGCAACGCTCTTCGAAGCGAAGCAAATTCTGCAGCAGGTCAAACTGCCTGAAAGCGCAGTTCCACCTGGCGCTCACCTGGGGCAATATTGCCTAACCAAGATGGGCAAAAAAAACAAGAAAACCGGTTAGTCCAACCGATCCTCTGGTTATAACATCGTAAAAAGTGCCTTTACTTCTTCCCTGCACCACATTTACTCTGATAAGACATTTTATTACTTTTTAATTGAAGCTGCCTCATCAGTGTTACACTTTGAGCAGTTTATATCTCACCCCCTAATATGTGGTCTTAATGTCATTTACTTCCTTTGCTTTCGTAAAGTGAAGTGAGACCCTTGCTCTCAAAGTTCATATGTTTGACCTCGACCACATTTCAAGTGAGGTTCCACACTTGTTAAAGCCTGCTGTGAATCTGACCTGCCAATGTAAATCCACCCTGAAGGAAACTGGTGGCAACTGACTTTCATTCGTTACCAAAAGTAAAGACTTAAGCTGACCTGTGACTGATTAAACATTGGTTTCTGTCGAGTTGCTCTGAAATGTCTCTCAAACACACATTTTGTTGCATCTCTTCTCCTGTGTACAACTTTATGATGACTCATGAAAACCTGTGCGATGAGTACAAAGTGGGTTACAACCTGATTCTGAAATAGATGTCAGAACAAGTTAACCTTGACTGTGACTCATGTCGAGCACCTGGAAATGGTCCACAGCTGGAGAAGCACTTGTGAATTGACAGTCTATTAAGATCTGATGTCATTCAAGCTTTTTCTAACAGAAAAGGCTATTCATACCATCGCTTTGGTTACAATACATGTTGATATCATCCATCTGATTCATGACTGAATACTTTGTTAGCAACACTTCTGAACACAGAACATCCACTGTTGCCACGAGATGATTTTGTGCAAGAAAAAAATATGACATAATCTACATTTTATGTATCCATTGTGTCTGTAAAATGTACCTTATTTTAAAATAAACGTAATATTTTTATAAGTGTTTAATTAAAATTTAAATGGGTCAGAACAGAAATATTCTGTTTAGCCAAGAGAAATAAAATACCATATATTTGGATTAATTTTAAAAGCATAACAAGATAGAAGATTTTAAAGAAGCTTTTCTTTAAAGAAGTTTCAACATTTACTTCTGTTAAAACAAATTAATCTATGCTTGCCAACATTTTTAGAACAAGGAGTGAAGAAAAGTGAAAAACATCAGGATTCACGGAGGACAGGATGTCATCTTTCCACATTTTGAAAACAGAAAAGAGGCACTCCTGTTAACAGAAAGTCAAAGCATGGAACAAAATCAATCTCATGCGCAAAAAAAGTGGATTCCAAAACAAACAGTAGAAAAAAACTAAGCGAGTACTCACTGCTCTTAATCTACCATTTGTACTCAAAGTTCAAATCCTGAGGAGGAAAAAAGGTAGGAAAGATTAATTGTTGGAAAGCTCCGTGTGGAATTATCCATGTCCTTAAGAAATGTTATTTGGCACTGCTTGTATAACATACCAGAACAGTTTCATATCATGTAAAAGTCGTGTGCTCAGCCAAAGTAAAAAACACAGCATTTCTGAGTATTTTAAAATGTAAAATCCTCAGCTTTGATGCCAAAACCAAACCAACAAACTGGGCTTCCCAGTCAAAAACAGCAGATTTGAAGTACAATGACTTGTAAATAAAGGGCTGTGGATCGTTTTTTAAGTGGCGATTCGATTCAACTCACGAATCAAGCTCAACGATTCACATATCGAACCACGATTCTTGCTTTTAATAAGTTTGTTGCTATATGCATGTATTTTTAGTAGATTTATGAAAACTTAAATTATATGTATTAAATCACCATATTTTATGCCTTTATTTAGAACAGGAGATTAGAATCAAGAAAACTAATACAAAACACCAAGATTTAAATATAAAGAAACTGTGTTTGTTACTTTAAACACGTTTGTTTTCTTTCCCCATCAACTTTCTGGTTAAGTTCAGCAGTAACATAACCAACAATGAAACATAAACATCACTGTTGTTTTGGATCTTTTGACAAGAAAACCTGAAAAAGTTCTCCATAGTTTTTCCATCCTCCAAGTTCTGCAACACGTTACGTTCTAAGCATTACATATTGGTGCAAAGCCAGTACAAAAAGTCGCTTTTCTCCACGTAGAATCAACTTTACTTTGAAAAAAAGGAAGTTTTACAGACACTTTATTTTGAAGATTTGTTTACTTCCGGTGAAAGTGGCGCTGCTTTGTTTTGGTTTATAAACTTAAAATCCAGGATTTTTCTGCATTTCAGAACAATAAATACATTGTTCCCAAATTATATTTTTACTACACTCTACTGTTCTACTGTTCAAAAATGTTCAGACTCGCAAATGATCCTGTCTGAATTGTGCCAAATATTCTTATGCATTATTTTAAATATACAACATATTCAAAGTCGACAATACAATTAATATATTTTAAATATTAAAAGTTTGTAAATATTTTTTAAAATTTAGAATGAATAACTTTTACTTAAGCTGTCATTTCATTGTAATGTGGCAATAGTGCAGCAGTGTAGGACCACAGGAATAAACAAGGCGTCGCATTTAACTCAAATTTTCAAGAATTTTTTTTTTTTAACATTCCTACATTTAAAGTCTGCATCTTGTACTATGTTCAGCACCATCAGACCACCGTCCATCCTCCACCACAAAGAACATTGAACCATTCCCAAAAAGGTAAGAGATAAAGTTAGACTATGTCATATATTCCTTATGGTTAATGCCTGTGAAGCCTTATCAAGGGATTTGTACCAGATGTCCAAACACTCTCCCTCTCAGAGAAGTAGTGACTCTACATCAAGCTCCTCCTGGATGGCTGAGCTTGTACTTTGAATCTATGCAGGGCACTAGAGTGCAACCTATTAAATTGTATATCTGACCTAATTTCTTAATGATGCGGCTAATAAAAATCTCTACAGTAAACCTAGCAATTTGAGGTTTTACAAAAAATCTCAGCGATTTGAAAAGTCTCCTGTGGTTCAACAACAGATATGCATTAAGCCCATATTGTGGTTACTACCAATCAGAGACAGTGATTAGCGATAGCTGGGGATATTCAGATATTCCTGAGTTTGCTGATGCAGTTGCAAATGTGATCAGATGAAGGTAAGTAGGAGTTAGCCTTCAGGCTTGAGCTGTGGAAAAATTTAAAAACATCGTCCCATTGAACACAATTTACTCCAGTTGCACAGCGGCATGGACTCATCGCGGCAGCGCTTTGATTAGAAACCATTATAATCAGTTAAAGCAAGTCCCTAAAAGCCCTGCAGCCCAAAGGTAAGCCAGCTGCACTGTGGAGCAAGCAATCCATTGCAGTCTCTTTTGTTAGCACGCTGATTGTGATAAGATGCATTGTCCCACAAAATTGGTGGCTTTTACAAGATCCTATACGTAGACTGAACAGCGCTGAAGACATTGTCAGTGGTACTGCACACACTGCAGGGAAAACATGCTGTTTCATGAACAGGAGACAGCTGTTTGCTTCAGTTAATGTGAAGACAATATGAGCGCTTTTATTATTAAAATCAATTTGTTTATTTTTTAGCATTAATCAAAGGATAGACTGTTTGAAGGGTAAGCTTGATGACAGTTAACCACATTAATGCTAAGTGGATTCAAATATCTTCAGAACCAGCTTGTTTGTTCTTCCCACTAATACATATTACTTTGCTTTTTACAAAAACATAAATGGGTTCAGGTGAGAAATATTAACCGCTTTCAATACTAGAACTGCAGTGTGCTGTGGAGGAACATTACATTTGGTGACATTTGGGTTCTTGACATTTCATAAAGTTACCTTTTTCAATATTTCCTTGGGTTCTTTATGCACAAAAATATAAAATTTTAGCTGGGGTGCCCAAACTCGATCCTCACTGCATGTTTGATTAGATTTTATTAAAAACTGTGTAGTTTTTGGACACCCAAGGTTTGTATTTATAACCCCTTTCATTTTTGATGCAAACACTTTAACTCATAGTATAGTACGTTGCATTTTGGACCGGACAGAAGAGAAGTAGAGTAGGGAGGGGTGGCATGGCTAAAAAGAAAAGACAGAAACATATAGAAACACAAAAGGGGGAAGGGAGGGGGCAACTAAAACAACAAGCTGCATGAGGTTTATCATTATCTTTTTCATTTGCAAGTACTTCCGAGTTGAGCTAGAACTATGCACAAACACACATATTCACATATACACATTCAAACATACATACAGACACAATGCACAATCCTACTGACTGCACAATTCAAAGCAGACCCACATAAGCAAAACCCAAGAACAGACTGACTTACACCAAAAATATGCTCAAATGGGAAAAAAAAAAAAACATATCAATCATATTTCATGCATATAAATGTCTGTGTCCAAGAGTGATCGGGTGGGTGTGTCTTAACTACTAAAGTGTAAAATGTATGATGATCCAGGAAAAGACAAAGGAAGGCAGGAGTCTCAATACTCCTGCACCAAACCACCAGCAGATTGTAAGGCGGCAATATCAGTCCCTACCTCCTAGAATGTGCCTCATTTAGGAAAGGCCCAGGCAGCTTGACCAGAGGAGGAGAGTCCAGCACCAGAGCCCCTGGCCCCAAAGAGTAGAGCACAGAAACGCAGATACTGCAAGCTTCACTCTAGGCACAGTCCTATATCTCTGAAGTGCCCAGGGTACAGCGCAAAACCCCATCTACCTGAAAGTCTCGCCAGCACCAGGCAAAGAGGACAGTCACCGCCCAGGTGTCCAGAGCATTCCCTATCACCACACACAGACCAGGAGCAGGAGATGCCCACACAACACCCAAGGCATGACCTCCCACCCGCCTCGCAAAAAGTACACACCAGAGGTAGGTGTCAAGTTATGCTTTCTTTTCCCCACTTGAAAGGGCTAAGAGATATCCACCCAAAGATATAGCAAGATTTCACTCACAAAGGACCAATACAACTTCCGTTCTCCACATTTTATTTTCACTTTGCAAATGATCCACCATTGTGACGCTTCACTTAATCACATTCTTTGGTTTGCAGAGGAGTAAGTTTGTTGGAGAGGAGTATGTTTGGGTTTGAATGAGTTTCTGGTCCTTAACAGTAGCTGAAAAACCTTTGAATAAGAAGACACAAACCAAATGGTTTCTTAATCTTCACAAAATCAACAAGAAGCAATCCAAACAATCCACTTCCATAAGTTGATTTTGGTTTGGAGTCCCAGCTCTTACCGACTGCCTCTTTGGTGTCCGTAGATATCTTTTCCTTTTTAGTTCTGCTACAAGGTTTTCAGTTGAAATCAGCTGCTCTGGATGATTGTTGCTCTCTCCTTTATGAGAATGCGCGTCCCTTTTATTCGTCCTCCCAGCACACAGGCCTTTGCTCGTTGGTTCCCAAAGGGAAACAGCTAGGCAAAAGGATCTAATTATCCCAGCTGTGCTCCACCCAGCATCTCAATGCTGAAACCCAAGTTTGACAGCACAGTAGGGGATAGAAAAAAATGCACAGGAGAGGGGGAAGTCTCCGGCACTAAGTAAAAAGAATGAAAGAAAAGGACTGACGAGGATCCCTTTGCTGTAGCAACTTTGGGAAAGGGTAGGGTAGGTAAGTCTATCACGAGAATCAGAACCAGCCCCACATGGCCACAACTTTTCCAAGGTTAGATCATTCTGTGATAAAGAGACAAATAGCTGCACATATTGGCATTCATGCCTATGGGAACAATTTAGATTCACCAATTAACCTGTAGTTCTTAGAGAATACCCACACATGCACGGGGAGAACACAAACCACTACCCCACCATCCAGCCCATTTTAAATGCAATGTAGTGCAAAAAAGTTAAGAGCCCAGCAATGAGAGGCCTCTACTAATCTGCAAAGAAGTTAATTCTATCAGTTGCATTTGTGATCATAAACAGTGTTTGTTTTGTAAACCCATCGCTCTCATAGGTGAGGGTAGCAACTCGTTTTACAGCACTATTTAAGTGCTATCGATGTTTAATACTTATGCATCAATTACAAATCCACAGTTCAGTTTCCTTCCATGCTTATAAGATAGTGGTCATGTCTGCAGATTGCTATTTTTATGTTGTCCTTGGAGGCAACTCCTCCAACCAGATACAGGTGATGTGAGGAAAGTTTTAGTGTGGTCTTTGGTTACTACACACTCTCTAGATCGATGCAGTGCATCAGGGCCTTAACAGCTTCTATTGATTGCTTTCCTAGGAAAGCTGGACCAATGTTGACTCTGGTTGCATCCCTCTTTGTTAAGTGATAGCCAACCTGAACTGTGCAGAAGAGATTCACATGAACTGCCATGGAGGCTGTGAACATCAGAGAACATAGAGGCTTGCATCACCGCAGTTAAGAGTTATTTTCATTATTTGTAAGAACGGCAGTATTACTTTGTGAAGTCAGATATTGTTTTCTGATGATAAATAGCAATACAATATAGCACACTGCACCAACAAAGCCTATCCACTTTATAATTCCCATGCAATAAGTATGCCTGTTATTCATATATATGTATTTTTTGAACCCTTTAACACAGGGAGCGTTGCCGGTGACATCTAAATAGCATGCGCTCTTTGACACACTGTAACTCGTTCACCATTTGCGCAATCAGCCAAGAGAACCAGGTAGCAGACACGATGGTGGCTGAAAATCATTAGCCGGAAACGGAAATTGCCAAACTCCAGACCAGTGTTTACGCTTGACCACAGTTAACTTCAACCCTCCACTACAAGATCAACGTGAATCAATTCATCCTGTCGCGGAGAAGAGCAGTTTTTCGGTGCTTTATAACACTTTATATTGGTAATATGTTACATTTAAGTAAAAAGCTGCTTTAAAGCTTTGCTTTACAAGTGAAAAGCTGCTTTTCTCTGCAGACCAGCTAATTTACGTTGATCGCGTATAGAGTTATGGTATGTCAAAGAGCATTGGAAGTTTTGACAGAGATGCCTCAGGTGTTAAAAGTTCAAAGATTAAAATGCAAAAAAAAAAAAAAACGTAACTGCTAGGGTCACCGGTTATGTTAGTCTTTTCTGATCAATAATAAGAGTACTTTTAAACCAAAATTTGCCGCGTTCATGGAGGGGCGGGGTGTGTTGCGGTTCTTGACCTCCATCCAGCTAATGATTTTCACCCGCCATCTTGTGTGCCACCAGGTCCCTGTCCAATCAGCTAATTCTGATGAGGAGAAACGTGGCTTTTCAAATAGGATTTGCACCAGTATGCAACACATGTGCAAATATGTTTATTTTTTGTTAATTATTCTAGTTTTAACTTAGAGGTCAGCACAGCTGCTTTAAAAAAGTAGCGGATGGATTTTCGACACGTGACCGAGCGACTTGACACGCGTCAAGAATGAGTTGAATGTGGTGGGGAGAATACAGTAGTTTTCCAAACTAAAACTTCAGATAAAAAATCAGGTTGGAAATAAAATGGAAAATGTAGATTGTGTTTTTTTTTTTCTTTTCTGCAGCCTGTTACCAACTGTTCCAGGGACCGATACAGTCCTTTGCCCAGGGGTTGGGGACCACTGGGTTTTAGAACTACAATTGTAATTGCCGTGCTGAAAAAAAAAATCCCATTTATGCAACATAAACTTCAAGTGGCACATAATTTCTACAGTTTCTCAGGCCTTTTTCAATTTTTTTACATGATTTTTTACTTCTGCAATCGTGCTGCTTAGTGTCTTTTATTTCATTTCTTTAGTGTGGGGATGTCTGGCTTTGGGGAGGAGCAGGAAATCCCGGTCCAAAACAAAGCAGTCCCTTTTAATGTCTGTTTTGGGCTTGTCTTGTAGACCTGTTGATCTGTCATAGAGGCTGGTTGTGTGAGAATGCAAAAGCAAAGAAGTTGAGGAAACACTGGACAGTCCATCCTTGAGCGGTAACTGAGGGATTTCCTACGGCCTTGTTTAAAAACTATTTATAAACACTCCGTTGTGCTTTTAATGTGCCTCGCAAACTTAAGTTTCCTTTGGGCGCTGCGGACTTATTGTTCAGCATTTCCTTTATAGGTATTCATGCTTCCCATGTTCATTGCCAGTTTATTTTTATCATCTTGGCATTCTTAAAAAAATCTCATTAAACAAAAGACTTCCTCCATTTTTACTGAAACATTTTTGCATCATACCTTTCTTTATTGAGGTCCTGTTGGTAATGTGGCAGCATTTGTTTAATCACTCGGAATGGCTATTTGAGTGCTAAAAGAGTCAATGTGATTACAAGAAAAAGATGAGTCCTGACAGGATCTTACCAAGTCCAACTTCATTCCAGTGGCAGAAAGAAGCAACCACAAACGGGATGATGAATTAGAGATTTTTCTTAATCCAAAGGAAGCGACCTAAACTCTTTCAACAAAAACAGGGGTGTGAAATGGTTTTTGCAACTACCCTGATTTCATACCTGACTGTGTATTTGTCACACTTGAATATTTACTTCAAACACAACTCAATATTAAAAATGATAAAATATTTAGAAATAGTCCAATCCTTCTGGGCGCTGTGTGGAAAAAGGGATTGCCCCCCTAAAACTGATAACTGTTTGGACTGGCAGAAATGTAGAACTTTGACCTACTCATCTTTGCAGAATTATCATAATTCAGCCACGCTGAGAGACTTTTTTCTCACCCAATATTAGGTCAGGACTTTGATTAAGCCGCCCCTAAAGTCTTCATTAAGTTTTCTTTAAGCCCCATATAGCTAGTCTTGCAGTTGAGTTTTGGGCTAAAGCCCTGTTTCAGACCATAAGTGTGCTTTAGCTTGAGATCACAAATAGATGGAGGACTTTCTCCAGTTGACAGCAGGTCACATTAAAACAAGTACTCCAGGTACTGAAGCAGCTAAGCAGTCCCAGATCATTACACTCTCACAGTGCTTCTCAATTTTTTTCTCTTATGCCCACCACCCCTTTTGAAGAACTGATCCCCAGGTTGTCCCGCGCCCCCCTGGCATCGCACCCCACCATTTGAGAAACACTGCACTACCATCAAATGTGTTCATTTAAGAGGACTAACACAATGCTCTTTCACACCAGCTGTAATGGCACATTATAATGACAAAAACTGCATCTTTTGTTCAGTGAGTCGAAAATTTCTGCATTACTTTGCAGGATCATGTAAAGGTGTTCCCAGTGATCTTTTAATTATGATTATCCTGTTTTTAGGCAAAATTTTAAAAACAGTTGTTTTCTAGGATAAAGTTCATTAGAAAGAGTTCATTTGAAATTTGCCTCTGAGTTGTAGGCGGGACTGTTGGCACAGAAGTAAGCCTCCGCTGATATCCCATCATCTCTTAGCTTACACTCTCTCCTACTAGCTTACAGCCCCTTAAAACCTCAAGATAATTTGCGGTGCAACAAAAATTGCAAGCAATATTAGACCTATTCAGCGGTACAGTGTTGAACCAGATGCCAGCTCAGGCGAGAAAAATGAAGACGTTAATGGATCTATTTGTCTGCAAGTGGATGCATCAGAATGAGCGGTGCAGGAAAACTTTAGCTAACCCATTTCAGTTTTTTCAAACGACATTTTTTATCTGCTCTGATTATTCCCGATTTGACTAAAGAAATACTCAGAAATGCAGTTTTAATCTGAAATTCTTTTATATATGTCCTCCATCATGAGAAAAATGGTCAACACTGATGAATTCCTGTCGCTCTTCACAAACTACGTTCTAGAAGGCGACACAGTTTTTTTAAAATTTTTGCCTAAAAAAGGCCTAATCACACTTAAAACACCACTAGGAATGCTTTTCACTCAGCAATGATTTTTTTAACAGAGTATTTTTCATGAAAGATGACATGCAAAAAAAAAAACACACACACACAGCATAGCAAACAACACCATATTAAGGCAAACTGCGAAAGCCAGAAGTATCTGCAAATCTGGACTATTTAAGGTTCTGAAGAATATTCTGGATGACAAATTTACACAAAGATACACTCTCAGATTCTACCTAAATGTTTATATAATGGCGGCCTAATGGCTTCAAGGAAATAACTTGTCACAAAAAAAGGTCAACTTTAGATAAACATACCTATTTTGTCAAAACTACTTTGAACATCTCTGTTTCACTAAAACACCAAATCCATTTAGGCTCAAACCAGTCATCCAGCGGCTGTCAACAGCCAAAGCAGGATTACGTCATTTATTTACGCTGGTACGAGCGCGTGGTGGATCTTGATGAACAGTAAGTGTTCTCTTAAGTAAGTGGGACTGGGAGGAACGGGACAAGTGTGTCGTTCAGCACAGCTGGCACAGATGTTGGACGGAGACATGAAAACAAACCGGCGGATGAGTTTGTTACTTTTAACCGCGTTTGCTTTGGTGCACGTGCGTTAACCGTAGCACCCCCGTGGTGCTAAAAGTGTTCATACGCCACTAACTCGCACTCTGACCTCTCACCTACATTGGTTTTTCAGTTCACGTGAAGATAATTTTAAAGCAGAACGCTGGTGCTGTTTCGAAACAGTGGTTTTATTGTTGAACTATCCCTTTTAGAATGATATAGTCTTGCTGTTTTGAGCCGGTTTGTTCCTCCAAACATCTTTGTGAGTGTCGGCAGTCCTGCATACCTTTCTCAAGGCCTCCTTTAACGCAAAGTGCTCTGGTGTGTAGATTAGGTGGTCGTCCGCGGTCTCGGGAGCAGTGCATTTGGATGAGACATTTTCAGACACCGAGCGGACGCCAACAAACGGAGAGAACTGGGGTAAATGACGAAGGCGGAACAGCAGCTTTAACCGCTGGGATCCTTCACGCAGCGCCATCTCTGATGACAGCACTGCGCATGCGCGTGCCTCTGAGCACAGGAAGCGGGTGTCTTGTATATTTTCTATTAAACATTAAGCTTAGAGGTAAATAAAAACCCCATAGTTTGATTGATCAGTGGATTTCACCATCAGGGAAAATACAAAAAAGCGTAAAGAATTACACATAGTAAAAAAAAAAGTTTAATTGCATCGAGTTTTGTTTAATTTTAGGAAACAATTAACTCCAAGATTATGGTCACTGCATTCATCTTTTACCATTAAAAAAGCTCACTTACTCAGGACTTAATTTGTTTTTACATGTCTTTCTTTTTTGTGTTATTTGAGAAGTAAATTTTAACCCTTATTTATTCCTATTTTGACTACATTGTAAGTTATTACAGTCCAAAACTATAAAAAAAAAAGAATAATGCAAGTCAATTTCTACCACTGAGTCTTAATGCAATGAATGCATTAGTGCACCCACAACAATGTTTTAAAATTCCCAAAACATACAAACTGTTTGCTAAACACACAAACAGACTGTATGTAAATAAAAATTATCTTTGATGTGTTATTTACTGCTAAAAATGTTGAGTTAAATATAGAAGAAACCCAGTGCTAAATTATAAAAATATTAAAACAATTCATATTTTTGTTTAAAATCAAATTTAGCCTAAATTGTCAAATACAATTGTCAAATACTGTTTTACAGAATTGACCAACATGTTATTAAAAATACCTCAAAATAGCCATAGATAAATCAATACATTATTATTGTGCTTAAAAATGTATTCTACTAATCAGAAAAGGCCTTTCTTATTCTAGGATTTAAAAGAAAGGCTTTACTATCTACAAATAGCAGAATTTGTAGTTTTTTTGACTGATCAAGATTTTAGAATCTTGAGATTTTCTTTGTAAAGCTATCTTTTCATGAGTACAGGTTTTGGATAACCAGCTCTGCACAAATATTGAAAAGGGACCAAAAAAGTCCGGGCTTACTTAATGGAAAACTGTAAACTTGAACACAATTAAATTATTCCAAAAGTAGTGATATTTCTTTCTGAATTTGATTTCATCTTGTCAGGATTTACCATAAAAATCTACAAATCAGGATTTTTCTTTTTCATGTATTCTATTTTACTCTCTGAATCTTAAAAAAGCTGCCTGATTGCATCGTACTTCTTCAACTACCTTGTTCAAAAGCTCTGAAGGAATCACAGAGACGAGATGAGTTGTAAACATGCACATTTAATGACAGTTGCTTCAGTGAATGAACAAGACAGGGGTCCATTTGCTCAAGCTATGTACATCACATACAAGGGAAGCGTTATCTTACCAAACCCAACTGTTATTTATAATACCTTTCCAAAGATTATAATTTATAAGGCTACAAATCTGTAGGGAAAATGGGGATCATTTACATGGGAGCATGTGCAGTTTCATGAATTGTATCCTTCTGGTCATCTCCTTGCAAATCCATTTATGAAGAGGAGGGAGAATGTCCTTGGGTGCTAATCTGAGATAGGAGAAGCTCAGGTCCATTCTAGCAGATGACACAGCCTCCTTTCTCTTTGAAGGGGTTCTTCTCCTCTGAAATGCCTTTCACAAGGGTGTCCTCCTCCACTCTTTCCTGAATGTAATCCTTGATTTCCTCACAGCATTTAGATGTCTAAGATGATGGGATAGATGTGTTGAAGCCTCATTTAAAGTCATTTTTAGTAACACTATTATTATTTGTAATAAAAATAATTTTTTTTAAATCTACCATTTAGTGTGAAAAAAAAAACATCAAAAACTTACCTTCCATCTCTCAAGTTTCACCTCCACTTTGAGTTGGTTTACTTCCATTAAAGCCTTGTCCTTGTCTGTGAGGTCGTCCACATTGATGACCGGCATCCTCTGTCAAAAGACAGTTAACTCTTAGGAGAAATATTATTTAATTTTTTTTTAAATTTCAAAGAATTACCTTGATTTCATTTAAGTAAAAAGTAGACTTACGGTTAGTTACCGGTAGCGGTCCGTCACTAATGAAATCGTGCTGAAGAATACCTGCCCTCTCCCTCAATCCGGGTTATAAAGTAATCCACACAAACAGATTCTAATCTGATAATCAGATTAATACAGAGCACTCCAAATGATCATACCATTATCTCAAGCATGCTATCAAGGGACAGAATGAAGATGTCTGTTTTTTGTTTATTTTTTCTTTTTGTTTGTTTGTGTTTTGTGTGTCATTGTATACGTGCCTCCTGTCATGAAATATAGGTTCAAGCGTTGTGCTTCTCATAGCCTGACAGGTCGTTTTGATAAGACGGTTAATCTGTATTTAGCCTCTACCTGTCAAGGTGAAGGTGTATCATTTGTCTAAACATGACTGCATGGCACTTTTCCAGTGACATCCCCTCCACTGGTTTAAACAGAAGAGATTTAAAATGGACTTTGACAGCGATGCAACCTACTGATAATGTTGTTCTCAAAAGAAGAAAAGAAGATTTCAACAGTTTGGTGAAATTCATTTTTGACAAATCCATAAACCACAAATTAGGTATAGCCAAAATCATACTTAAGGAAGAGCATTGCCTTAAAAAAAACAGTCAAATTAATTATTATTTTTTACTAATTAATTAAATAAATTTAAGGAAAAAGACACTTATAATAATATGTAAAAATAATAATTCACATTAGAGTAAAAAAAAGTGACAAATCAAAGCACACTTAGATATTAGTTTTTATTTCATTTTGCAACATCAGATATGTTCCCTACACTTGTGAAATGAATGAATGAATAAATAAATAAATAGATATTTGGTATTTTCAAATGCTTTATTGACTTTTTGAAATAACTGTCAACTATGATGATCTCTTTTTTTTACTTCAAAATTAGGGGATTTCACTGATTTGCATAAAACAATTGGACAAACAAAAAGAGGGCTTTTATAAAAAAGACACTTTTATAAGAGTTAATAAATATAGGTCATTGCAGTCATCAGTTCAAATCAAATACCTTAAAAAAGCATTGGGATCTTGGCATCTCTAATCTGATAAATCATATAATTACTAGTAAATTACTGGAAGAGTTTATTTCTGAGGAAAACAGACATCAAGTATGCTTCCAGTATGGGATCTCTGTGACCTCTTCATCAACTTCAACTCCAAATTTCTGGAAGCAGAAAGAAGGAAGTTAGTCACACACACAAACATATAACAAAATATTACAAAATAAAAACGAGTTTTAATGTAACTAGAATGAATCAGATCAAGTAAGGAGGTTCCTTGTTTAGTGGAAGTGAGTCACTGCATCCCCGCCCCTGAATGTGCCCGGACCGCTGCTATAAAGCTCAAAGTGTCAGCAGGAACAGAGGAAAAGGGCTCGCGGGGACCAGCACGCGCAACAATGGAGTCTGGGATATTAACGCTATTTGCACTTTTCTCCTCGTTACCCAGCGGTCTGTCTTTGACACATAAAGGTAGCACTTTTCGCTGGTTTAAAATAATAACACTCCAAACAATGTTTATTTTCTGCGTTTTAAGCTAGCAACTCTCTGTGGTGCGCGTTCATATATGACTTCTCACGTCCTTGTTGCTGTTTTTGACTGCAGGCGCGTGCCTTCTTCAAGTGGACGAAGGACCCTGCAGAGGACAAATCGAACGCTATTTCTACAACACAATCACCCAGAAGTGCGAAGTTTTCTACTATGGAGGCTGCCTTGGTAATGCAAACAACTTTAGGAGTTTCCAAGAGTGCCAGAAAACATGCTTTAGGATCCCAAGTAAGTTACTTTACAACAGTTGAGGATTATTTTAAACTTTAATGCAAAATCTCTAATACGTGTTTGAAAGTGATCACTTTTGACACCAAACATTAAAAATATCCCATCCTAACAATTTGGCTGTACATATCAGGCCCAGATTTAGACAACCTCACTATGGGATGCAAGATATAAAATCAGTGGGGGCAAGTCTGGGTTTGCTGAGAGTTTGGGGTGTCAGATCCCTCTGAGACCCTACAATTATCAGAAAAAAACATGCGATAATATCAGAAATTTTTTTCTTTGACCTGTTTGATATGTCTTTAAAAGTTTTCTGTTGAATTTTATGTATAAGAAAAAAGTTTGTACATAAATACAAAAAAACTTGAATGCTCTGCCTCAAGCAGGCACAAGCAGTACACTGGTTTGTGCCCGATTGAGGCTGCATTTATTTTTTTCGTCTGTCTGTTTATTATTCCATCTATTGTCTTTTATTTATTTATTTATTTGAGTTTATTTTTTTGGTCTATATGGCACAATTGACTCTTAAAAATGTTTTTAACTTTTTTTTTCCTCACAGAGGTGCCTCAAATCTGTAGGTTCCCAAAGGAGGAGGGTTACTGCCGTGCCCTCTTCCCCAGCTACTTCTTCAACATGAGCACCATGCAGTGTGAGCCCTTTTCTTATGGAGGCTGTGGGGGAAACTCCAACCGCTTCAGAGATCTCACGTCTTGCGTAGATTTCTGCAGTCCACAAAAATGTCAGTAGGACTTCAGACCACGCTTTTTACTAGCTGGGGAAAGTTCAAAAAGCATCATGCTAACAATGCTTTCTGTGGGTTCTACAGCCGTTCCCATACTCTGTCTGGATCCTCTGGACAAAGGAAAGTGTTCAGCCTCCATAACGCGGTACTACTACAACAAAAGAACCAAGATGTGTGAGGAGTTTGCGTACTCAGGGTGCGGCGGGAGCAGCAACAACTTTGTGTCGCGCCAAAGCTGCGTGGATGTGTGTGTTAAAGGTATAAACGTAGAAAAGGGTGATTTTCTGTTTCACAAAAACTTTTAAACTGAAAAGAACTCCTTTACTGGTTCCAATTTGACCAAAAGGAGACATCAGTGTAATAAGAATTCCCTATCAGGGTGGATAGACATGGAGTAATGATGTTATGACTGTAACAGAGTCTGTTTCTGGAAGGGACTGTTTGCTTTACTCTGAAGTTTAACCTTCACTTAAAGTTCAACTTGAGCTAATCTGTTGTTACACTATTTCCTTTCAGGAGCTAAAAAGCACACAGGACTCAAAGGAAGAGATCGTCTCATGAAACGGAATAAAAAGATGCGCTTCATGGCCTTTCGTGGGTAGACTGATATGACCCTGACGATTTATCGCTCCTTTTCTGCGACTGAAGAATTTCATTATTGCTAAAATATTTACGAGGTTGTTTACAACTGCATTAATGCCTTATTTTTCATTAAAACTGAAGATTGTATTGTGCTTTATGAGGAATGTTTGTTCCTGCTGATCTAATTATTTTACTTTTGTTTTTTATTCATATTTTGTAAAAAAAAAAAAAAAAAAAAAAAAGTTTTTTCAGAATAAAACTATTCAGCTTTTCTTGTGTTTTCTTCCTCTAATGAGTATTCCATGACAACGGCCAGAAAGTGTGTGGATTCAAACATCACTTATCTTACTTTCCCTTAAAAATAAAAGCTCGTCTGGCCTCTTCCCTTTTCTCTCAATCGCTTTCACCTTATCTCCTGGCAGCTCTTTCTTCGTTTCCTTCTAATGCCTTTGGCTCCTTTCCCTATCAGTTAATGCTCTCTTAATGCTCTCCAGCCTATTTCAGCAGGGCCTGGAAGTAGGGAAGAGCATAAGGCAACCTCAGCTTCATCATTTATCTTTGATCAGAGGGCAGGAAGTGCCAATTTGGAAAAAATATGTAAAAAATAAGGAGTTCTCATTAAAAAATTCTCAAAATTTTTTGGAATTACATATAAAACACAAGCCCCTTAACAATAAGTCAAACATTCTTATCCTATTTGCAGATTTTCTTTAAATAAACAAACAAAAAAATCTGTCAATACAGTAAGAAAAATGGTTTTACCAGAAATTCTTCATTCATTCATTTTCCAATCCGCTTTATCCCTTTCGGGGTCACGGGGTTGCCGGAGCCTAACCCGGCTACTCATGGGCGAAGGCAGGGTACACCCCTGGACTGGTCGCCAGTCTGTCGCAGGGGCCACAAACACACACCCATGCACACTCACATGCACACCTAGGGACAATTTACAGTGACCAATTAACCTATGAAGCATGTTTTTGGACGGTGGGAGGAAGCCGGAGTACCCGGAGAAAACCCACGCATGCACGGGGAGAACATGCAAACTCCACACAGAAAGGTCCCCCAGCCAGGACTTGAACCGGGAACCTTCTTGCTGTGAGGCAGGAGCGCTAACCACTGCGCCACCATGCAGCCCTCCAGAAATTCTTACTTTAAGGAAAAAAAAAATCAAGAAATGTTTTCTCAACTGAAAACCTTTCCTGATAAGATTCTTTTTCTTGCAAAACAGAATTTTTTTTTGTGTTTTAACATTCTTAACATTAAGTTTTTGCAGTGAAGATTGAATTCAGTCATGGAGACAACCTTAAGCTCAAAACTACAAAAAGATGTTGGCATTTTATGGTAGTTTTTTTGGTCAAATATTGCTCTCAGATGGCTCATAGAGGTAAAAGGGAAAAGCTCTAAGCATCCTAACATTGCTAAAGCTGAACAAAGCTTCCATCTCTCAGAATAGAACTGAAGTGCTGTGGGATTTTGCAGACAATAAATATTTATGGCAGATATCAAAGGAAACCACTCACCCACTGGGCCTGGCTATAAATAGAATTAAAAGGAAAAGTGCTTCTGGTTGGGCCTTCAAGGAATAGAGTTAAACCAACTCTTTGACAGCAGAATGAATGAGGTTGTCATGTTCTCAGTGTGTTTACACCACAGCTTCTCTGAGGCCACATGGTCTGGAAATCTCACAGATGAACAGGCAGGAAAATTAAAGAGCGCCTCTTTTTGCACTGCAAAAAACAGTCCCCCTAGAAATAGGTCAAAAATTATTTAAAATATTTTAAAATAAGCAAAAAATCTGCTGATGTAAAAATGGCTTCACGAATAGTTTGTATTTCAGGAAACACATTTTAGTCAATAAGACATTTTTCTTAAAATATTTTGTTATTTAAAAACTTTCCCATAAAATTATATTTCTTGCAAGACAGAACATCAGACTTCTTTTTTTCTTGAAACAAGGGTCTTTTTACTTTCTTAAGATTTAAATTTTGCAGTGTAGCATGTTGACTACTGATTTTTAACAACTACTAAAGCTTGTTTTCAGGAAGTTTTACCTAAAACCATGTGGAAACATCATTAATGGTTGTCCAAAATAAACAATTGCACATAAATCCTAAAGCGAAACAAGGAATAATTTTTATTGTTCTTTTACACATTTTAAATTAACGGTTTGCCTGCAGATAATTACAACTTTTTAACGCCTTGTAATTCATTTCCTCCTGCTTTGTGACTCCTGCAGGTTAGGACAACAACTAAGTCTCTGTCTACGAAAGAGTTTCTATTTTATCCCTGTTGCAAAAGATTTGCAGTTAGTGTAGATTAGGGTCGTTTTATTAGCTGCATTATAACACATTAATTAAAACTAAAGTGCTTTTTTTTAAGCGATCATTTCAGATCTTGTTTAAAAATATGATTATTGTGTAATGGGAAATAATTGGTGTGACTATGTTTGTAATTAAAGTCACAATTCTATGTGAAGAAATGCAGGGTAGATAGCTTAAACACCCCCTGGTGGCAGAATCCCCTACAACATCATCAGGAACCTTAAAAAAAACCTAACTTCTATTTTTCTTGCTTGGAACATGAAGAAACTCATGCATGAAGTTGCAAAAATAGATAAGTACATGGTACCATTTCATTTTTCTTGCACTTTTCATCACAAGAGTTTGTAATCAACACATTTCTGCTATCCATTTTAGACACAAACCCAAATCACGTCTGTTTCTCTTTGATTGATCCTTTTTGATTAACTCTGATGTTATCTTCAAACAGAACAAAGGCATTTATAGATTTCTGCAGCTTTGATTTTGCTCATAAATACTTTCTTGCCAATAAAGCACAAACAGAAATAGCGATAAATTGACGAAGGGCATGTCTGCCTTTGCTTTCCACTGGATTCATGGGTCCACATTTTCCTTTTTTGTTTACAAATGCGGTGTCCAATCTTTAAAAGCTTAATTTATCATGGAATTTAGAGAAATCTACATACAATATCAAATTAGTCAAAAATGAAAAAAAAAAAAAAAGGTTTTATTCCTAAAAAAAGAGACTCTTGGCCAGTTCGTTGAGCCATTTGGAAAAAAAGAAACAAAAACCTGCAGCAGTTGTGACCACAGGAGCTGAACACATACCCCCATTTTCCGATTTATTGCTTCACTGTCAGTCTGTTTAAAATAAAGAGCAATGCTGTCAGCTGCGCCGACATGGCATCACAGTTTCCCCTACATTCATGTTCCATTAAGTGCAAAGTCTTTTCTTTGCTCGCATAAGGGGATGGATGTGCCTTGGGATGCAGGTTTAGGTAATTCTGCAGTTTCAAAAAGGTTTATATAGATGAAAAAAAAATCATATGTTGTGTGTTTTTTAGATAAGTCCTTTTTTTATGTTTGTAAGAACTTTTACTGACTGGTTTCCAGTGAAATGCCAGCAGAAAGTAACGGGGGAGAGTATGGACATTTAAAAAAGGCAAGAACTGCTCTCCTGCTGTTCTCCCTGCTGTGGGTGGGCTGTGCTCAACAAAATGAATTTTTGAGATGAATTCCTACCTTTTAGAAAAAGGGTCTGTGACCTATCTCAGGCAAGAAAAAAAAAGGAATATCATTTCACCGGATTACGGTTTTGTATGTGAGCTCTTACAGTAACAGCTGGGCTTTTGTTAGAGGCGAACAGCATCTCTTTTGCAGCAGATGACTCAGGGCTCTAAATAACTCCGGATCTTCCACTCTATAGTAAATGTGCCACAATCTGTTTCCATCAAGGGTCAGGAAGATTAAAAATGATTTTAGCAGGAAAGGGAAAATACAGTCCCCCCACCCCCCAAACAAATGATGGTGTGTCCCTTTTCCTGGCAAAGCTGAAAAAGACAGAAAAAAAGAAAAGAGTTTAAACTAGACAGGTGGCTCTTTTCCCTCTTTGCCTGTGTGCTTCAATTACCAACTTCCTGAAGGTCAAAGACTTTAAATTGAGCTTTGGTGCTGCAGACTCAGCAGCTCACGGCATGGGCGTGACTGATTTTGCTGCTCAATAACTCTTTCTTTTTTGATTTAGCAAACACACTTTACATTAAACTGGAGACTCAAAAGAGAGATGAAGAGTAGAACAGGACATTTTCTAATTAATCAAAGTTTGTCATTTCTTTTTTTGAAAGATGTTGGTTTTGCTCATATATGAAGCCAACTGAAGCAGGTAGAGTCACCAAAAATTGTGATGAAGCCAGACCCCCACTGCAGGAGACAAAACAGAGAAAAGCACCGTGTTAACTTCTAAGGTAAAATGCACATCCCTATTCAAGAATCAAGATAGGAGAAAATGGAAAGAAGCAATTGGAATTTTCAAGTCAGATTTTACAGGGTAACCCGGAGTCAGTCTCCGTTTTTTCATTATTAAATTCTGAACTCTGGGAATCAGAAATCAAACCTAAACTAAACCAAATGAAGAAATATCAGAGTTATTGCAGAATCGTGTCTGTGCCTGACCTGTGACTGCAGACTCAAATCCATTAGAAACTCCTAAATGTGATTTTGAATCCACCTGGGGGCACTAGAAACAAGCTGCAAACTTTTAATTCTATTACCTTTCCTGATTCAAGATTCTTCTTTAAAAACCAATAAACCAAGAATTTAGGAGTAAAATATTAATAAACAGAATTTAGTTTGACGCAAACAAGTAAAATACAAACTCGCGTTTGTAGCCATCCTGTTTCAGATTTAGACGTTTTCTTCATTTTTTGCAAAACGTCAAATTTTGATTTTAAAATAAATTGAAAAAACAAAATTAAGTAAAAATCAAATGTTAAAATTTCTGAAATTGATTTCTTATTGTAATTGTATATCTTTTTTTGCCATAAAAGGCAAATGTTGGAGCTGCATGGTAGCAGATTTGTTTTTTTTTTTTTTTATACTCTAAATTTATTTTAAAAAAGGACATATTCTGCCAAATGTTATACGATTAGTTCTGCTCAAAGGATCCTTCTGCTAAAACATTCCTTCGATCACAAAACCCATTATTACTTGTGTATTAGACCGACTTCAACAAGCAGAACGCCTACAGTTTTCAACTCCTCATCCTTTTTTGTAGCTTTTGGGGATTAAAACATGTGTTCCCAGATGCCCAAAACAATGTAAGGATGTTGCCTTTATTTTTAAATGAAGCATTGACTCCGGCACTAAGTCCACACGGTCTTTCTTCTCACATCATTATCCTCTGGATTCACAGCACAGTGAGTTCTGCGAAACAGGCGTCCCTCCAGCTCCATTTTTCCCTCATTCATTCTTCACCATCCATCATCAGCACAGCTGAGGGGATTCTCTGCTGGGTGAGCTTTCTTCATGGAAGTGTCCACTAACCGCAGCTCAGTGGACAGCCCACCATCCATGTGAAGCAGGGAAAGACGGCATTCTGCCAGGGCAGATTTCTTGTACAGTGCTGAATTTTTACTGCACTTTAGGGGGAAAAAAAACAGGAGGGCATTTCAGAGGAAGCAAAATGTGCTTCCTCTACACCGACAAAATCAAGTTAAGGTTAGGAGTGGCTGCACCAAACCCACATGAGAGTGCAAGCAAGCACATAGTATGTGGCAGACGTAGAGAAGATTATTAACATTCCCAAGTAGATTGTGTTTGTCCACTCCTCTCCTCTAGGTGCCTGTCCTGTCTTCACTGCTAGTTTGAACGCCTCTTATTTTACAGATTGCAAGGCTTTGAAGATGAGAGCTCATTGTGACATATTGTGCCATACAGATGCAGCTACAAGCCCGCCACGGCTTTGTGCGTGTGGGTGTGCATGCGCGAACGTGGGCGAGATGAAGAGCGATGATTGTCAAATCCAGAGTGACAGAGAATCAAGGAGAAACAGCTGTTTGTGTCGGGATTAAGAATGTAAAAACCAGCAAAGTTACAGAACAAAAGACAACAACAAGTGGAGTTGGTTCCACAGATGTCTTCTGTTTCTAGCATCCCGCTCACTAAGTCAAACCGTGATGCCAAAAACAAAGTTAGAAAGGCTTTTAAAGGGAAATATATATATATATAAATACAGTATTAGTGTGAAGGGTCATGCCCAAGTACCCTCACTGGAGTAAGCTCATCACGTCCCCTGGAAAACAAACCCTGTTTTCCCATGTGCCAGTCCTACATGCAGCCAACTGAGCCATCCAAGGTCAATAATGTGAAAAGAACTTAAAATTCTATTGGTTTGGTTGGTTGGTCTCTAATAGTTTGGTGCTGAAGACAATCGTCCACTATCAGAAGTTATTAATTTGGTTGCCTAAACTTAACAAACAGACTATGAAGCAATAATAGAATGAGTTTCCTTAACGTTGACCAACAGTACCAAAGGACTGTGTAATTTTCACCTAAAATGATATCCAAAGAGAGATAAAATGAACAAATACAGACAATATTGTTAATTTTTATTTTATACTCTATAAGAACCTACAGCCATGCCTAAATACTCATTACAAAATGCAAAAATTGCCAATTTTCTGCAATATTTTTTAGTTTATGTTCTTTATTTGCTTCATCCTCCTGAGGTTTTAAAAAAATCTCCTGGAATGTATCCCAACTGTTATGTGGAGGAAGCCGAAAACTCAAGGCATTGCACAGCAGAAGCCCAGATAGGATCTGAAACAGAGCAGCACAGCTTCTATTCACCGATGGAAAAATGTGCACACTGTGGTATTAAAACTGGCAGCAAACTTGAAGATTATCCAAAGAACAAATAATCTAAAAAAGACCAAAATCTGACAGAAAATGACTTGTAACATGATAGTCTCCTTGTTTTACATTAGAATAGGACACCATTTTGGAGTTTGAATAAATCTAGACAAGAAAATAATCAGAAAAGTCTGCTGCAGGCTGTTCTAATGGAGAAATGTCATCACCAAGACCCTCTGATACACACTGGTGGGGCTAGAACATTTTATATGGGAGAACAACAGAATATTGTTTTGAAGAGTGATAAATGAGAACAGTTGCTCTTCCCAGATGGGCCGGCATACGGAATCCATGGGTGAAGCAAGCAATTTGAGGGGTTCAAAAAAAATTTTTTTTAGTAATCTTTGCAATGCTTAAAAAAGCTTGTGTGGATGATTTCTTAATCGTTGTCAAAAATGTTATTAATTTTGACTCAGAAGTTGGTGGGGGGAGAATTTGCTGGTGGGGCAGCTGTCCCCTCTGCCCCCCTGTGGCTCCGCCCCTGCTGATAAACATTCATATGCTCTTAAATCTTCCTAAAACTATCTCATTTTCATTGATAACGCCAAAAAATGTCACAGAAAAAAATGAAAATTCTTGTGCAGCTTGTATTTGATCAACACAAGACAAAATATAACCTACAGGTCGCATAAAACATTAGATACAAACAGAATGTGAATCCTCATTTCTATGTAAAGTGCTTGTTAAAGTGAATCCAGACAACGGTCCAATCCGCTGTGAAGAAGTTTCTCACCGCTGTGTGTGTCAGCAACCCCCTCCCTCCCTCCTTGAACACGCACACTCACGCACACAGCTGAGGTTGGTCGAGGAGAGGCTCCACACTCCGCTGCGTGGACCGCGTAAACCCGGAGTCTGCCCGATGATCTTGAATTACGCGCAGTCAACTGTCAGAGCGCGCACCGGCTGCAGCTCCCTGCCGCGCATCAACTTCTTCAAATCCTGAAATTTACAAAAAACAAACAAAAAAAAGGATGGAAACGTGGGTGAACTTGCCTCTGTAGTTGTTTGTATTCAGTCACTGTTCGACTGTGGCTTTAACTGACCTGGATGCAAAACGAAAAGTTTGTGTCGACGCTGCGTAAAATAGGAGCGCAGGAGCTGGAAGGACTCATTCTCCTCCTCGTCTAATTCTTTAACGGAGCTGCATCCTCTGAAATCTGTAAGTCGTGGTTTGTGCTTTTTATCTTTCTAACTTTTCGTTGTTTCTCAATCTTGCATAGAAAACGTGACCTTACGCAAATAAGAGAAGATTTGGGATTTGCAAATCAAAACACCCCATTTGAGTATTTTGATATCTGGAGAAAAGAAACCTGCAGGGATTTTTTTTCAGACAGATGATACAAAAATATCTGATTAGTTTTGTTTTAATAAATGCACAAAAATGTTTAAAGCTAATCAGATGAATGATATTCTGGATATGTGGCTCTCTAAATGATTGAATTTCTGATTGCCTGTGCTACAACAGTGATGATTTATGGCAAAAACTATACTCAGTAATGTTGGGGTGGACTTCTTCTGAAGGAATCCTGATTGACAGGGTGTATAATTGAGATTAATGCCCAGAAATACCACAAAGTCTGCTTCACTGGAGCCCTCTTTTTTCCAAGTTAAAGCTAATTTAATTGGGAAATGTTAACATTTAAGCACAAACTGTGCAGTCAAGAGAATGTGTCTCCATCATCACAGCAGGCGAAGAAGAGGATTGTTTTGATCTAAATGTCCTAAATGAAAATGGAAAAGCGACAAACACACTATGCCCTAAATGCTGACTTTATGCACCAACACAGGTCAGATTAAGCCACCTCTGTGCACTGAACTGTCTTTTTTCACAAAATAAAACAAAGATTTCCCCTTTTTTCATTTAAACCACATTTCTGGAGCTCCATGTTAATTTTCAAAGAAAACTCACAGATGGAGAAAAAAAGACATTCCTTCATGGATCCATTGCCCACAATCTGGAAACAAATTGATTCAAAAATGTATCTGAATGTTGACTCTCTTCTGTCTCCAAGCAATGGCAGACTTGAACTGTGAAAGATGTCTGCAGCTATGTTGGGATTTTTCTTTCGGGGATTCCTTTTGGGTTTATATAACCGTGTTTGGAGTAATAGTCCATGTCATCTGGACTTTTATTAGAGGTTTAAGTGGTATCGGCGAGCTAATATGCCTGCAAGCAACAGCAGCTCCCCCTGTACATATAGAACTCTGATATATACGCATTCAACGCAATGAAGAGGAGGACAAGAATAGCAACAAACATAATCGAGCTGTCAGAGCAGGCAAGAGATTCAGAATCAGCCCACGATGAGAGAGGCTGCTGGGAGGGGATCTGAGCAGGAAGGCAGGTCGGCATATGTAAGGTGCCCTGCAGTGAACTGGGTCTGCTTGCAGCGCGTCGAGCTGCTTTCTGAGTCTCTGAGATTATTTCATCATTAATTGCAAGTGATTTGTCTGGCTGGGGGTCGATCTGTCAACAAGCAGAACCGAGTGGCTATTCATGGTCAGAAAACTCCAGAAAATCCGGCAAATGTGGGTTTGAACTTGCAGAGAGGTGAGGAACAAACGTTTCACAATCACATGCAAAAAGATGGATCAATAGCATTGAAAGCTCTTGGAGATTTCTTTTCTCTTGCTCATCTGTGAATTTGTGGCATTTGGGTCAGCCGCCGTGGGAAAACACTTTGCGTTTGTGGCTGTACGCATTTCGCATGCCGTTCCTGCTTCCTTCCATGTCTACATTACCTACACGTACAAATGCACGGTAATGAAACAGAAAGGCGTCTCTCAGGAATATTATTACACATCCACTGCCTGTTTTCATCCCTCTGTATTAACCCAAGTTCAAGTTCCTGTTCCCGAGAAGGCTCTGGGTGTCACTTGGCACAAACAGTCGTATGCTCAATTTACTGAACAGGGCCTTTTGTAATACGACTGTTTCTGAAAGAACCACAGCGAGGAGAAAAAATCATAAATAACATCAGTGGATAATAGTTGACTTTAGGAGAAATCCTCTCCCTGTTTCAAGGCAGTTGAGGGACTATTTTCCTGTCATGCCATTAATTTCTCACATTGGTAGTTTTCAAATGTTTGAAGTGTGTCTGTGTGTAGGGGGGGGCTCTTGATTCAAGGAACTGAAAGGTCACCCAGCGTCCCATGTTAGCAGCCCATGCATCAGGCAGAGACACATCCAAGGGTGGGGTTTAACCTTTTCCTCTGCATAGTAAGTGCAACAGGGTGACAAACGTCCAGCAGCAGCACACAGCTGGGTCTGAGGGAAGCGGCGGTTTTCAGATCACAAGAATCATATGTGTCCAATCATCTTTTTTTATATTTCGAAAGTGTTCCTTGTGGTCTCTTAATTATGATTATGCCGTTTTTAGCCAAAATATCTAGAATAGAACGGTTCTTTTCTAGGACGTAGTTTCTGCAGAGCGGCAGAGGTTTATTAGAAATTCACCTCCGAGTTGTCACGGAGCAACCCACCTTCCCATCTAACATAACTAAAAGGTTTTCTGTTTACATGCTCTCCTGCTAGTTTACAGCCCCAAGCTAACATTTAAGGTTCAAGCATTGAAATAACAAATTGGATACCACAAGAAACAAAAGAAAGAAAAAGAATTGGACACCGCTTTGCTGTTTCTTGATGCTGTGATGCACTTCTTTGAAGCATTCAATATTTGCTATCAATGGATTGTTCTAGAACTGAAGTCTTGACAAACAGGAAGAGAAGAGGCTTTGTCTTTGCGGTCAGATCGACTGGCACATGATTATTCTGTATTTTCATTGAAATTGAAGCCCAGATGGTCTGGATGCTGCAAGTGCACAGTGGGTGGTAAATCACACTTCTTGATTAATTGAATGTCCCCTATCTGAGATGATGAGAAGTAGTTCAGAGTTGCCTTCTATCACACATTTACCTTCAGATACAAATAATAATAATAAAAGAAAATCACCTGACTGGCTTGATGCCATAATAAGTAATTTGTCAAAATAAAGGGGAAAAAAACCCTTTCTGGGCTTAATTTACCTTAAAGATGTTAATCTAAACTGAATGGTGATCAAAGTTTCTGTTCATGTGTCAAATTGAGCTAAAGCTCCAGAAATCAAAAAGAAGAAAGCTGAAAATTATGCTAAATACCCAGAAATTCCCCTTTGGTGCCCTGATTGGAGGAAATGTGCCGTTAACAGCACTTCACAATTACTTTAGCTGTTAGTATGAACATTATAGAAACCCCCGAGTCAGAGTTAAAGCACAGTCTGTTCTCTTCACAGTAAATGAGACAGTTTTGCTATTAGTTGCTATGGTTTCCGATATTCAAGCAACTCATTTTATTAGTATTTTTTGCATACCATATTTATTTTCTTTTTGTTTGTTTTCTCCTGCTAGTGTCATTGCTGTGTCTTTTCAAACTTTCCTCATCGTTTGTCAGTGACTGTGACTCCGGCCTGCCTTGACTTGTTCAGTTTCCTTTTCCTCTTCACTTCATTTATGACCTTTTAACTCTTCATCCTCACCACCGATTGCATCCTGTCTTTTGCCCATTCTTTTCTTCCATCCTGCCTCCCTCTTTTCATCCAAATCCTTTCACCTTATTCATTTCTACAGCTGGTTGGAAAACACCCCGCTGGAGGGGCTCAGTGTCAACCAGCTGTCATTAAAGGAAACTTACAGTCACAGGGAGAATATAACTTTGGGTGTCTGACGAATGAAAAAAGGTCTAAAACGTTCAAAAGTTTTCATGAAATACACCTGTGTGTCTCCAGTCAGAAAAGAAAATCCAATCACAATGTTTGAGGTGTTAAAAACATTTTTGAAGTCATGCAGCTTTTCACTTCTTTTTTTTGCCAAATTATGAATCCCCTCCATTTTTAGCCTCCATTTTTGGGGTTGTAAACAATATTTGTCTTTCCTTGTGTCAATTTGGCAATTTTCTTATGAAAAAAAATTATTATTCAGACATTAATTCAAAGTATAACATAAAGACAACTTTAAGTCTCCAAGTCTTCTACAGGTTTTCTTCACTATTTCTGCTTTGACAACATGCATACTGGTTTTATTTGCTTCAGTGTGCAGGAAAACAACCTCTTTAAATGTGCAGATGGCTCCTGTTTTACCATAAATGAATGCAATCAAATGAAGAAAAACAAAACTGCAATTAATTTGCTCATATAGTTCCAGCTTTGGCTTGATTGGTGTTAATTAATAACCAATTAGTTGATTCAAAACCAGTTAGAAAAGATATTTGTCTACAAGGACAGTATGAAGAACATACAATGGTGCAACCGTGTTTCATTTTTTTTTTAGAAAAATCTCTTTACCCACTGCCAATGAACAGAAGGCACATTAAAGAGTGGGATGTTTGTTATTGATGTTTTCATGTTACTAAAACAGACGTTTGTACAACAGAGTACAAGGACCACCATAGAAGGAATATGAATAATATGAAGATAAGGTTGTAAAATGAGAAGAAACATTATTATAAAGTTATTGAAATAATGTTCATTTATTAGAAAAAAGTCAAAATTTTACAAGAATAAAGCTGTACAATGATTAAAAAATCATGAATAAAATCGCAAATTTATCAAATACAAAGTCATAATTTTATAAGACAAACGTGATCCTTTTTCAAAAAAATTAAGCTGATTCAGAGATTCTGAAATATTGGGATGTCCATCCAATTTGTCTGAATTGTCTGCAGCATAAATGCATAAACAGATTATATTTGTTGAAATAGTTTAAAACCGATGAAACATGCTATTTTTGAAAAAGGAGAACTTTATCTTGCATAGATTTATATTATCCTTGTAATATTATAGACATTTTATCATACTTGTACAACGTTATTCTTGTGAAATGACTTTTTTCCCATGATTGTATGAATTTTGTTATTGGAAAAATTCTGACTTTTTCTCATAATTTCACAACTTTTGTTCTAGTAGAAATTGTCACTTTTTCTCATAATTGTATGACTTTAATTTCGTAACATTTAGACTTGTTTTTCATATTTGCATGACTTCACTCATATATTTTTTTGATTTTTAATTTTGTAAGGTGGCTCTGATACCCCATCATACTTTTGACAGTAGTAATAAAAAAATCAGCATATATATGCTACCAATTACATTAACAACAATTTGATTATAAATCATAAAAACATGTCTAATTATTCAAGCATTAAATTCTGTTTCAGTTGTATAACAAATGCTCAGCTGCTGCAGCTTCTGAATTTATGTGCAGATTGTAGTTTATCTTCAGGCTGATCTTTTGATTCATGCAGAAAGTGGTTTGAAGGTTTTGCCCAAAAGAGCCAGTTTCTTCATCTTCCTGAATCCCTTTTTTGGACTCAAAGGGCATCATTTTCCTCTAATTCGATTTGACTTGGAAAATATATGTTTACAAGCTGTGGATCATGTGCCTCGACCAGAAACATTTGCAGTCTTTCTGCTTCTGTGTCTCATCTTTGATTTAGACTCAATTACTCCTTCAATCTTGGTTGTTTAGAATAAGATAAGACAGATGAGTTTACTGGGGAGATGTATTTGTAAATGAAAAGGGGGGAAAACTGTGGGATAAAGTGGTCAGATGTTGGAAAAAAGTCAACAGAAAACAGACACTAAAACATCTGGCCTAAGAATTTAGAGGCTAAATAATTATGTACCCACTAAGACATGCCTACCAAAAGTCAGTCTAGAAGTCCCTCAGCATCTTAGCCATACATCATCATGGGAACTAAAAGTATAAAAAGAAAATTATTGATCCGGTAACTACATTTTTTTCAATCTCTAAGGAAAACTCTGTCTTTTCTGTGACAGGCTGGTAAATCTGTGTCATTATGATATCCCCAGACTATCAAACCATTTAATAGTTTCCTGAACTGCTTAGCCAGTTTTCATCCTCATTTTCTGCCTGTAAGAGTAGCCATAATCACCCTCCAATCTGTTTTTTTTGTTAGTGATTAATCATGGTATTAAGAGACTTCACAGGTCATGGTTGCCATATATTTCCTCAGTGGTAAGCTTTTTCAAGGCTGCTGCGCTAAAAACTGAAGATGAGCTCAAAGCTTTATAGATGCACCACATACTGTTTATTTCGGTGCAATTTCTCAGCTCAAAAGGAGTGTTTGCACATGCTCTTTGCACCCCATCCATGAGGCATCATATACTCCGCTTTTCAGCCTCACCTGTGATCTTTTGTACCATCAAACCACCCTTCTTCCTTCCATCTTCCTCAGCTTTGAGAGTAACACGACTCCCTGAATTTGTTCCCGTGTTAATTGAGTTTACATTGTAATGTTTACTCCTTTTTTCCCTCGCTGTTTTCTGTCATTTATGTCCATTTATGTCCTGCTCTTTTAATTTGCTTCCATTTTTACCCCGGGGGTCATAACACTGAAGGACTGGCGGAAAGCTTGATTATCTTTCTTGCTGCCTTGTCTGCGCAGGACAGTGCAGATCTCCATCACGCTGCGCGTCTCCTTCCTCGCTCTGTTTACATCTTGTAGCACCCAAACACAACATGCTCCCTGACCCAGCAGCGAATGCTGTCTGCCTCCAGAAAAATGACCGTCAAAGCATCTCAGTTTAAATTCACTGCAGGAAACTGCTGTAATGGTTCTTCTCATCTGTTCCTTCTTGTCCAGAAGCAAGGGCAAGTCAGGGATGCCATGCTTGAAAGGTTCTTTAATCTACTGTTTTTGATCAGATTTTATTTGGAAAATATTCCACTCAAGCACCCCGAATAAGCAGGTAAAGAAGGCTGACTGTTCTGGTGTATGCTTGATGAAAAAGGTGGGTTTTTTTTCTGTTTTTAATATGTTCATGTGGCATTTTTCCTGATTATGAAGGATAAAAATAGAGAAAATTATTTTATATTCTTTATTTAAATCTTTGTGAATCAGGAGCAGAGGATGGGCCACAAGCTCCCTGCTCAAAGCTCTCAGCGATGGGGAAGGGAAGTGGGGGTGGGGGTGCTCAGCACCAAGAGTCCCGCCCACAATTCAGGGGTACATTTCAAAAGAACTCCTTTCGCTCTGCAGAAACTATGTCCTAAAAAAAACCCAACACAGGTTTTTAAAAAAATGTTGGCTAAAAACATCATAACCGTAATGAAAATACCACTAAGAACAAAGAGTGGTCGACCAGAACAAACTCTGAATGCACAAAACTTCTCAATTGTATGAAAAAGGGTCATTTACTTGACTTCTACACGAAAGTGCCGAGAATTTGCAGTCGACACGTCCAGCAGTTTTCTGACCTTTCCTTCCACTGGAAATCAAGGAAAGAAAATCCTGATTGTAGTTTGATTCTGAATAAAATGGAAAACATGGCCTCTCACAGCTTCACAGCAGCAGTAAACAAATGGATTTTCATCTCTTTGGTTAGATTTAATACCTTTCCTCCTGATTACCAGATGACATTTTTAAATCTGAATATCTCCCAACCACTGTATGCTACTAAATTATCACCTTTTGGTTTCTACAGAGGACATTTGGGGCTTTTCATTTATATCAGTGTGAAGGAGTGGAGTTCTGGGAATTGTAGTTTTTGGTGGATTTAAAAACATTTTGACTGGTTAACCTTTTTTTTCTCTGGTAGTCGGGAAGATATAACAAATTTACTGAGGGTGACTCTTCAAAAACCTCATCAGTTTATATTTATATTTTTCTTACCTCTACATTTGCCTATTTTGGTAAAACAAGGAAGATTTGATAAAAATGTCACTGTCGCGACCACGCATTCAGCTCTACACTCATGGTTTTTACAAATGTGGCCTCATTGAAAAGAAAATTAACCATCTTCCATCTGTAAAATGTTTTTGCAAAGGAGCAAAAATATTATCTATCAAACACAAAATTCTTACATTTGGTCATTTGATTATATTTCCAAGTAGAAATGTACACTCTTTGAACACTTGGGTTATTTATTCAACACAATTCTTGGGTTATTTATGTTGGGATATATTTTGGATCACTTTTTGGAGCAAGACAAATTTTTTGGATTACACTGGTTTTATTTAACCCAGTTTATATTAAAATAACCCAGAAAAAAGTTAGTCCCTTTGGAACCTCAGAGTTGTGTTAAAAACCACTCAACTTGGGTTTTTTTTTAAAGTTTTTAGTGTGTACTATTAACACACAGTCATTCAGAGAAGACTGGTATTGCACCTTAACTTAAGACACTGAGTTATTTCTTCAGTTGTTGAGTTGGCAGTCGTTCAGTGGATTTCATCTCCATGATAATAAAGGTCCTTGGGGTTACGCGGACGTGTTGGAAACACTTTGTCTTCATGCTCATACTTGATTTGGATGGTGTTAATGGATTAACGTGACGCTGACTGTAATAGTAACAGGACAGAACACCAGGCACATTGGTCATCCACTTATTAGCTAATAGTGGGGCAATTTGCTATGTACTTTGCTGTCCATGCACGTATAGGGCTGGAAATGGTTGCCATCAGCATGGCCCAGATAATGGTAATGGCATCAGACAGTTTGGAAATGGGAGACAGAGAGACTCTCTTCATCTCTGCAAATGTTTTGGAGGTTTTGTGTGTAAGTGTGTGTTTATACATGTGGAAGGGGCACGGAGCCAGCAGCGCATATCCCTCCATATCCTTCCCAGCCATGTAATGTACAAAAGAATACTTTCAGCTGCGGTGGATAATGAACATGTCGCTTTGAATTTCAAAGAGCATTAAGATAAAAAATTCCAGAAACAAAATGCAAAGCAAAAGTTAAGTAATTAACTTAAGTTGTTTTTGGAGCAGACTTACATTTGTTTAGGCTGACGGGTTTCACTTCAGCTGAATGACAATGAGACGAAGTACCTGTGCTGCCGTTTAGTTTTGAAACTTTTATCGTGAAGAAACTCTGATCTCAAAGCTCCTTTAGAGAGTTTTTGGTCTGCTATCACCAGGTACGACTGCAAGCCAGACATTTGCATGCACTCTCCCCTACTTTAAGCAATATATGAATCTGTGAAATTAAGGATGTGCATGCATTTCACAAGATTATTTTTTAATAAAATGAATGCATTTTAACATCTTAAACTTCACGGAAACTTCATGCTGTGGAATGGGTCTTTTGCTTGTGATTTTTATGAGATGGAAAGTTAAATAGCTATTTACTGTTGAGTGAAAACTTTTTAAAATTGTTTTTGTTGTTGAAAAGGCAAAAAAAGGAATAAAATAAAATCAAAATTTTCTTATCAATATTAAATAAATTCAGTGTTGGATTTTGATTCAAGAAGCCGCAGTTTCCTCAGAATTTGTTATGACTTTTTTTATTTCCCAATCAAAAATGTCATAGTTTGTCTATTTGTTTATTTTTAAATATAAATATTAATTTTTTGGTGTGCAACTGACTTTTGTTGGATAAACAAAGTCCAAAAACATTTAGTAAGTGTACATTCTGCCAGTTCCAGAGATTTCCCAGAGCAGACTGACGACTGAGGAGCCTGCATGAATCTTCTGTATGGCAGATTGAACACAGTTTTGTACATTTATTGCATTTGCCACTTATTTGGCAGTTATGGGACTGCCACACAGAACCATCTGCTCTCTTCTTAATATGTTACAGCCAACACATGCTTTGAGCCTTTAGGATCTACTTTCACTTTTTACATTTTTGCAATTTTGCGGCTTCGTACCAAACTTATTAATGTTGTTTGTTTATTTGTTTCACAAAAGGCTGTGCTCTTTATTTAAAAGAAAAAAAAGATTTGTTGTACATGTGACAGTCATTTCAAATGTTTTCTAAAGTGAAACTTAAACATTACAAACATTCAGACCCTTTCAAACAGCAAACTTCTCTGCTTCTCATTTCCAAGAAGGCTTTCTGAACATTTTTTATCTTCGATGAGTGACCAACAAGAAAAAGGCACCTGGCTTTGTAAAAGGTCTCAAAAAGCAGACCAATTTATGAGGTCAAAGGAACAGCAGATACACTCAAAAACAAAATTATTGATGGTCCAACAATGGATAAAGCCACACAACTGCAACACTGAGGACTCTGAAAAGTATACTAAGCCATTTAGGTGTCCTATGGAAGAAGTGCGGCACATCTGGGACTTGTTTGAGAGATGATTGTTCTCTGAAACTGAGAAAACGTGTGAAAGTGGCTAAGAAAGAGAGGAACAAGAAAAAGAACTTGATCTGACTGTGCTCCAGAAATCCTGAATGGAGATTGAACAAAGCTCCAGAACAATAACCATCAAATCTTCTGTCCTTTTGAGCTCTGTGGAAAAGTGGCATGAAAAAGTTCTAAACTCAGTGATAAGAAACAAGAACACTTAGTTTGGTAAAACAAAAAGTGAACAGTCTTGCCTCGCATTTAAGTAACAAGTGTGCACAACATACCATTACATTTTAACAGTGAAGCATGGTGGTGGGAGCTTCATGCAGCATCAGGAACTGGGAGGCTGATACTAAAGAGAATCCCCCGTACGGGTGCAGATTTTTGGGTCATCTGGGCTGGTGGAGGCTTGCAGAAGAGCAGCCGCTTCTTAAAGAGAGCGCAGGTGTGTCTTACTGTTGAAATATATGAGGCGACCTCAAGAGACGTCATGAAAATGGAATGTATGATAGTTTCTCGTGTCCTAAGTGTATTGTTAAGTATTCGTAAGGCTAATTTAAGTTACTCACACGTATGAGGTACAGGTGATGCCGTTTGTACGGTGCTCTTATGCCACAATCTTTTCAATAGTAAGATGCTTCTTACTGACCACTCATAATGCTGCATACACGTAGTGTGAACGTGACACGTTCCACACAAACTACTCTGATAGCCTGATTTCTTTATTTCTAACAGTCAGGCTGCATGCAGGGAGCGCAACATTTTTTGTTCTGTTTGACATTTATCATAACGGGTTCCTGAGAGAAGATTACTGTCAAAACACGAGCAAATTTAAACAAATGTAGCATTTCCTGTTGAAATGAAACAAAAGAAGGAACACTTGAATGTTTTCTGAATTTGACGTCAGCTAAAAATGCACTTTCTTCCTTGCTGAAGGACCCAAACCTTACATTTTATGTTTATGCCAGAACTTATTAATGGCTTATGGAATGTATTAAAACTAATTCAAAGCAATAGTTTAGCTTGCATAAATGATCGTTTTTACCACTTACAGTTTCAGAAGAGGAACTGAACTGAGCTTTGAGTGCAGGAATGTATTTCAGCCTTAAAACACCTGTCCAGATTTCATTCCATCTCAGTTCAGGCTGTCTTTCTGGTGTGTTACTGAAAGGATTCCAATATTTTCTGGGTGCAAAGAAGCTACTGTTTGATGTCAGGTTTAACAGCAGTCCTTTGACAATTCTCAGTCTGACAGTAATAGGCTTTTGAGGGCTCTTTGAGGATGTGATGAACATTTAACCACTAAAGAGGGAAAGAACTTTAAAGCAACAAAGTCTGCGTGTAATGTAACTCAAAAAGGGAACTGATTACAATGATATGAGTTGCATCCCATTAATGTGAGCTTGGAAAGAATCTCATTTTGCAGTAAACAGAAATATGTGCATCTGAAGCAAGTAAAGAAAATGGACAGATGGATCATTTTGAATGTGTAAATATTTTCAAAATTAGTCTGCAGAACAGGTATTCTCAGAAAATGTCATACTCTGAGTCGCTGAAAATCCACCCAACAGTTCCTGTTCGTGATGTGGAAACCTTGAGGCCGGTTTTTGCTTCACAGCGATCAGCCATCGCATCAGTTGCATCCAGAATCGTTCATACTAATGTTGGCTGGTTTTGCTTGCGACTGTCCGCGACGAACTTCTGATTACTTTTCAAGCAAAAGTTGTATCCAGTGTTTATTTTTAACAAGAACAACATGTTACCCATGCATTTGCTATGTGTGGCAAAGCGCAGACATATGAAAGGCAGAGGAGGAAGTGGTGTGTTTGTCCACTAAGCAGAAGAAGGCAAAACAAAGACAATGAAAATTTTAAAAGGGGCGGATTACATTCTCTAGTGCTGCAAGATATACTGTAAGATATAAGACATGTCTTTTCGGTAACGTGCTCTATTGTCTATCTAGTTGTTCGTTCTTTCTGTCTTTCTGTGTCTGTGTGTTAAGTGCAACATTTCCTAACTTTTTCAGTTATTTTTTCATCATCTGAGGTTAAAATGATATTTTTCTGGACACAGTTTGCTTCGTCATCACGGACTCTAGTCGTTGAAATAAATTCAAGATAAATGACGCAATTTGCATACGATTGCACTACGGGCGTAAAATTCCAGTCAGAGGTGTCACTCTTCTTAGCGATCGATCCGATTCCACTCCGATGGTCCACGCGAGCCATTACAAAACAATTTGAAATATAAACCGGCCGTTAAGGTGTATTCAGACTGGACACATTTGGTTTACCTTAAAGTGAACCAGAGTTCGTTTCCCCCAATACTCTGGAACACATTTTACACAAGGACACACACACACACACACACACACACACACACACACACTCTTGGACAAATCTTTTGAGGTGCTCTCGGCTCATTTCCTATTGGACTGAGTTCCGGTTTGCTCTGAGTCTGAACAGGCATTTGCCAAAACCTTGCTCTGATCGGAATAACTGGACAAAAACGGCTACCGTAGCCGCAGCGTACCATCATAGCCGTCATCTTGTCAGCCACCGCCTTGCAGCATGCCTCCACCCTACCAAAGTATCAATAAAAAGGTTTTTATTGACAATGATAACCTGAAAATTATACAGACGTTGATTAATTATTCAGAGAAGTACAAAGCTTAAATGAGTGAACTATTTTAAGGACTTCCATTATTCCTTCTTTTGCTGCTTTGCTCATAATTCCTGACCAATGACCGGAGAGATCTTCTGTCATGTGGTATTGTTTATAAGCTTTAGTTTGAAACAAAAAAACCTCCACTTGACAGACAGTTTGTTTATAGACCAAGTTGCAAAGTTCAGGACTCGATCTAGACCAACTCAAGCGGACTCAGTCCGGATAAACAGACTTTTCCAGTCTGAATACACCCTTAGTTTGGTTTCACGAAAGTAAATTTAGTCCAGGTGATATCAGGTGAGTTCTTATCATTACATTTGAAGAGTTTCTGTCACTCGGCACTTGCTAGCAAAACACATATCTTCCATTTACAGGTGCAAAACGAGATGAAGTTAGTGAAGCGTTAGGATAGGGACTGTGGATCTGAGAGGGAAGATTCTCTCCAGGTAGTCCTACCATGACTGCTTGGAAACGATTAGAAAACCTCTCTGATCTCTAGCTGAACATTTATCTTGTGCTAAAAATAGCTTGTGATAAATTGTGTGCATGTGATTTCCTTTTTCGTCTTTTGGATTCAGTTAATGTGATTTGTTTTGGTCTCAGTGCTTTGAGATCTTTTGGCTGCTTGAACAACGTTTGGTAAATTGGTAGTGATGAATAAAAATATATCCACTATATGATATAGTACTATTTCAAACACAGCAATCCCATGTTTGTATAATTGTGACACAGTGTTTTAGTGGGGTTTTTTTGTGTTTAAAGAAGATACGTGACATTTTGTGACATTTTCATATTTTTTCCCCTGTATTATTCAAAGCAATAAGATATGGCCATGGACATTTAATTTCCATTCATTTGTCATGGATGGAAACAACAGCATTTTGAATCAAAGCTGTGTTTCACCCTCGGTGTGGTTATCACAGCTGCTGCATGCATGTTTGTTCCAGTATAACAGCATAAAGTGCATTCAAGCTCAATTGTTCTATGACTTTATTAATAAACAAAGGATAGTTTTCTTTTTGTTTAATCATATTTAGTGAGAAAAGCCATAAATGTTTTAGCCATAGATTTTTACTCTAAATCAGGGGTGTTGAACTCCTTTTAGTTCAGGGGCCACATTCAACCCGTCTGATTTCAAGGGGGCCGGACCAGTAACATCATAGCAAAATAACCTTTGGTCAATTTGTTACCTGTAGCTTTGTTTTTTTCTTAGTTGGAAAAAATGCCTTCAAACTACTGTGGTTTTTTAGCTACTATTAGACATTAATTCACAGAAGCCAATGGATTTCAATATCAGGATTCAAAGCCTGAGTAGTAACACATTTCATGTCATTCAAGTGTGCAAAATACAATGAAATGTCCAAAAATCTTTTCCTGCGTTGGTTGCCTGAATTTTGTGGCAACACCTGTCTTCTTCCTGACCATTGATGAGGCACCATCAGTAGCTTGACCAACATGTTAAAAACACCAAAAACACATTTTTCCTTAGAAGCGGATCTTTAAAGTTATATATTTATATTATATTTATAAGTTATTTTTCTCATGACTACCACTGTGTTTGACCAAATAAACGAGAACATTTATTCCATTTACGCTGTGAGCACCTATTAGGTATTCCAAAGCGCACATATTTTTTCATCAAAAATCCTCTCCTACAAATGCTTTTAAAATGTACTTTTATCTTTTCAAAATTGAGTTTTTAGATGCCTTTGGATGTTTGCTGTGTGGGGTTTTGGTGTCATTCTCGGGAATCCAGCCTTAAACTGACAGTGGAACTGGATCCAGGTTTGTGTTTGATCTTTGATACGCGATGCCATTGCACCAGAAGAACTTCTGCAGGTTGATGGGTGCACCTATGACGTATGTGATACTCCTGTGTAGTTCCAGCTCACACTTTTATTTTCTTCCATGTTATTTGGTAATACTGTCACTGTCATGGTTTGGAGTAAAAAAAAAGTCTTATCTTTTTCAAGTAAGGGTTGAGTTTCAAAGCCTTTAAGGCCTCCAATATGTAAGAGGGGAAAAGTGAGGAAAAGATCCTCACAGCCCCTGCAGTAGATGGCGAAGCTCACCTCACTGGGAGAGTCTCTGAATGATCTCATAAACTCAGACATGGAGACTTGATTACTGATGCTTTCAAGCGTTCTTCAAAATTAATAAACCTGATCTCCCAACATCATCCATGTCTTCCATGCATTGACTGTATATGAGATTTATCAATATACTGTCAATGTTTCCATATCGCATTGACTTTTGACTGTAGCTCCTCCTACACACGGCGGGAGCGTCAAGTTTGTGAACACAAATTGGTAGAAGGATGTTGCACATGTAACATTTGTGAGGTTTAGCATACTACCTTTGGTTTTAGCATGGTAACTTTGCAAATGTGCCAGTTTTTGTTGAGCTTTTTTGAGACTACAGTTGTCTTTGGAAAACTGACTTAAAAACAACAGCCACATTGCTGAACATTATTAAAACAATGTAGAAACTTTAGATTACATTTCTGTTTGTTTCTGGAGAGTACAATCCCCTGGAAACTAATAATAACTAACTTGAGACTAATGTTGCAGCTCTTCTGGTGCTTTTGTTTCTAAGTACATTTTCTGTGAAAATGTGTCAGGCTATGGAGCAATGGGTACAACTACCAGACTGTTTTCCTTTGGCAAGAAGAATAAATTGAATGTCAGGGTTAGAAATCAAGTTAGGATTAATGTTCAGCCAACCACATCCAGTAGCTGATCACATTATTCTTTTTTTTCCATTTCTTGGCTCTGTGTAATATGACCATCAGCAGGTTGTAATATTGTACTTAATAGCAATTCATGAACATGGTTTCATTTTAGGTTCATTTGCTTTTACCAGTATTTTCTTCCTGAAGGAATTCTTCAATGTTTCAGTTTTACTTCTAGGTACCATGGATGAGTTTTTTTTCTTTTTTTTTTGCTTGTCAGAATCAGGAGAAGACGGTGTTATTCAGCAGATTACGTAACGATTTGGGAACTCAATAAAGAAATTTGAGTGGCCTCTGTTTTTATTGGAAATCCTGACAGCTTTATTGATAGTGTGTAGCGGAGGTAGATTGTAACACAGTTCTGCCTCAGAAAACCAGGACGTGATGTAGTACCTGGCCTTTAAGCGAGCTCCGTGAGGACATCAGCCCTCGAGATGTAATGACATTAGTGGGAATTAATCTCCCGCATGTAAATCAGCCAAAGCTTTGAAAGCAGTCTTCACGCCAGGGTTGTTCCTTTGTTTGCATTTCTGTATGCATGACTTACAATGTTTAATATCTGATATTACATCTATGAAATATGTTGACTTCATTGGTAGATTTGCTACTTTGTTATAAAATAAGGACATTTCTTTTCAAAAATAGTTTCACTCTTTTCATTTGGAAAATCAACTATTTTAGGCCTTGAAACAATTATAGATATTGAAAAATGTAATTTTGCTGTAATTACTAAAGGATGAGAATTATGTTTTTATACAGGCACTTCAGGCAGTGAGAGGTTCTCCGCTGTGAGTTGGTTGGGTTTGGTTGGAAAATATAGCAGAGTGGCATATGTGCAGAGATCACACGGGCTACCACATTCTGTTGAAATCTGTTCTGACAATTGTTATTTGTTGTTTAATGCATTAATACAATTCTCTATTTATATATATATATATACACATTATGGCACATAATAAAAAAGAGCGCTGTGGTGGAGAGATATAACCAAGTCAATGAATATTCAAATACTTAAAAATCAATTCCTTTCACTTTATCACTGTAGATAATGTTACCTTTAAAATAATCTTTTGCATTTCCCTAAAACATGAAGCACTAAACATTAACCGCTTCTGTTTGCTTTGAGACTTGATGCTATTTCTTGGTTGGTTTTGCTTTTATCAAAAGGGACAATGAGCTAATGCAACTGAAATGTTAAGAAGACAAAACTGCGTAAATTGCTCTCAGTGTTTCGCCTATTAATATGCGTTGATAATTCCTAATTTCTCCTCCCTGTGCTCATTTCATTTCTCCCTTGCCTTGCAAAGGAAGAGTGTAGGATGTCAGCGTTAGAGATTAGGTATAAATCAACTGTTTACATAGGGCCTGGGAGTCTGCTTATTAGGGAAGGCTCATTTTGAACAGCTGGATCATTACACCCCACAGTGTTTACTCGCTTCATCACAGCTAACCATGCTCTTGCTACTTATGTGGAAAATAACGGGCAAGTTAACAGGCTTTTTTTTGTAGTCACAGATTCTGCAAGTTGTTGCACCTAAAATGATAAGAAGACTGTGATGTTCATCATAGAAGCTCTTCAACTGTGAGAGACAAAATGTGAAAAAAAATCATGTAATAACATTGTATTATAAGGTGTAAGTACAATGTGTACTTTTGAGGATAAAACTTCTCATTTTTCTATTTTGTCTTTTCAAATTCACAGTCTGGTTTTTCATTCACTTTGAGCTGAACCTGATTTGACCCCATAGACTCTTGTCAATTTTGGAAATGGACGCAATAACAGTTGTAAATCCACAGACATTCTGATCTTAATTTTTAAAAATATTTTTCGTAAATGTGCACATGTCCATTTAGAAAACCGTTCATTTTAATCGTGAACTTTTCGGCTTTGTATTATCCACAAAGACCTGTCACATCCTCCGTCCTTTATCGGAACCAATCATTTGTGTTGCCATACCACTGAAGACATTTCAAGATAAGAAATGAGAGACAGATGGTCACATGTCTTCTGCTTCTAATGGGTGGAGGGAAGGCTGGAAAAGATGGAGGTAATGCCAGAAAGTACGGATGAGCAACAGAACAGGACAACACATTAACAGTCAGTCTGATAAAAGTGATTACATTTTAGATTGTGGGCTGGTGCTTGATTGAAAACAATCACAGTATATACCAAGTAATCTATTACTGGAGATAAGGATAAAGAAACCAGAGATAATTAGAGAAACGTGAAGAAGTCTTTCTTTATTGGATTGTTTGACAGTGTTCTTGGTGTGTCCAGATATTTGCCTAGCTAAAAGAGAAGCCTGTGATCAATTAGCAGTGGATGATTAGATTTCTACATAAACTGACTGTTATTTTTGCTTATCCAAGAGTGGCCACACTTTTTGTATTAGCTGCACATAATTACAATACATTATCTGTTTCCACCTCATGATATGTACTTCTACTGTATATTTTAGTGTTAAAAAGTCATTATCATTAATGCGTTTCTGTAAGATTAATTTGAAAAGCCTTCCTTGTTTTCGGATCCGGCATGCTCATTAATTCCTTTTATACAAAGTCACATGGTTGAAGGTTCACTCAGAGGTGATTAGCTGAATATTAAAGTGACTAAAAGGATTCTTCTCACTGTATTAAATGTGCTTTTTAAAAAAAATAAATAAATTGTGATCCCAAAAGTCATGCAGGGGTCCATTATGCTTAGTTGTTCCTCTTCTCTTTCTCAGTCACTCTGAACTGCACTTTTGTTGTTGTTTTCAAAGCAGGAGTGTTTATCCTCATGACTTTCACGGAGCTTATCAGCATGCCAGACCCACATGAGAATCCAGGATCATGAACCTATTTACTGTCAAAAATTCCATGCAGGTTTTGAATGAAAGTCAAAGCGGTATATTGTTGTGTTTGCAGAGATGTGGTTTTTTTTTTTATTATTGCTTGATGGTTAGTTGAGCTGAATTGGTTGGTTGAATGGTTTGGTTCTTCATGCACTAATGACTGTTGAGACGCATGAGGTTTTCTTTGCTGCTGCTGATGCTTTGTTGCCGCAATAAACACATTTCCAAGCCGGATTGAAAGGAAAATTAACAATATAACAATAAAAATGAAAGATACCCAGAAGCATCAGTTCTGAGGTTTATCAACAGCTCATTCCTCCTTGGTAACATAAAGAGATAGACCTTCGGCACTAGTTGATTAAACATCACCCCATCTCCTTCCATCCTCTCACAAAACTTTCCATTTGAACTCACTTTTTTTTTTGCATTTGGTCTGGTTTTCTGTCTCATCAAAGTGTCACGAGCTGCAGCACAAATGCTGCAATGTTTTGCATTTTAGATGAATGATTACTGTGACGATTTTCTCCAGAGAAACTGTAATCCCGATCTGAAACGCTCAAATGTTTGATCAGTCAGTCACTTTCATGGTACACAATTTATTTTTCCTGATAGGTTTAACACATTTCCTCTCCTGTGTATTTCTCCAGAGAGTTGCCTGTGAGTGGAAAGCATGAGGCCAGCAGGCTCCTTCTGGATCCTTTTGTTACTTCTGCTGGTAAGCTTTCACTTTTTTAATTCACAGAGTATACTGTAAGACAAAGTCCTCCCTTTATAAAGTGTACATGCGATTCAGTGCCAAATGAATGAACGTGTAGTATGTGATCCACATTTGGCTTCAAGAATGTCAATCTTTAATTGCTTTTTCCTGCTTGTTTATTTTTTAATTAGATGTGCTTGTTGGAATAATCAGAGATAAATGATCCAGGAAAACGTCTTCACGTCTGTCTTCGCCACATGGCTTTTAGCAAAGACGGTGTACTCATTGTTTTGCTGTTTTAGTGGGTGAAATTATGCATGTTGTTTGCAACATAAAACGTTCGCAGTCGAGAAGAGACGGTGGCTCTAAAGTGCAAATCACACAAAAAAACACTCAACGCAAAAATATTATATTATATTATATTACATTACATTACATTACATTACATTACATTATATTATATTACATATTTAAAAAACAACAAATAACAAAACAAAGAAAAAACCACACTGCATTTAAAGTATCTAAATAAAATTCCAGAAAACACCATTCCAAAAAAATTGACAGGAAGCAAAAGTGAAACGATTCAGAAAGAAAAAGTAATTTCTAAAAAACAAAAGGAAATGTTAAAATTGAAACCAGAAATCGATGAAACAATTTTCAAAATGTGTTTTCCAAAAAATCTGATGATGACCTTTGACCTTTATTTCAACCAAAAAGTTATCTAGCATCAATACTGGATACGTTCCGTAGTAATCATAAAAGTTTTATTAGTATGCGGACATCGAAGAAATTTTTTTTAATCAAACGTCATCATCCAATCAGTGATGTCCCATAGTTTCTTGTGGTTTTTTTTGTTTTTGTTTTAACATTTCGTTTTGATTTCTGGAAATTAGCTTTGTTATCCAAAACTTTTTATTTTTGTTTTGTTAAAATGTAATGTCTCTTCTATCATTTGTTTTTCTTTTTTAATTGTTATCGTGATTTTTAATAGGTTTTAGTGTTGAGTGATTTGTTGTTGTGGTTTGGACTTCAGGGCCACTGTACGAAGCGTTACTATTGGAGACAAAATTGTTGAATTAAAAATAAGAAAAGTGTAAAATACAATGCAATGAGCAGCAAGATTAATGACAACAAATAAATTAAAATTTTTATCATTTTAGCAAAAATTGTTTTGTTCATGGAACTATCTAATTGTAAAATGTAGTTATTCATTCTCTTCATTAAACATTCAGATCCTGATCTGAAGTTTCTCTAAAGCTGACGATTAATTGCTTGTGGGTCAGGTGAGCCACATTCTGCCCATAGTTTGTAGAAGAAAAAAAAACATTAATTAACTTGATAGATTTCTTCTAATTGTTAATTCTAAAAAGAAAAAATACGCATGATCTTTACATCAAAGACCTACAAATCATACAACAATGACACATTTAGGCTCTGAGCTGTTTTAATTAAAATATTTATTTTAGTATTTATTTTAAATTAGATCAGGCTGTTTACATCCTCCAATGTTCAGGCATGAGTGCAGTGTGCATGGACAACTAAAGTCAAAATGTGCTTCAATTAGGAGGTCATCGCTTTGCAGCTTTAATAGACTTGTTTTTTTTTTTACTAAAATTTCAAAAGGATGGTGAAATGTTTCTGAGGGAACGTCTCCATTTAGTCTGTAGAGCATTTAGGAGGTCAAGTGCCAATGTTTTGATAAGAAGACACCAAAGTTTCCATTCAAGGTATCCCCAAAGGTGTCCAGTGAGGTTAAGGTCAAGATTTTGTGCTGATCAATCACGCTAATTTCCCGCTCATTTCCAGTGTCTTCATGACCTCAGGCATAATGTTGTTGTATTAGAGAAACATCTTTGAAATACTTTTCAAAACTCAACTTCTGATAAAAGACTAGATACCATAAGCCTTAAATACCTGAGCTGTTACCAGTGACATCTAATTATCTCATACTCTTTGACAAACCGTAACTCTTCAGCTATTTGCATGATCAACAGAAGCACTTAACTACTGAAAAAATGTTGCAAATTAGCAGCTTTTCTTTGCTACAGAACCTGCTGGAATAGCGTTGATTGCAAATACGGTTGATGCATTACGGTAATTAAAGGAATGTCAAAACTGGAGCTAAAGCTCAAAGGGTTAACTGGAAACTGTCATTTTTTTTTTTTGCGCTGACAACAGCCCGTACCATAATCCATTCACCAAACTTCACAATTGACATCATGCAGTCAAAGAAATTCAAAGAAGCCAAATTCGTCTTCCAACCGTCTGTCAGCCAAATGCAAACTGTCCTCATGAGAAAACCGGGAAGACCGAATTTGTGCAGATTTTTGGCTCCTCATTCGGGTTATATTTTGCATTATTTTTCCAGTTTTCACAGCTTTTGTCACAATATAAATGGACTTGGGAAGCGACTGGACTGAAGTTGGATTAAATCTCACAAGTTTGATTCTGCTTTAAGTTGCTTTCCTTGCATTAGCAGAAATGAGAAGTACACAATTAGCACAGTGAGGGCCACTTTTACCTTTCGGTCGCACCTGCAGCATCGCTGACCAGCTGCTCTGTTTGTCCAGACACAAATGTCTCCCAATATTCTGGTTGATTTATGGCACGAAGGGAAAAAGCAACATTTTCTAGTAAAAAACACAAATACGGACATCTTCAGTCCTAAGAAGTGGCATTAACGCAGCTACATGCACGAGTCAGACTAACAGGGGATTACTTTACAAATTAACAGAGGTGATGTTTCAGCCCCGCGTGCACACCATGCGCCGCAGCGGTTGTTGACCCCATGTTGTGACTGTACACAGTTTTCCATGTTGTGGCTGGGTTCATGTTGTTTCTAAACGTTTGAAGGTCAGTCCAGCCTTTTAAGAGCTGTGGAACCCTGAGAGGCATTTTATAACAAGCTGTCTTCTTGTTATTGGGTTTTTTTGTCCATATTAGACAGCAAAAATCTAATTCAAAGATATTGACACGTCTTGTTGTTTCCTTTGTTTCCATTTTCAGTCAATGCAAAACAGAGCATTATTCAATAAAAATAGTTATAAAAACGTGCATTTTATTACTTTTTCTCCCAATTACTGTTCTTCCTAATGCAGTTCTGCATTAAATGACTCAGTGAGACTATTCAGCCAACAGTTTATGCCTGTTACACCTGCAGCATGCTTCTGCGTCTTGTGTTTCTGCCTCCTTGCGCGACCCTGTCATGTTAATTCAAGAAGAAAAAGTGCATGAAATACATGAGAGGAGGCTTCAGCTCCCCGAGATCTGAGGAAAAGCGAACTCTCTTCCCCTCCAGCTCACACGTTGATCTTGGTGGTGGCCTGGTGGTCGTATGTATGACGTCATTTACTTCGATGTTTGGAGTGACATCATATGTACGGCTGCTAAACTGCTACACGGGACATCAGTATTCAGGATAAAGTCGAGCTTTACGTTTTTTCTGTCACACACTGTTATAAAAAGGTAAGATTTACTTGGGTTGATGCAAAGAGGCAAGAAAATGTGGATTTTTATGTAATCCTGACGAGGCTCGAGATTTGGTAAAAAATTACTAAAAGTCCCACTCCAATCGTATTTGATCTGTCGTAAAAGCATTCCCAGTGGTCTTTTATTGATGATTATGCTGTTTTTAGGCAAACTCAAAAAGCAGTGTTGTTTTCTAGGACTTAGTTTCTGCAGAATGGCAACAGTTTGTTAGAAATTGGGTAGGAGTGTTGGTCCAGAAGTAAGCCTCCTCTGATATCCCCTCATCCTTTACCCTCGCTCCTGCCATCCTACAACCCCAAGCTAAAATAAGCTAAAAATTCAGTCAGGTTTTCAATTGCTCTTCTGCTCTTGATCCAACATGATTTGAAAAGAGAAATACTCAGAAGTGAAGTTTTAATCTTACATTTCTCTATATATTTCCTCCATCGTGAGAAAAATGCTACAAGAACATGTTAAAAACACCCTTATTTATGAAATCCTTTTGTAAGATCTTAACACCACAAGATACTTGTTTGTTTTGCTAATAAAAAAAAGGCAAATCTCACTAAATGGGATCCTTATCCTTCACTGAGCAGCACAATCGTAATCAGTATTTCACACAGCAGTCTTTCATGTAAATGCTTTATCCAAATACAAACAATAGAGCACAGATACAATTCATTTGCGGAAAACCAAATCTCGGTGTCATTTTAATGAGGTATTTGCATGGTGGATGACTAGCATCTAAAAGGGGAGTGAAATCTTGATCAGATCAGCTTTAAAGATGGTCTAAAACCTTCTCACACAAAGAAGATGCACCTTAGGCATGAAAAAATCTGACATTTTATGCTCACATTAGCACAGACTTAATGCAATGGCTATGAAGTCCTAAATTATGACCAACCAGATGATCTCTGATCTTCTAATTTGCATTCATTACTGCGTGAGCATATTTGCCAAGTTGAGCACGAGATGAGAGCGTTTGTTTCCCTCCTCCTCTCTACTCTGATGCCCTCTTTTTTTTTCTCCCCAGCACAGGGTGGAGGCAGGCACCGAGCCAATGTCAGGCCCATCACTCAGTCCTGAAGTGAGCACTATCAGGGGACATAGCGAGCAGGCGCTGAGCCATGGTCGATACAAATGTCTCGAGCTGTCCAAGAAAAACCACCCAGAAAACCAAACTGGTGAGATGCTTATGGGGACCGAATCAAACCTCAGAGGGAGCGTCCCAAGTGTGGAAACGCTCCAATGTTGTCATAAGCTGCTGACAGTATTTTTGGTGGTAACGTTTCCGACCGCTTTTCAAGAACAGCTGACCTTAGAGTGTTTTTTAAGTAGACGCTGTGGGCTTTCAGGCAACGCTCAGCTGAAGATGCAGCAGAAGTGTGTTACTAATTATAGTCATTAAACATTCCCCCTTTTTATTCCTTTTTTTGAGGTATCTTCTGTGCTCCTATGTGGGATGGTTCGCTGTGCTGGGATGAGACACCAGCTGGGACAGCTATTACACAAAACTGTCCAGATCACACTGACCTGAATGCAACTGGTAAGACAGTTTTGCACTTTTCATTAGAGTAGAACAACCAGCTGGCTGAACTAAGACCTGCAGGAGATTGGTTTCTGGATCACTCTTTTTTTTTTTTTTTCCATCTCTGGGAAATGATCCAAACTTGTATCTGTGTGCATGAGACCAGAGGAGAAAGTTTGCTTAAGATGTAGCCCTTTTCAGTCTCAGTCTCTGAGTACTTACTGTTGTTGAGCTAGCTGACATTTAAAGTTTACAGACTGGATCAACTCTCTAGCTTTTTTGGGTACAATCTGCTGCCTCTGACTGTTTACATATTTTACCAAATCCAAATTTTGCTAATTTTATAGCAACTGTTCACAAACCAGTGTGACTCCTACCAGAAACTTGCAACTTGAATTTCTGTTTAAGACTTCTTAAATAAAGTTGCACCATGGTATGGGTGAATACTTGTTTCTGATTGGTTGAAAGGTGTCCATTAAAAAGGGATTATCGACGACTGAAAAAGAAGTTCCAGTCTCACAGCCTGAGTGTATTCCACTGCTCCAAACACCAGTTGGTAACCAGAGCAAGAGAAACTTGGACCATATGTGGGCAGACATTATTTCATAGTTTATCACGACAGCAAGACAATAGAAAAAAAAATGTATCCTTCAAATGGCTCTATGATGGACATAACAGGATCTCTATGAAATTTTACAAGACGCCAATGTCACCTTTAATTTGAAGTAGTTTGTTGTCTGTCTTGCTAATTATTGCATAATTGAAAGTAAATATGTGTTTGTAAATACGTTAATTATTAATTAAATAAAGAAATTGTTTGCTTGTTGATACACATTTAATCTTAATACATCAAAAGCAAGCTGCAGGTTGGGATGACCGTGAACCAAATAGTCCGAGAGGGACATGGCTACAGACAAGATGCTGCCTGACATCATCGATCAGAACAGAAATAATACGATTTACCATAATCCATAGTCCTAATCCAAAAGGGTTCTAAATTTTGGAAAAACTTTTATTAAAGCTAAAAATTGGAAAAACTAAAACTAATAAAGTTTAGATTTGAGCGATATGAGTGGACTTCTGGTTCTGAATGTCGATGTCAGCAGCCAGGTCCTCTCAAATAGTCTGCTTCTGCTACTTCTTTTGAGAGTGATCAATGTACAAGCGGGATAATGTGAGGTTTCCATTATCAGAAATTGAAGGACTTCGCGGAACACTCCATTAATTTCCGACAAAGGACACCTTGTTGGGTAGAATCTCTCTGACAAAGAACACTGTCAGACCTTTGGTCTGATGCATAAAGGAACTGTTTTTGTCCCATTGCTTTGCTTTGGAGCTCAGCGTTCAGTTGACTCTGTCAGTAAAGGATTTTACCTGTTGACGGGATGTTAAGAGTGGCTCACGCCGCTACATCTTCACATATGGTGGACTGTAATTCTGCATTTGGGACTCAATACTTTGCCATTTACACGAGCTACACTCTGCTGCCTACTGAAACTGCCTACATTCAAACCAGTTTCACTGGTAGATGAAAGAGCCTTTTATTTACAGGTCTGCAGGGGTCCCCACCTCCAGGCTGTAAAGGCTGCTGTTTTCCAAACACTCCAGCCCGTCTAGCTTTTCTTTTCTTTTCTTTTCATTTCTTTTTTCTTTTCTTTTCTTTTCTTTCTTTTTTTTGTGAACCACACCCTGATCCAGGAGATGTGCAGGAGGTAGAGCAGGGATACGACCTTGACGACTGCGTTTGGAAGTCCTCGGGTTGAGACCATTTCAGAGATTGCTAAAAATGAGTTTTTCCAGTTCAAATTCCAGTTAAGTGAGGTTTTTACCTCAGCATGGTTTTCAATTATTTTTATTGCTTCTATTTTTACTGGAGCTTTTGTTTGTAGTTCTTATGTAATGCGTTATATTTTATGACTTCTTAGCATGTATTTATAGACACAGGTTTTATGTGCTCTAACACTGTTTATGTTAACTAACTAGAATTATTGTGTATCATTTCAATTGGATAAACATACTTTTATATGCAGAACAGACTTCACTTCTTCACATAGGTTGTTATAACAAAACAAAAATGAAAATAACTTTGATTTAAAAAACTCTTTAACATAGGAACATCGACTTGCTTTTCATGTTTGGAGACTTATTTAATTACATAAAAAAATCTACAAATGCTCTAAAACTGTTTCAGTCTTTGCTGAAAGATTTCCATTGGTTATCATTTTTTTACTTAAAGACCCACTCCAATCATCAACAAAAGCATTCCCAGTGGTCTTTTAACTATGATTACGCTGTTTTTAGTCAAAATAAAAAACCTGTGTCGTTTTTAAGAACATAGTTTCTGCAGAGCGGCAGGAGTTCATTAGAAATTTACCTCTGAGTTGTGAGTATTAGGTACGGAGTGTGTCTTTAAGTTCATCACCAGAAATTAGTGAATTTGACAAAATCCCTTCACTTTCATAATATTTTAGTTGACCCATTCATAAATAAAGGGTTAACAGTATAACTAATGTGTTTTACCACATATTTAATGTTGCTTGTACTTGTTTGTATGTTCAGCACAATAAGATTTAATCTTAAAAAGATCATCCTGATTAAATTAATGGTGATCATAACTTTCCTTAAACTTGGTAAGAGATAGAAAAAGCTTAAGTTCAGTAGAATCTATCACTTAGTTCAATTCAATTTATTTATAGAGTGCAAATTCAAAACTGAGGTCCTCCTCTTAGAAAATGTAAAGCAAACCACAAGAAGTTGTGCATTCCACAAAAACGCAGCATCAATAATTATATAAATAAGTAAAAATATGTGGTGTAATAAACAAATGTCTACCGTGTGGATTGCAAATCAATTTTCATTTCCTCTGATTAAACAAACACTTTGTTTTGTATTGAGAATATGTAACATTGCAATTTTTGCTCCTTTCGAGAGGGAAAAGCTGAAGCCTCATTTGTAGTTGTGAGTTCCAGTCCAGCATTAGTGTGGCTTAAGGTGCAGCTGAAGTGCTGGCATGGCCTCAGATTCTCAAAGAAACCACAGATGTTTCCCCAAACGTCAGAGGAAGATTTCACGCCAGAGCTCGTAAACAGTACAGATTAATCTCCCAGGGAAATAAAAAGCAAATTGTGTTCTACCACACAAAACAAAGACCGAACCTTTTTTTTTATTAATTTCAATCAACTCTGGACTTCAACTGGGTTTTTTCTTTATGTGAGAAAAAGGCAAAGCTCCGGGACGTTTGGCAGAAGTGTTCCAGAGTCAAGTAATGTCAGATTGGAGAAATGCATTTTGGTAAAGATAAAAGTTGGGGAAAAAATGGTTGAAGGAGACCTGGAAGGAGAAGCAGAGAGATGGATGAGGAGTGAGAGTATAAATCAAGAGGCAGAAAGGACGTTTTTGTAAGAGATTGCTCTTGAAATACCTGAGTTAGTCCCCCTATGGCTTCTTAAAAGCAGATGCTGTGGGTATGAAAGGTTGTACAGTTGGAAGTGGTTTTTCAAAGCTGATGGGCTGTCAGAGAATACTACTGCAGTTTGATGATGTGATCTCCTTATAATCTCAGCCATGGATCTCAAATGTGCATGTGGTTTTTAAGGTTTTTGAGAATGTGATGTAACATCTAAAGATTAAACAAAATTAAATTAAATACTGTGTTCATTTCATGATAACATGTTAAAGTTTAAAAGCACTGACATAACCAAAGATGCAAATTATAAGTAAACATAAGAAGATGGCTCTGAAAGTGAGGCTTTGGGGATATTTTCTGTTTAACTCCAACTTTTTCACTACAGAAAAGGTGACCAGATATTGTGATGAAATGGGTAACTGGGTCCAGACTGGCTCTACCTGTCAAGCTGCTTTAGAAGACAAACTGGAGGTAATTTTTTTCATTAGGTGTTTGTCTGAAATTAACGGAAAAACAAGGCAGCTTCCATCACGAACTAACCGAAATCCCGTCTTCCCAAAGGAAAGAATTTTTGTCAGAGGTGTCATGGAAGAGCACAACGTGGAAGCTGCAGGAGTTAGAACAAAAATGATCATCCTAGAAAAGAAGAAGACATGCCTTGGGAAAATGAAGAACGACCCGCCTCATAAAAAGTCAGGTGCGAAACCAAGGTGTCTCTCTTTATGTTTAAATGTGCAACACGGCCCACTGCACCGTGAAAGAAACAAGCGGTTCTGCATTTTCACATTGATACAAACAAGGGTTCATGTGGATAAAAAAGGCGTAGTGAGGAGGTGAAGGCTCTTATTAATACATTTTAGTTAGAAGATAAGTCATATTTATTGAATCCAATGTGTGGTTTGTACTGTCTGTGTTACTTCAAATATATCTGTTTGTAATGAAAAGTAATTATAGGCAACTGCAGGCCAGGAGAATGATCAGATTTTCCTTCATGGTAGTGTTGGACACCACCCGCTACGGTGGCCCTGAAGGGCAAAACACATCAGCAAATCGCTCCATGCAAAACCATTTTAAAAGATCACAACAACAAACAAAAAATTAAAACACGTTAAAAAAAAAAAAAAAATTAGATTTTAAAAAAAAAAAAAAAAAACTCCCGAAACCTAAAGAGAATAAAAAGAAAAAACATTTCGGAAAACAAACATACTTTCCAGAAAGCAAAATGAAATGTTATAAAAACAACCGGAACTGGAAAAGGTAGATATTATGGGGCATCGCTGATTGGATGAGGATATCCTTTTATCGCTTTGTGTCAACTAACTTTTAGTTAAAATGATGGACAAACATCTTCATCCAATCAGCAATGTGCTTGTATAGGTATTTAATGGGGCTCGTACGTTGTTCCTAAATGCAACTTATATAGAACCTACTGGCCTTTTAGGGACAATATAAATACCCAGTAAGTACTGTACAGTAAGAGCAAGTGTAACCCATTAACCTTCATTGTTTTGTGCAGGCCCGCACTGCAGTCGTAGCTGGGACGGCTGGTTGTGTTGGGACAACACCCCAGCTGGTACCTATGCCTTTCAGAACTGTCCTGATTATTATTCCGACCTGAAACCCACCAGTAAGTCCTGAAAGGTGTCCTTTGAGACTGATCATGTTAACTGTGATTATTTTTTTTTTATTTGTTTTTTTTAATCCTGATTTCTAGAAAAGGCTGCTAAGTATTGTGGTGAAGATGGACAGTGGTTCCGGCACCCAAAGAGCAACATGACCTGGACCAACTACACCTTGTGTGTTGGCAACAACGACAGGTTGAGGGTAAAGTTCTGCATTATTTATGCGATAACAATCCTTCAAAAAGATGATGGACCATGCAGGTTGTAGCTATCTAGTCCTAAAACGATTTGAACGCTCTTATCTCATGAATGGTCTTAGCTTGGCATACAGTCGGATTTTTCTTCAGAGTTATTGTAGGGGTCACATCATTAGACATACCAGACAGAACAGAAAAACATAAACTTATACCACAGAAATCCCTCTTAAACCCCTCTTAAGACTCTTAAAAGTGGGTGTGTTATTCTTCCATGCTGTTGCAAATGCAGGTATGTTTTTCCTCTCTTTGCAGCGTGAAGTATGTGTCTGGACCGTAACCTTTGCTCGGTTATGTGCAGCCGATGACAGCTCAAAGCCTTTAGGACTTTAAGAACCAGAATCCGTTCAAACAATGACATGTGTGCGATGTGCTGAGGGGTTTTTACACATTTGTATTTGAGAACATGATTGCCGTATTACTTTGTAATCCTCAGATTTCTCTGTCTTGCTCTTCTGTTCAACTCAAGCTCAGCTCCAAAATACTTCCTGCAGAGAAATAAAGCCCTCACACTTTACTGTAATACTGCATTCTTGGCATTCCAATTTCTAACTTGACACTCTCTGAGTTCTCCATCTTTTACTTCCTATTTCTCTTCTTGTCCTCAATATAAACTTAATACCTCCAAAGTGGATGAAGCTCTCACATCTTCAGACAGACCGTTCCAGAGGCGAGGCCCACAGGGCTGAAATGTGGCCCGGCTGTGGGTTTTTGTACAGACCTTTGGGAGCACCAGAAGACCTGCACCTTAGGACCTGAGCGTTCTGGGAGGGTCATAAACTAAAAGTAAATCTGATCAAAAAGGAAATCCATTTAAACTTTTAGAAACTAATAGAATAACTTTAAAATCTGTCTCCTTTGTGCTTCTTTGTTCGGCATGACTAGAAACAGAAAGAACAGCACTTACATGCTTCCTTGTAAAATGTTATTTTTTGCTAATGTTCACAAGATTTGAGATTTTGAATCTATCACTTAGTTCAAAAGCTTTCCATGCCTTTTGAAGAAAAATGGCCTGCAGTGAATGCTGGAAGTTTTTCATTTTAGGCCAAGACATAAACGATTAAATAAGCACCTTTAAACAATCATAAACGTGAGCTATAGGATATAACGCGCTCAAGTGAAGTCATTTAGAAACTGCACGACAGCATGTAGCCTCAGCTGTTATCAGACATATTTCTGCATGACAGTTTAAAAAAAATAGCGAGAAGCTTTAAAGTAAAGGCCATATTGATGCAATTTAACATCCGTGAGAGAATGCATGGGTCCAGTCAGATAAAACTGTGGATAGAGAGTGCCTGTCAATCATTTATGACTGCGTAGCTTCACCACATGATTGAAAAGCATTCACTATTAAGAAGCAAAGCAGCTGTTGCTGCCACAAAAAAGATAAAGCGATGGAACAAAAGAAACAAGACAATCTGAATCAAGTTGGAAATTATTTATAATAAAAAAATTAAGATCAACACAGATGACAAATTGAAATGTTTTATGAAAAACCCGCTTCGATAAATTTGTTGTTTTTAACATGTAATCGTGGCATTTTTCTGATGATGGAGGACATATACAAAGGAAATCAAGCTAAAAATGTCATTTCTGAGTATTTTCTTTATTGAAATCATTGTGAATCAGGAGCAGATGAAAAAAAGCTCATCTTTGTGAGGCTGTGGTACAAGCTCCATGCGTGATCAAGAGGACCTCGCAGCAGACATCAACGTTCAGAACCAGAAGTCCCCCCTTATCATTCCATTTTTTTCATTTTAAGCTTTAATGAAAAATGTCTCTAGAATTCTGAATCTTTTTGGGTTAGGGTTAGGAGTAGGGTTCAGGGAAGTTTTTTAACTTTTCGCTTTCGGTCAGTGATGTCAGAAGCCATCTTGTTTGCAACCAGATTGTTCTCATTCACATTCATCCATTTGTAGATTGTAGATCCATTTGTGTGTTTTCCTTGTCTGAGCTGGCATCTGGCTCAAAACTGTACGGCTGGATAGCTCCCATATTGCTTGCCGTTTTGAATCGGTAATATGAGGTTGGGGCTGTGAGGGGCTGTAAGCTAGTGGGAGAGCGTGTTAACAGATGGGTTGATGGGGGACTTGTGCGGTACTCTGCACCAACCGCCCTGCCCACAACTCAGAGGTGAATTTCCAATGAGCTACTAAGAGATGACTTTGCGCCGTTTGTGTTTGTGTTGTTGACTTCGTCACATGCAGGTAGCTGCCCAGTTTTCCAGAGACCCTGAGGTGGAGCCCACCAACGAGCCAACTGCTTCTCCTGAAGATAATCAGAAGGAAAAGGAGTTAGTCCGGAAAAAAATTCTTGACAACCAGTATAAATGCTTTGAGAAAATGCATCGAGATCCACCTTATAACAAGTCAGGTATTCGATACAAACTGGAAGTCATTCTGGACTTTTTTCCGTATTGCTCCATGACTGCTTAGCTGTGTGATTCTGTCCGGTCTCAGGCCCGTTTTGCAGTCGGAACTGGGATGGCTGGCTGTGCTGGGAGGATACTCCAGCGGGAACATTCGCTGCCCAGAACTGTCCCAATTATTTTGATGACTTTGACCCGACGGGTAAGCTGTGAAACTCAAGTGTCTGTCTCCCCTAAAGATCCTCTGACTTTGAGCAAACAGATTTATGGCTGAATTTCAGAGAAGGCAACCAAATACTGCGGGGAGGACGGGCAGTGGTTTCGCCACCCGGATACCAACAGGACTTGGTCCAACTACACACTCTGCAATGAAAACACGAAGGCAAAGCTGAAGGTAATTTATAATGAAAAAAGTTTCCAGCATACTAAATCTGCTGCATGGTTGCTTCTACGAGATGAGTCAGCAGAATAGTTTATTTTGTGCTGCCGGGGCTCTTGCCTTTGGAGTTTGGACAGAGCAGATTAAATGTAGTTTTTCCAAGGCAAATAGTTCCCAGAGATGGAGTATTCTTTTGAATCGATTTGCAACAAATGCTGAGAAATTTACAGAGGAGAAAGATTAGAATCTAAATTTCTAAAAAGCCACAGAGTGTCTGCTTTATCAGTTTTTAAAAAATATTTATTTACTTTATTTTTAAAGCTGAATGCTTATCTCAGTTGCAGGGCAGCCAGGCGAACAGAGGATTGTTTGTCTAGACAAACAGACTTAGTTATTGGAACAGAACAATCAAACTATACCGAGCTTCATGTCCCTCAGACTACACAGCAGAGCGTCTGTGCTAACAGCACTGTGTGGCCAGTGTCAAACTTTAACTGTCGTCTTATCACCAACAGCAACAGGCTCAAATAACAAACCACAAACAGAAAATCTTACACAGAGAAGCCAGGATTTCACCCTTCAGATGGATGCAGACGGAAATGAGCAATAACGTAGTTTAATGTGCATTTTCATAAAAGCATTGGAATGATCAATATGTGTTTATACATTAAGTAAATGTAACATCCTTGTATTAATTTTTTTATTTTTTTATTTTACTTTGAAAAAAATCTTTTCAAAGTAAATGTTACAGATAACATTTTGATGTAGGTGGCTGCACAGCGAGAAGGTCCTGGTTTGAGTCCTCTCTGTGTGGAGTTTGCATGTTTTCTCCATTAACTACAAATGAGATCTGGACTGAGTGAGTGTGACATCACCCATAGAAAATGACTTACTTTCATTCATTCATTCATTTTCCAAACCGCTTTTCCCTTTCGGGGTCACGGGGTTGCCGGAGCCTAACCCGGCTACTCATGGGCGAAGGCAGGGGACACCCCTGGACTGGTCGCCAGTCTGTCGCAGGAGCCACAATCACACACCCATGCACACTCACATTCACACCTAGGGACAATTTTAGAGTAACCAATTAACCTATGAAGCATGTTTTTGGATGGTGGGAGGAAGCCGGAGTACCCGGAGAAAACCCACGCATGCACGGGGAGAACATGCAAACTCCACACAGAAAGGTCCCCCATTGGTGACACTTTTTTTTCAAGTTCCCCAGCCAGGACTTGAACCGGGGACCTTCTTGCAAGGCAAGAGCGCTAACCAATGCGCCACCGTGCAGCCCATGACTTACTTTCAGCCCCAACCATATGAAGGCAATTCAGTCACCTTTTTTTTTTTTGCAAGCCAATGATGCCGACTGGTTCAAAATAGTGGAGCCAGAAGACTTCAGTAAGCAGCGAGTGATTGGCCCGAGTCAGATCTGAGTCAACTTTTCTAGGGCAACCACTCTCAAAACTCAAAACTGAGCTTGTTGGAAGCTACATGGAATCCTTTAAACTTACTTTTATTGAGGCGTCTAATTGGTCAGTTTATAACTTGAAAAGCTTGTAATAGAGAAAAAATATTATTAAAACATGAAGAACACGTTAAAAAGTATCAGAGAAGAATGATTCTTATGACAAATATAATGACTCAGTCATTATATGTTTATTTCTTAGTAGAAGTCTATGGGGGTTTGGCCTCCTGGAGCCAGTGGGTATTTACTAATTGAAACGCGAGGGGGAAGGGGTCATTCAGTCCAGTTCTCATATACAGTCAATGGCAATAACAGAGAAATAATACTCATTCAATTTTAACAAAGAGCAAAAATGTCTTGGGGAAAATAGCTTTGAGGTTAATGCAAACTGATAACATGCCGTCTGTGGTCAAAATGTTAAACAGAGTAAAAGTCATCGTTATCAAGTCAAAATTTGGTAGTTGTTCATAGAGTAGTAATAGTAATTAGATGCTGATTAAATGATGATGGATTGATGTGCACAGGTCTGTTTCAATTTCCTAATTCATTTAAAGCAGCAAACTCTGCATGAAGCATTCCTTTGATTTTCAGAAGGCATCAAAAACAAAAGATAATGAACAGCATATGTCAGGACATTCACCGAAAAGCAACCAGGAAAGCAGCAAGAAATGAGTTCTGTGTTTACTTTTCCATAAAGTAAAAAAAAAAAAAAAAATGCAGATACCCATAAACATTAATTACAAAGCTCAGATTCAGGTCACCACCAAACTCACTAAATGGGCAACTAAATAACATTTTGAGTCTCAGACTTGAGTCACCATGCATGGTGTGCTGCACTTTAAAGAATTGCTGTTTTCAGTGATGTGAAAGCCTTTTTTTGTTGCGGGGAAATGCAGTTAAAAAAAAAACCTCAAATGTTGTTTTGTCAGCACTTGATTTTGTACTTTAAACTTTCTCCGTTAAGAAAACAGCTACTGAGTTCACACATTCAGTGTCACTTCCTTTTTTTTCACGCAAATGGCTAAAAAAAATCTAATCTGAAGAAAAAGAAAATACAAAGCTGAGAAATTCTCAAACAGTTTCCAGATTTGTTTCTTGCTGCGTATTCTAATCTTTGTCACATTTTCCAACATAACCAGCAGTTTAACTTGTGTCTTTAATGTCCTCCTATGGGGTGTATCCTGGTCGCAAAGACTAATACGCAGATTTAGTTTCCCCAACAGCCCCTTTAATGAGAGCTTCGCCTCGTGGCCCAGCCTTTTGAAAACAGCCAGACGAAATGCAGCTCATTACCTTCATGAGTGGGATGAGGGATAAAGGATAAAAATGTTACTTTCACATTAAACAGGCCGCATTGTCAACCTAAGTGAAACATATGAGAACTGTGGCCGTAATGAGGACAGCAGGACATGCTCAAGGGCATGAAGGGTGGTGCATGTTCTTTCTTAAGCGTCAACAAATATAGTTTATTTCTTTTTTGACTGTTGTATTTTACCTGCTTTACTGTTTGTGAATCTGGTTTTTCCATTAATGAAAGCTTTTTGTTTGCAGCTCAGCATATCAAAACTGAAAAAAAAACATTTGACATTTTTTCTTCCAGTTTTTCTCAAGTTTTTGTCTGTTTCTCGCAGTCTGCATACATCCTGTTCTACATGGCAATTGTCGGCCACGCTTTGTCCATCGCCTCTCTTCTTATCTCTCTGGCCATCTTCTTCTACTTTAGGTAATGGATTTGCTTTCATCTTCCTGTCTTGCATAAATGATGCAATCACGATTAATTGTCTGGCAGTTTCGTCCTTCAAGAGTCAGTCCTGGTTACCGTCAAAAACAGACCCGACAGGTACACAGATGGTGCATGCTCAGCAAAAGGGGTGCTCTTATCTCTGCAATATTTCCAGTCAGCAAATCTTTTGTAGCATTTGTGTGCAAACAAGAACGTCTACACTTGTTGTAAACAGACGACTCAAAGAAAGTCTCAAAGGCCCACTCCAAAGAAAAATTGTGTTTTGAATATGTTTTTGTTACATTTTTATGATGGTGGAGGACATGTATAAAGAAAATTAAGCTTAAAATGGCATTTCTGAGCATTTCTTTATTCAAATTGTTGTGAATCAGGAGCAGAGGAAAAAGCATCTTGTTTTAAATAGATTGTATTTGTCATGTAACAAAGCAAGCTCCCTGCTCTGCTCCATTCTATCCGCTTGTAGACAATTGCCATTTTGCCATTTTGCCACTGGTAATGTTAGGAGGGGCTGTAAGCTAGTGGCAGAGAGTGTTAACATATGTGATGGGAAAGGGGGGCGGGTGTTCCTCAGCTAAGTTTGAGAAAACAACAAAAGCTTGTAAACTAAAAAAAAAAAAAAACACTGAGAACGCTTTTAAAATAGATTGAAAGATGGTCAGAGTGGAACTTCAATGCCTTTTCGGTGGAAAGTTGCAATGTGAAATGCTCTGAATAATATAAAAACTATGAAAGGAAGGGTCTGTTTGTTAGACAAACTTAATGGCATTTTCGGTTCTACTTATATTTTTGAAATAGTGCTATTTAAGTGAAGAAGATATCTGCCTGAAGGTGTGGAACATTTAGAAATGACACCTCACTGGCTGTGTTATTGCTGTGGTTGTAAATTTTCATGTGGTGAGTCCGGCCCTCCTGAGGCAGCTGCTCTCTAGAACGGATCGTGTAAGAGACCATCAGTGAAGCTGCAAAGTTTTATAGCCTCTCGTAAAATAAAAAAAAACAAAAAGCCCTGTTCTTGACAGGTGCGCAACCAGCAAGACTGTGATCCCCTGAAAAGCAAATTAGTGACGCAGCAAAACAGCTGATCGTTCAGGAGAAACTACTTTTAAGGTTAACATTTCCGAAAAGTGTTCAAGTTAATGACTAGAACCAAAGCACAGTGTTAGAATAGTCATAACATTTATGAGACTGATGAATTTATTTTTTCTCATTTGAGCCAAATGGGAAGCTTACGATGTATTAGCTTACAATGAAGTATGCGATAGTGTAGAGCTGCACCAATCGGTAATTTACAACATTGAATCGGCACTGCCAAGAGTCCCAGACAAAAATACTCAGGTTTCCTGTGGAAAAACGGCGGCTGGAAGTCTGATCCAAAGACATTAGGACTCCGACAGTCTAAAAAATGTCGCCATTAGGATTCATTCTGTTATCTCTGCATAGATGGAAAAAAAATTCAAGTGTGCATGAATTTGCAAAAGTTCCAGCATTTTTCTCCATGACTGGACAAGACCGGAATGATTTTTTTTTATTCACAGCTTTGAAAATGTTTTTTCTTTTCACATTTCATAGGTACTAAAGAATCTACACATTTACGTGTTCTTCCGGGTCAAATTTTATTACCAAGTTGTATTTATGTTCAAACACTTTATGAATTTATATATTTTTTATTCCAGCTGTGAAAATAACACTTAACTCTTACAATGGAAGGCTGACATAAATAAAGCTAGTATTAAACGTACCTGCCACAAAGTGCTCTAAAGCATTATTTAATACAATATTTAAAGTGTTAAATGTCACATAAAGTTATATACAGTATTAGTTTTAAAGTTCAAACCATTTGGTTAATATATACATATGTTGAAACCCATTTTTAAGAGTAAATGTGGGTGTAATGTACGTTAAAATAGGAGATATAGATACACAGATATAGGTCAGAAGGCAGGGGTTATGTTATATTTGTTGGTGATCATAACCGGATTCAGAGTCACCATGTCATGTGGAGTTCCTCAGGGCTCAGTTCTTGCACCCCTGCATTTTCACTATATGTGCTTCCTCTGGATCAAATCAAAAATGCATAAATAGTTGTGCCGTTGGCACTTAGCAGTACTCAACTCTGTCACCAAACCACTACGGTCCATTAGACTCCTCTGCTGCCGCTTAGTGGATCCAATCTGTTTGTGCTTTAGATGTTGCCTAAATTCCAATATTTGCCACTATTTTTGTATTATTGATTGACATAATAGTATATGGATTCATGCAGCGTTTTCTTATATTGGCCAAGGGAATAAAGGAGAATTCCCTCCAAACCCTTGTTGCAATTTTTTCTGATACTTTTAGAATTTATAAACTAGTAGATTTATTGCCGCTGTTGTGTTATCTATTTTATGATTTGTGAACTATAAATAAAACCAGTGTATTTTGGCCCACAGGAGTCTGAGCTGCCAGAGGATCACGCTCCACAAGAACCTGTTCTTCTCCTATGTCCTTAATTCTGCCCTCACTATTATCTATCTTGTGACAGTGGTCAACAATCCCAAAGTGGTGGCCAGTAATCCAGTAAGTACATTTTTTTTTTCTTCCAAGACATTGTTTTGTGTTTAAATAAACGAGAATTGGAATTTTACGCAAAAAAGAAGAAAAACATGCCTTTTTAAGGCCAAATGCTCACTGATGTCTTTTAGTTCTGAGAAGCCATTTCATGACTAGACTTCTCCCTTCACTTTAAATCCAGCGCTAGCAGAACCGCACGGTGTAGTAATGATGCACACAACTGATGAATGATTAATTGTTTTATTAAAAACAAAGATGATACTCTGCAGAAGCAGACAATCCAATACAAGTGCTACTTAAGAATTTTCCAGATTGCTTATATAATGGAGAGCTAATTTATAACAAGTGCTATTAACATGAAATATAATGAGAATAACTATGAACAGATGTCTACATAAAATTGTATGATCTGTTTCTCTGTAAATCTCTGAAACATAGTGGTAGGCTGAACACATGACAGATTTATTATTCCTTTAGCCATAAGTCAAAAAAAAAAAAAAAGCCGAATATAAACTTTTTTTTTTTTTTTAAATCCATCCTGAAATGACCATTTATTGTTTTCTAGCTGAATTAGAAATATAGGTTAAATTATCTTATTTTTCTGGAAGAAAAAAAAAAAATCCTAATTTTTATTGTGATTCTGCAGTTTGTAGATTAGACTTTTCCACTTCCATTGTGTGAAGTCAGAGCTGTATAAAGCATTTTCTCTTTTCTAGATTCTGCTTTTGGGGGTTTGTGGCCCCATTGAATGTCTGCTTCCAGTTCTTTGAAACTCTGAAGTTCTCTTAGGTAGAGGTCATAAATCTGTCACATAGGTATGCCGTTAGAGGACTGAACATAAATTTGTGTTACTTCAGTCATGCCTGTGAAACCAATGGTGTGCTGCTTCTGCTTCCTAAAAAATGTTTTTGCAGAATTTGTGCACTTCCAAATGAGGGGTACACTGCAAAAACTGAATCTGATGAAAGTAAAAAGACTCTTGTTTCAGAAAAAAAAGAAAGTTTTTCAATATTAAATCAATCTTAGTTTGAGAAGTCATGTTTTAGCAACGGTGTTTTAGGGCCAGTTTACATCATTTTTTTTTCAAATTACAACTTTAAAGTCGTAAATGAATGAGAAAAAAGGCTGTAACTGTTGTAACAGTTACATCTTTAAAAGTCCTACGAAAAATTGATGCCTTTTTTTCAGATACATTTACCTGGTTTAAAGTTGTACATGTCAGACTTTAAATGTTGTAAATTTACAACACCATCGGATTTTTTTTGCTCATTTATAAAAACAATCTGCCCATGAGGTAAAAACGTTCTGTCACAATAAATACAAGCTGTAAACTTTAATAAAATAACTTAAATAGAATAACTTTTAAATCTGAACAAAAAGACTGAAAACAAACTTCGGCAGATTAGCGTTTCCACATTTCCGTACAACCACACTTCCGCAGCCACCAGTAAGCTTTCAACTGGATTATTTCTCATCTCAGAAGAGGACACTGCAGAGCCTCATCCTGAAATGTGCTGCTGCTCCTGGTCTGCACACGTACAGTATAAAACATACAACTGTATCAGGCAGACGGGAACGAAAACACGCAGCAGCATTTCGATGGTGATGATGTTGGGTGGTGGCTGGCTGTCAAATCCTCCTACGCGTTCAACAAAAACATTGACGTTCGATGCGTTTCTGATGCAGCACGACCGTGTTGTTCTCCTCACAGCTGAAATGTCAAAAATAAAATTTGTTTTCATGGTCCAGAGTTTAATGCGGAGCACCGATGGTTTGGATTTTTGTCTTTTGGGAGACATTTTTTTTAATTAATTGCAGCCAGAATCAGACTTACACGGCTGTTTTTCAATATGGAGGGATTGTACCGAAGGCTGTTCTCACTGAGAAAGCATGCAGTTTTTACCCTTTGCGGTGTGGTTGATGAGAATGTAGTCCGGCCTGCCAACTCATGTCAAACCAAGCTATATACTCTAAACTAGCTTGTTTTCTACTTTAATGTTAATAATTCTACCAAACCAATGCTGACATTAAGCAGGAAACCTCAATAAAAATAGGACTTGTTTTAGCTCTTAGCAAATGCAGGTCCTTGTTTGTAAGAAGGGAAATTCCTAAAGTAGAGAGGTACACATATGTAATGTGGGACTAAAATTTTTAAGGTGAATGACCGCCGTTTGCTTTAAGGTTATAGAGCAACTTGGAGACCAAAGCGTCTGCATAAATGCCCTTAACCCTGGAGAACCCAACAACAATTTTCTTCAGGGCTTTTAAAGTTAATTAAACACATTTCGTTTTCTGTTTGTTCATTTTGGTAAGCAGCAATTAAGAGCAGCCAAAAAATGAAAAATAAAGATACGAAAAAATTTAAGTAAAAGAAAAAAAAATGAGGACCAAATTTGACCCTGTGAGTTCTCCAGGGTTAAAAAGTGGGGAGAATCATGAAACGCCATCAAGGCAGCCTCAGAGGTATCAACACAGACAAAACCCTGAATGGTTTCGGTGATTGGTGTGATTTATGATGGTCTGCATGGTGGGACAGTGATTAGCGCATTTGGCTTACAGCAAGAAGGTTTGAATCTCAGCTGGGACTTTTTTCTGCGTGGAGTTTGCATGTTCTCCTCGTGCATGCAGGAGTTTTCTCCGTACTCCCTGGTTTCCTCCCACAGTCCAGAAACCTGCTTCTTATACTACATTGACACCAGCCTCTGCAACGTGCGTTCAAGCGACCACTTCCATTGAAACATCCACGTAAATGTGGGTTTTGGGCTTCCACGTTTAAAACTCTTGAGTTCACGCCTTGCCACGCAAGTTTTTAAAACAGTTTTGGGACTCTGCATACAAAGCGCCCAGTGTGTACGTAGCATTAAGTTCATTGGCGTCTCTAATATGTCCAATGTGTGGTCCTGCAGTAGCAGTGGCTGGGTTGCCTCCCTGAAACGGATTCAGCAGGTTTTGTAGATGGATGGATGTAATTTATGACAATAGTAGTTATATTCTAAAAGACTGAGATTTTCTTTTGACTTCTTACCCCTCATCTAGTGGGATTTTCATTATTTAAAGTTGGTGGCTGAAGGTTGGCAGAAAATCCTGTCAGAAATGTCCAAAACGTTGATGACTTAAAGCAGCCCAGAAACACAATAATGACTCTAAATTAGTGTGGAGGCTTATGTAAAAAAGTGCAGATAATTAACGTGAGACGGTGCAAGCAGAAATATTTTCAGGTGAAACGTTTTTTTTATTAATATTGTTCTTTTTTTTCAAAAGGTTTCTTTGTTGCAGATGTTATTTTCTGCCTGTTTGGCAGTCATCAAAGGAAATGTTACTTATTACATACCTACAAGTGTGTTGATAATTATACCACTAGTAGGCTACGGTTAGACAAGATTGACATGATGATAATGATATGTTATTAAAGTGATCATTTCCTATAATGACTCAATCAAGGGAACAGAATTCATAATAAGATGTGCTGTCATTTAGTCACACAGCAGAGAATGCACAAATATCCAGGATAAGTAGTTTCCCTTGTCTTTGTGTCAACTAATACAATCAAACAACCCTCCAGATATACAACAGAATCATCATTTCCAGTGCAATTCATCTTCAAGGGGGGCAAATGAATAAATGAACATTCCCCAATGCTAAAAGGATAGCAGTGACTGATGACTGTCTGTGTGAGCGATAACAGATTCAATTCTTTTTCTTGGTTTTTTGCGGGGATGATGTATTTGTATGTTTCTCAAAACTAGCCAGCACAGGAAATAACCATTTGCAATTTTCCTTCAGGTCGGCTGTAAAGTCTTGCACTTCTTCCATATGTACATGTTGGGTTGCAATTATTTCTGGATGCTGTGTGAAGGGATCTACCTGCATACGCTCATTGTGGTGGCCGTATTCGCAGAGGAGCAGCATCTGCACTGGTACTACCTTCTGGGATGGGGTGAGTTATTTGCCATATGTTGTTTATTTCCGAAAATGTTCCTGGAGTCAATCCCAGTTTGAGAAATTCTAGAAAAACAATTGGACCAGAATTTCTATAGAACGGTGACACAATTACAGCCCTGAACGCTCAAGCATACTGATGGTTCCAATGTCCTTGGTATTGATGAGTACTAACCCTGCTCGGTTTCTTATTCTCCTCCATAGTTGCATAGATTACTGACTAACGATTGTCAAAATCCTAAAAACCTGAAGTTTTTTTAATTGTTATTTGTTCCATGAGTTTTAGTGTTTGTTTTAGGAAAATAATAAAAAAAAAAAGGAAATGTTTCACCTGGTTTAAGACAGACTAAATCTCACTTCATCAGGTCCGGTTTGCACCATTGTGCGAAGTACCTATCTTGGTGAAGTCCATTGTTCCCTCGCTGTTTTGCGGTTTAACTTTTGCGTTCTCGGTATTTCACGAATCTTTTCAGTGCAATTTTGCAAACTTTGTTTTGCAGCGAACTGTGTTATGCTTCCTGATTGGCTGTTGAGATTGTCAATCAAACTACTCTGTGCCATGTCTTCTGCACAAAATGTGTTGACTTTGACAAGTGTCAAAGACTGATACTTCCACCTGATGCTTAGTTTTTGTGGAGCTCCACAAGGACTGATCAGTCGGCCTCTGAGTGGGCTCTAAGCAAGTCCCGATCTGAACTTTAAGATGAAAAAAAATGTCAAATGCCAAATGTTTTTCATCTTAAAGCTCAAATTAATTAATCTGCGATTACTGCGATTAATTTCAAAAAAATAATAGCTGACTGCAAATTGAATGATGTGTTCAAAAGTATTTGATTGAAAAGATTTTATTTGAAAAGTATTTTGCTAAAAAAAAGAGTTAGAATAATGTTCTTTATTTGTTTAGATTTCTTTACAACAATCAGAACAGAGCAACATAAAACAGATTCACCAGAAATAATACAAAAGTAAATACAAGCATAGCTAGGATTTTCTTTACATTTAATGATTGTATCAATATTTCAATGATAAGATACATTTTTGAAGCATTCATAAATAGGAGTCCAATGCTGTGTTTTGGGGGAAAAATGAAGCAATTTCTAGTAGGTTGGAATCTACGTTTCTGATTTTAAAGCATCTTTAACAACAGCAGTGAGAGGAAAGGCTGAACATTTGAATAAACAGTCTGATTGTGTTTAAATCCAGTTTTCCAACAACCTGACTTTGGAGCCTAAGTGACTTCTTATTTTGTGAATTAAAACTCTTTCAATATTTTCACAGAAACATTTGTTTTCTTTTGGATAAAACTTGTTTATGCCTTATTACTTTTACTTCTGTAAGTTCCATAACAACTTAGATCAATGTTGTTCTACCAAGAAAAAAAAATACAGTCTTTGCATAGTCTACTTTATTTTTTAAAATAAATGCTAAGTTTTCTAACAGCAGCTTGAAGCAAAGCTAAAGAGAGACAAGCTACCATCACCACATTGCTTTTCTTGTTCCAGGCTTTCCTCTGGTGCCGGTGTCCATCCATGCGGTGGCCAGGAAAAAGTATTTTGACGACAAGTGAGTAATGCTCCAGAAACGTCTGCAAATAAGCAAAAGATGTTTACACATGTGCTTCTCTGGCTGTGGTAAAATTAGGGCCCACTGGTTCCAATGTGTGTTTTTGTATGAACGTGCATGTGTATCTTGGGTGGCAGACATTACTGACTGATTTATTCTTCCCTCTGTAGCTGTTGGATGAGTGTGGAAACCCATCTGCTCTATGCCGTACATGGTCCTATTGTGGCAGCTCTTCTTGTAAGTCTAAAAAGCCACAGTGTTCTATTTTTACACTTTTTTTTGCAAACATTTTACATTGTTTTAACTTTCTGCAGGTGAACCTATTTTTCCTTCTGAATATTATAAGAGTGTTGGTTACCAAATTAAGAGACACGCATCGAGCAGAGTCCAACATGTACATGAAAGCAGTGCGAGCCACCCTCATCCTGGTGCCCTTACTGGGAATACAATTTGTAATTTTTCCCTGGAGGCCAGAGAATCGACTGGCTGGTGAAGTGTACGAGTACGTCATGCATATACTCATGCACTACCAGGTGAGTACCAGGCTGCAACATTAGTCTCAATTCCTATGAGGTTTGCTGAGCTCAATAGTAATTCTTTTAAATCAACAAAAGACATAGCGACATACTAAAACTTTACAATCCAGCGTCTGCATGTACAGAGAGATACGGGCTGTCTGAGGGCAAAAGATGACCGAACCCGTACAAAATATAAAGGTCAGAGACCGCTCTGTGATCCTGTATAGCAAAAATGTTCACTTTTTGTACACTTTTTCTATGGGCATAATGTGCAGCCTAAAAACCCACAACACCTGTGCTGGTCAACACACTGTACAGGTGCATGTGACTATGGCTTCATCTTCTTGGCTGTAGCAGTTTGACTGCATGCTGCTGGCTATACACCCTCAGTGCATACACAGAGTAAAACAAATACATTTTTGTTCTTGTAAAAAGTTTATATTGATTTCATTCAGAAATGGCACTTTTTTGCACTAAAGTGCCAAGAAAAGCAACAACAAGAAGCTTAATGTTTATTTAGAAACTTATCACTTTTAGGAAACATATTCTGCCAAAAAGTTTTTGTGTTATTTTTCTTCTTTACCTTTAAAAAAACAAACCTACACATAAGCTTATAAAACAGGAGAAATAACTTTTTCTTTTCCTGTTTTAAGGGTTTACTGGTGGCAACAATATTCTGCTTCTTCAATGGCGAGGTAAGGACTGTGCATACGTTGTATTTTAACAAAGATGTTTGGAACCATCTCCATGTCTGCTATGTTAGAAATAATCTAAATTTAAAAGATTCTTGTCATGAAGTTTTTTTGGAGTTAAATGATTTGTGAATTATTGGCATTTGGGCCTTTAGCATCATTTGTGGATCAGAACTTGTTTTTGGTTTTCCAAGTATGACTTTCCAACAAATGCTCAACAATCACCTGAGATGTCCTTGATGGGGCTCTTCACTGAGGATGACTCCCTGTACCCCTGATATGACTGTTAATATATAAGCCTAGCAGCACGATCAGTATCTCAGCATTCACCAGTGACACTTGTAATCGTGTCCGCTATTCTGCACAAAAGTGTAGCATTGACTCTGAACTCATCAAGTTGCTCAGGAAGTGTGTTACTGACTGTGAATGACAGGAGAAATGTTTTTTGTTCACAAAATAAGTGTTTATTCCAAGCTGCAGTGAAAGCAGTTTATTTTATCTGGATGGAAACGAGACCTTGAGGCTGTGTTTGTTTATCTAGTGGTTACAAAGAAACTGATATTGCAGGCGTGTCTCCTTGTTTTGTCTCATACATCAGTGTCAACAGATTTCAGTACAAAACAGTTAGAGCAGGGGTGTCAAACTCCAGGCCTCGAGGGCCGCCTCCTGCTGTTTTTTTCAGAAATCTTGCCTCATCTGCTGTTGATTGCCTGGAACAGGTGTGTTGAGCCAATAATTAATTTTTAATTTACCACTCAAACATCTGCTTTAATTCCCTCCCCACCTGTATATTTTGGGCAGTTTTGGTGCATTTCACCTTGGAAAAGAGAGAAGTTTTATTGTAAATATATTAATCAAGTTCTACCTAGATTTAAGATCACCAGGGGAGCATGAAGTTGCTGTATGTGTGGAATATTAACCTTAGGTAGCCTTAGAATTGCTAGGCAACCTCTATAAGGAACCCTCTGAAGACCTGAGTGTTGGACATAAACACAGAAGACAGGACATTTTAAAAAACAAAAGAGGCTAAACGAGGCTGAAATGGACAAAAGTCAATAATCAAGCAAACTACTGAGAGACAAAATACAAATTTCAAGTAATGCAGAAAAGTTGGACCTATTGGTGTCTTGGGACAAAAATAATAAAAAACTTAAGGTTAAGGAAAAGTTATTTAACCTTTAACTCAAATGAATGTAGTTACAATTCAGTAACTCAATTTTTCAAGTTCAGTAATCCATTGTAAGAAGATTTGGTAGAGAGCAAGACGCTTAGGTAATCTATTCTGGGTATTTGTTTTAGGTCTTCGGTAAACACTCATAAGGCCACTCTCACTGGATTTTAACAATGCAACAGGTTCTTACAACAAGACTTACTAATTTTTAAAGTAATTTGTGTTCAAATTAAGATTTAAAATTTAATCCAATTTTTCTCTTTAAAACAGTGTCATTTTCTTTGGTTTCATACCCTTGTTTTACTTAATTTGATTGTAGTTTTGGTAAGGCAATTGACCTTTTACAAAGGTCAACACATGCATCCCATGCTGCTGTTCAGTCATGGAGCAACAAAGCCGCTCACTGCTTGTGACATTATGTATGAGGCGTCACTCTACATCAAGTAAACCATGGTGAAGTTTTACATTGCGGGTCAGATCTTTTTGATGTGCGTTTACCTGACAGCACAACAGGAAGTGACCCATGAATGTCAAACTTAAAGTCTGGTTTTGTGGCACTGCTGTCATCATTTTGCCTGTAATGGTTTACCAGGCCTTGTTCGGCTCGCCTCTTGAGACCAGTCGTGATGCTGCAAAAAAGCTGATGAGTCGTGTCAAGTGAGAAATAAGACAGAGAAAAAATAACTGTGTAGCTGCAAGGCTGGGTCAGAAACAAAGTCCTTTACAGTGTTTCTATCAGCCTCTGAATGAGTCTGCAAGGACTCTCAAATATCAACTGTTGGAGCAATTATTAGAAAACTGAAGGCACTAGTCAGATCACCAGGAGCAATCTGGGCCAAGAACCTGCAACCTTCTGATCAGAGGCTTACCGCTCTACATCTGGACCACAGCCACCATAAAAAGCTGGGACCACATAGACAAAGGTTACAATAGTAACACATGATATCAAGCATGGATTCAAAGCCTGCAGAAATTCAAGGCCCCCCTCTGCTTAAACCAGCACATGCCCAGGACTGTCTAAAGTTCTCCAGAAACCATCAGGATGATCCGGAGAAGGACTGTGAGAAGGTCATGTGGTCAGATGAGAACAAACTGGAACTCTTTAGAGGGGGAAGGACGCTGAGTAGCACCCCATGAACACCACTCCCACTGCAAAGTATGGAGGTGGAAACATCATGCTTTGGTTGATGCTTTTCTACAAAGGGGACAGAACGACTGATCTGTACTAAAGAAAGGATGAAATGGACTAGATTTGGTGAGATTTTAGGCTGAAAAATCTTTCCATCAGTGAGATCATTGAGGATAAAATGTTGATGGATCTTTGGCATGACATTGATCCCAAACCAGTTATCTGGGCAACTAAGGAGTGGCTACATACAAAGCATTTTTAAAGTTCTGGAGTCTTCTAGTCAGTATCTACACCTAAATCCAATAGAGGACCTATAGAAGAAATTGGAAGTCTTTGACAGCCCCAAAACATCACAGCTCTTGAGAAGATCTGAATGAAAGAATGGACCAAAATAGCAGCTGCAGTGTGAAGACTTCCGGAAACATTAGACCTCTGTCATTACCAACAACGTATTAAAGCAAACTTTTGTTAATCACCAAATACGTATGTTCTGCACCATTGTACAAATTGATTATTTTAAAAACATACATTATAATCTCTTGAATCTTCTTTTTACATTCTGTCTTTCTCAGATTAAGTGTCCCAATGATATCTTTTTGAGTTGGAAAACTTCCAGAATAAAAAGAAATTGCACACATCAACTAAATTACTGATGGGTAAAAAGCCAAATGAGTTAAACTGTAACCGGTTGGAATCTGGTGTCTTATGACAGTAAGTCTTTTTTTTTTGTTCAATTCAGGACAGTGATTTACACAGTTCTTTCCACCTATAATTCACAGGGTAAGTTTGAAGTTTGAAGTTAACCCACAAGCTGATGATCTGTGATAAGATTGCACTGACAGTAGCTGCAAAATAAAATTGATGACTGCGTTAGAGTTTGAAATGCAGGTTTTGAGGCATGAAGCCTTCAGGTCATGAACACTCTGCCAAAGGCTGTGGCATTGCACTATCTTGTCCAATCTTTCTTTTTTTTTTCCATATGTGTCTCTGTCAGATGCTTTCATCAGCTGAATATCAATAAATGACAACAAGCAGACCTTGGAGATCTAGAAGGGACTGGTTTTACGTGATTAACTAAAAAGCTGCTGTCTATTTAAAGAGATAAACAAAAAGCAATCATTCACAATTGAAGGACACAAGCCCAACCTGACAGACTTTACACACTGCCCTTCCACGCCCTTCTTTACTTCCAAGTTTTAAAAGTTAAAAAATTGGTAATACTACAATACCCTCATACAAGCAGTTTTAAATTTGTAAAAACAATCCCCTTTGCAAATAGCTAGATTTTGATCTCTTCTCTGACCTCTAACACGTAAGGAAAGGAATTGGTTTTAGCGCATTTCAGAGTCCTGAAAATTATATTAATTCATATTAATTGTAAATTCCTATAAATAGACAACTGAGTTCTTAACTTTAGAATGTTGGTCACTCAGAATTTCAAAATTATACTATTTGATAAGCTAAAAGTGTACTGGTCTTTCCAGACTTTTCCTAGAGGACCTGGCTGCAGAACTGGACCGGAACCAGAAGTCCCCCCAAATAACTAAAAAAAAAACTGGTAACAGCATCTATTAGAGAGCGGCCATTATTGGAAGATATACGGTATGAAGGACTCTCTGTCCTATAATTCCAGCCTGCCAGAAAAAGTGCAATTATTAGTTTGGCCTTTGTGATCAGCTTCATACTCAGAAGCATGGAGGAGGCTCTATTTCCAGTATTAAGCTTTAAGCTTATCTGCTGGATTTGCTAATATTTGCTACAAGAACAGAAGATAAACAAAATAAACACTTAGGCTATGTTCAAATTCCCTTACAACTCCCTCTAAAAAACTATTTAGTGTGGGACTATTTAGTGCTCTGGATTTTAACGTTACGCGCTTACACATGCTCATTACTTAAAAGCAAATATGATGTCACCCATTTGCTGAAATAAAAACCTAAAGATATTATAGGAAAGACAATTATAGGAAGATTACTTATCACTCTACTGTGTTTTATTGGATGAAAACTTGGATGATTTATAAAAAAAACATTTAAATACTTTTTTTTTCAAATGACAAATCATTCAAGCGCAAAGCATTGTGGTCTATTTTTGCCAATCTAGCAAGCATCAGTACACATTAGCTTTTTACAGATTTCCAGAGCATTGGGTTGTGGAATTGTAGATTCGGAAAAAAATGGTGAATGCCTTATATAGTGCACTAGGTAGTGAATAGTGATGAAATTCAGACACAAACTTAATGGCAAACTGCAGATTTGAACTAGCAGTGAAGCAAACATCTGTACTCTGTTTTCTGACAGTGGGGCTATGGAAACAGCACCTCAGACTCTTACAACTTACAAACCAAAAATTGCACAATTTTATCATTACATTAGCTTTGGTAGATATATTTAACAAAACTTGATTCAATAAAGATGAAACAAATTGTTTTTTCTAACGCAGGCAAGATCCCTCAAAGGTTTTTACAGGTGACTTAGCATCAAGAGCTTTCTCCTTAAGTTATTTTTTATTTTCTTTCATCCTACAAAATAGGTCAGCTTTTAGCTCATCAGAGGGCACCCGGAAGAACCATCTGAAAAGACGTAAACGATTCATCGAATAAAAACTATGCATGGGGCATATGTTTGAAGGTCAACCACACAAACTGTCACAAAGAAATGAGTGGAGTTTGTTTGCTTCGCCCGCATAATGACCAATTCATGCTCTCTTAATCAGGACACGGGTGTTTGGATCTGGCCTTCAGTTCAGTTTTTTATTTGAAGGCCAAACTGCACAAACCTGCCTTGTTCTTCAATAGATCCATTGTGCGGCCGGGGCAGTGAGACAAACAGCTTTGAAGTTGCATTTGTGACATCAGGCAAGACTTTCTACATGGAAGATGTAAGCCTCAGCTCCTCTTTTGTTTCATTTGTGACAATTAGAGGCTGCATTTATATCATGTTTGTTCGTGTACCCGGAGTAATTACACAAGTACTAGTCTTTAACTACATAAACGGGTTAGTGTTGCACTCCTTCAGGGCTTAAACTCCTGTGTGGTGTTTCATTATTCCTGAACTGGTGCACATCAAACAGGAACGTAGACACAATTTTATTTGAAAAAAAAAGGAATATGTTGCTTTGTGTACATTATTTAGCACTTGGGTGACATGCTGCATAATTTCCTCAAACATAGGTACTGGGGGGTTTATGGTTCACAACACAGCTGAGCTCTTTCGCCATCTTTCCAATTTAAGCCTGCGGTGTGACTGCTATCCGAGAGCTCATTAGACTATGTCATTGGTAATGGTGAGGTTAATATTGAGGTTGTGCATTGGTTCAGACTTCCATTTGCCATACACCCCCCGCCTTACCGGATCACTCAGGGGCAGCAGACAGCCTGTGCACTCTCTAGACAGGGGCTGTCAGTCCGTCATAACAGCCGGCTCTCAGTCTAATATCTGTTCTGGTCCAGGTGGCATAAATTCTCTCATCTGACCATTTTGTCTAGGGTTCCTCACATTTGTGTCAGAGGAGTCTGTGCACAGTGCATGCACGCAGAATGTATATGAGCTTGAAAACCTGCTTAAAGGAGTGAATTGAAATCCAGCACACCTGTTCTGACAGCCTGTGATCCCTCAAAGCCTCAGACGCTGACATTTGGCCAACAGCTTGATGTGACGGTTTAAAAAGGTCCAGGCTAACCCTAAATGGACGTGCAGAATCTACCAAATCAGTTTCTCTTTAGGGAGATGTTGCTATGGTACGACAGGCAGTCCTGGGTAAACTTTCCCTACAACAAATGCATTTCATTATGCACACAACCATCTACATATATGTAAATCTGAAGAAGCCATTCTAATGAAAATGGTGTTTTTGACGTGTTCTCGTGGCGTTTTTCTGATGATGGAGGACATATAGAAAAGAAATTTAGCTCAAAATTACATTTTTGTGTATTTTTTATTCAAATTGTTGTGAATCAGAAGCAAATGAAAAATTGTCCTTTGAAAAAGTTCACATGAGATTTCCCACAAGCAATACTTTTGTTGAACACTTACAAAAACAAACCATACCCCCACTCCAGGGTTGGGTAAGTTACTTCTAAAAAGTTAGCAACTGGATCAAAATTGTAATTAAATTACTTTACTCACTACCTATTTGAAAAAGTAATTCACTACTGATTACTTTACTTTTTCCCACTCATAGTCTGTTGTCTTTGAGTGGTCGTTTAATTCGTAAACGTCACATCAGTACACGGCGTGGGTCTCTGCTCTGCTGCTCACCTGCTTCTCCGCAGGGATGACAGGTCTCCTTGCAGCCTCTCTTTTCGTCTCATCTTGACCTAGTTTGGAAAGCACTGTGACCGCAGCAATGAGGGCATGTCTGTACTTTGACCGATCACTAACTCTGCGCTCACACGCGTGTGTGTAGAAGGGCCAGCTGCTCTGGTTTTTTGTTTTTTTTTCAGACCACTGTTCCGTTTCATTTGACCGAGAGAAATTGTCAGACCCTACAAAGACTAAAGTAACGAGGGTTTCTAAAGTCCAGTAATTGTTATCAATTACTGAAATTTAAACTGTAATTTGTCACGTTACTCCGTTACTGTCAAAAGTAATTATATTACAGTAACTTGTTACTTTGTAATCCTTTACCCCCAACACTGTCCCACTCTGTGACACATGCATACTCTCCACCCTCATCGGGAATTGGACTGCAGTTTTTATCTTATATTTTTAATACTTTTTATTCATAGTAACTTTTATTTATATTTCGAACTGTACAGTGATTACCTTCCGTTTTGTACACGGATGTCTTTTCGTTTCCTTACTGTCCCTGAAACTGCTGCCCTAATTTTGCTACAATTTACAACTGTAGTGACACTGAAAATGATTCTGATTTTGGTTTTAAATATTTTCATATGATGACACGACGGGCTGCACGGTGGTGCAGTGGTTAGCGCTCCTGCCTCACAGCAAGAAGGTTCCCGGTTCAAGTCCTGGCTGGGGGACCTTTCTGTGTGGAGTTTGCATGTTCTCCCCGTGCATGCGTGGGTTTTCTCCGGGTACTCCGGCTTCCTCCCACCGTCCAAAAACATGCTTCATAGGTTAATTGGTTACTCTACATTGTCCGTAGGTGTGAATGGGTTGTGATTGTGGCCCCTGCGACAGACTGGCGACCAGTCCAGGGGTGTACCCTGCCTTCGCCCATGAGTAGCCGGGTTAGGCTCCGCGAAAATGAATGAATGAATGAATGATGACACGACTGAGTATTAGATTATCGTTAATCAGGGGGATTAAAGGGGCTAAAAGAGCAGAGCCGGATTACGTGATGATCCTGAATGTGTTTTGTCTGTCAAATGTTTGTCGCAGCAAAGCAGTGATGAACATTTCTGTCAGGCTTTGCTTTGACCTCTTTCTTTTTGTTCTGTTGCTTGTAATTATGGGAGATGAATGATAGTCAAGTCTATACATTTTTTCAAATCACCAAAGACAGAAACCCTTTTCAACCATTTGGTGCTTCCATCAACAACAAAACTTGAAAAGACATGAAGGTCAAATGTGTTTGTGAGCCACAGAAAAGAATTGGTGAAGAATTGCTCTTTGTGAGACAATGACATACAGAAATGTGATTTTAGTGTTTGCTTTAAGGCATAAAGTTTGATTAGTTGATGTGTTTTTCAACAGTTATGATCACTGTTGGTTTGACTAATATTATCATAAGACGGAGTTTGCTCAGGTTCTGCCTTTTCTCATTCTGCTGTGACCACATGATGGTTTATGTGCAAATTTAACGTCTGGTAGAGTCATTCTGTGGTCAAAGTGGAGCAGATGAGCAAAGTTGAAAAAAAAAACTTTTCACTCTGTTCCACGTTTGCAGAAAATGCCCCCAAAATGAAACTGACTCCCCATTTTTCTGCTGTGTGACATCCAGGTCCAGGCGGCTCTGAAGCGGCAGTGGATGCAGTATAAGACTCAGTGGGGTCAGAGGAGGAAGGATCACTGCTCCATGCGCTCCACTTCCTACACCGCGACCTCCATCACGGAGGTGCCTGCCTTCATGTATCACCATGACGGCAACACTGAGCACCTGAACGGGCGCCACACGGAGGACTCCGAGCTGGTAGCGCTGAAATCAGGAGACACTTGTGCTTAACCCAGAGGATGAGGAGCGCGTCAGGGGATGTGACCCACGAAGAGCAAAACCTGTCTGCCATTTCTCAGCGATCAAATCTCAGAGGCAACTGCTGCTTTGTTCAGCGCAGGACAACAATACGGGTCTGGAAATATGAAGAAAACAGACGAGCTGGGAGGCTTTTTTCTACAAGTTGTTGCTGCTTTTTGCGAACTCTGGTTACTCACGGTACGAAAGAAGAGCTGCTTTTGATTCCTCCTGGAGCTGCATACCTGCAGTGCGGTGACGGGCTGGAATTCCACTAAATGTGACAGCAGTGAGGCGGTTAACAAGAGTGAGGATTATCCTAATGAAGCAGAAGATTCAGTCATTCCTAACCTCACCTATACCAAAGGGTACAAACTGTCACAGAAGCATGAAGGACAAGCACACAACAAGAAAACCCACAAACCTGAGTTTGGGTTTCATGCTGGATGTCAAATTTCAAAACAAACTGTGCTTGAAAATATATTGTTGTGTACATATGTTGTAATTTCACCACCTCTCATTTCAATTTTGTTGACATTTTAGTTGCTGTTGTTGTAAGTGATCTATGTTTGTTACTTTCTAAGTTAGCTTACGTTTCTCACTAAGTGTGTGATGTTGCCAAACACTACAGGGCTAAGAGGTGACTTTTATCAAAAAGGAAAATTATCCTAAAAGTGTTTTTTTTTTCCATAATAAAGAGTCACCAGACAACCCCAGAATTTTTCACTTTTTTTAAAATGAGCTTAGTTCAATCTTTTTCTTGCACTCAGAATTTAGCATCCCACAAGTTTCTTAACTGCAAATTGAGCATCAAAACTTTTAAATGTAGCCAGATCAACACATTTTCAATCTAGTCTAGAGAACCACTTGTCATTAAAGACCCACTTTGATGAAAATCATGTTTTAAACGCGCTCTTGCGACATTTTTTTGATGATGGAGGACATATTAAAAAAATTGAGCGTAAAACCACATTTTTGAGTATTTTTTAATTCAAATTGTGGTGAATCAGGAGCAGATGAAAAAGTGCAGTTGGAACGTATGCCGTCTTTGGGGTTGTGAGGTTCTGGAACCTATCAGGAGAGAGCGTAAACAGACGGATGATGGGAAATGGAGGTGGGCTTACTCCACGGCAACAAATCTGACCAAAAGTCAGAGGTGAATTTCTGATGAACTCCTGCCACTGTCCTTGGAAACGACACGTTTTTTAATTTTGCCTAAAGATAATCATAGTTAAAAGACCACTGAGAACGCTTTTACAAAGGATGATGGGAGAAGGACTTTAAGGGTCTGGCTGCTCACACGCTATTTTATTTGACTCCATCACAAAAAAAATGTGCTAGTTATTTTTCTTTCTGGTTATAATCTGTATTTTTGTATTTTTTTTAGGTGAAAAAATGTTGCTAATGTCAAGAAAATACTCTCCGACTTCCCTGTCCAAAGCACTGTGCATTTACTTCATTTGCTTCTTCTAATCGAGATGCAAACTGTTGTAAGCTAATTGTGTTCAGTTTGAATTAAAAAAAAAAAAAAAAAAAAAAGAGTCATTATTTTCTCATGGAAACCCAGACACTGTGGTTTTAAAGAAATATATTTAAATGTGGTCATTAAATTAAGTTTGGAGGCACTTGTAAAGACTCATTTATGTCCTGATCCGTTTTGTTTCTTTATGCTTTCAGGTCCTGCATCGTCAGTCTGCAGTGTGTGCTGTTGTAACTATGGTAACAGTTGTATTGCAGACTAAGCAATTAAAATTAAGAAGCTTACACTTCTTATAGATTATACATTTACACTTCTTTATAGACTTATAGATTTTCTTTAGTTTTTGTTTTACAGTTGCAGCAACTTTTTTTGCAGAAAAAATATTTTACTTTTGTAAGAAGTCTTGGATGAAGCCTCAGTTTGTTCACAGATTTCTAATATTCCAATTTCCTTCGTGATTTAATCATGTAAAAGTTTTAGTTAGAATTTATCTCTATTATCTTGCCACTGAAATGCTTAAATTGTTGCGCAAATCTACGGAGGACTGAGAATGCACATTTAGTTTCTGTGTGGTGTCGTGATGGTCAGCTGACCTGTCCAGGGCGCCCTGACCTCTTGCCGGATGACAGCTGAGAAAGGCCTTTATGGCATCTCCCATTTCCCTCAACAGAATAACGAGCATAATAAATGCAGAACAGATGTAACCAATGAGCTGTTCGTGCATATGTTTCAAACTTTTGCAGTCAGATACATCCAAGTGTCTCATAATATACTCTCAGTCAGTTTTTCTCTGATTTCTTAATTTTACCACCCCTTCATCTTGTGTTGTGTTGATTTTTGAGGTTTATGATATATATTGAGTATTTGAGGTGTAGCTGTCCTGTGCTTAAACATTGAGACTGCAAAGACCAAAAATAAAATTAAAAAGTCACCATTTCATTTATTGGATGCAGGACAGCAGCATGGCATAGGTAATTTGATATAATAAAGAAAAGAAATGTTTATTTACAACCATCATTCATCATTCATGCAGTTGTTTGGACAGAAATCTATGAAATTATTTTAATCCAATTTGTCCTAGGATAGTTGGTTTCTGACCTGCAGGACTTTTGTCCTGCATGTTCTACATCATTATTATGTTCATAGCTGTGGTGTAATTATTAACTGGTGTAGTTCATAACAGATTTTTGCACCAGAACATTTCCTGTCTAAATTTGTTTCTCTTTAGTGTTTAGGCTTTGTCATTCTCAGCAGAATCTCCAAACGTAGGTAAAAATTGCATCACATCAGTTCAAAAATATCCCAAATGGCTGCTTTATTTTTTATTTGTTTTACCACACAAATCCATCATAACGTGAGCTTTAAAGGTCAGTTTTATGTGTCAAAAGAAGATATTTATAGGCACAAAACACAAGTCTGATCAATAGTTCAAGGTCAAAATGTTTCATAGGTATTTCAGGTAAAACCGTTCTTGGTAAATGCCGTACACTAATGTAGCAGTTTACTACCCTCTTAGAAGGTTAGTCACGCATACACACACACATTCACACACGGATAACAATGGTGCCAACTAAACACCAACAGGAGCAATGTGGGGTTCAGTGCCTAAGGACACTTCGGCGCATGGGCAGGCAGGGCAGGAACCGAAGCAGCGATCACTTGATCAGAGGTCAACCGCTCTACCACTGCACCACAGCCGCCCCTTTTCTAATCTTCTGGACCCAACATTGATCAAAGCCCTTTATTCTGATTTTTCTTGCTAAATGAACCATCATCCAATGACTGCAGCGGAATAAAATCTGCTGCTGTTTGAAATAATGATCTACCTAAACTGATGTTAAACTTTGTATTTATACAGGCGTAAACACTGTATGTCACTTAAAGTAACAGTTTTTTTAGATCTTTTTTTAGATTCTGATTAAACAGAAATATGGTAGTTATAATCAAGGTATTTCTACTATAAAGGACGACATGAAGGGTGATCACAGGGTGGAGTTTTTTTTAGTAAATCTTAAAATACTTTTAAAAAACTTCCACCGTTGAGTATGGATTCCTGGACATGACATTCCAAAAAAAAAGAAAAGAAGAAAAAATGTTTCCTCAAGTTTATAATTTGTGGCTACAAATCAGAATTCTGTGTGCTTAAATTAGCTTTTTTATTTAAATACCAACTTATGTGCACAAAATTATATATTTTTTTAGCACAAATGCCAACACTGTGTAACCGTGTTTTCAAGAATTAATTTATCAACAAATGTTGCATTCTTTCAATACAGCAAGAAGTCATTTTATATAATAAATAACAAAAGATGAGTTATTCTTACCAAAAACTTTGAAAATCAACCAAGCTTTTCTCGCCAAAAGTGTTATTGAGATTTTATAGAAGCAGCCGTTTTAGCTTTACAGGAAAAGTTCTTATACTGCCCCTAGTGGAGTGATGATGAACTACAAGGCAGAAAACATGAACCAAATTATATGCAATGGGTTTTTATGGAAAATGTGGATCATACCAATAACATAGGGCTCTCAGAAAAGCTATGAAATATTATATGAATGGTTATATAGGTTTAAAAGTTAAACTTCAGTTAGTAGCTACATAAATGTAGATGCAACTGGTTAAATTTTCTATTCAAACATGATCGCACTTAAAGCTAATAAGTTTTAAACTCTTCATAAAAATAATAGCTTAAAGAGTGAGGTAATGTCCTCACAAATCTTTGAGAATTGTGTAGCAGCGTCTGCGTCTTGCTCTTGTTAACAGCTGACAGCTCCGCAGCAGCAGACACCAGCAGATTCACTGTCACAGATCATGAAGGAACATGCCAAGATGCAAGCATGACAGCAGCAGATGCACCACAAGAAATCCTTTTGTGCAAGAATGCAATAAATTAATGCAGTCATATTCTCCCCTCATCGTCAAAGATGCTAGCTTTTGATGAGGAAAAACAATCTGGATATTCTCTCTGTTTCTGTTTTTAGCTCGGTTCAACTGTGAATCCTCCTTGCAGTCATTCACACCTGACTGTCACACTTTTCCCACTTTCTCAGCTTGAGGCTGTCTTGTTTAGTCGATGCATTCAGCCTTCTTCAAAGTGTGAAACGGCAAGACTGCAGCTTTTAGGGTGTTGTTATCATCTTCAAACATCAGCAGCTTTAGTCCAACTCTATCCTTTTTTGCCTAGGGTGCCATGCAGCCCATGGCCGGGCCTGTTCCTCACAATATGAGTATGAGGAGGAAGCATGTTCAGCAGCCTGCTGATGTACCATGTAGCCTGCAAATTTACAATTAGTTTTACTTGTGATTTTGATCAGAGCCGACTAGTAATTACAAAACTCTGGATTTAAAGAAGTAGCAAACTTTGCTACTGAAATCTACCTGGTGCTAAAGGGCCTATATCATTCAAAAGAAACATGTTTGAGCTTTTAAGTGTATTATGATGCTAATATCTCTCAAAAAACAACCCCAAAGCGGTATTTTGATCCATGCACACATCTTTTAGCATTCCCGTAAAACCCTGCTCTCTGAGCACCAGCCCCTCCCAATCCACTAAAATGAGTGGGTCCTCACATTCATTCATATGAAGAGTTGCTGCTGCCTGCACACAACTCACTTTCTCTGCGGTGCTAGCGGTGATCGGCTAAACGTTTTAATTTTAACATTGACTCTTCCACCTAAACTGCAGAGACGACAACAGCTCACTGCTGAGGTCGGCTCTGGGTTGACATTATAAAATGGGCGGTACCCACAAGGAGGAAAACGTGGTGCCTCAGAGATTGAGGCGTCTTACTTCCAGGTAGGACAAGAGCTCACAAAAATATCAAATTTAATTTCTAAAAAAACTGTTCTTTAACGTGCCGAAGATAAGATATGATCATATATATGGAAATAGTTTAGGCGTGATTAACAATCTCAGAAATTTTCCTCAAGACAATAATCCAACATATACATATAGCTTCATCTGTGAACAGCGTATTCATTCAGAAGAATCAGAACAACACATCTTAATGTTTCAACAGTCTTACAAATCAAGACATTTTAAACGCACCAAAAAAATAAAATTACAACAGAAACAGGGTGCAGCAACCTTTGCTAAATAAATAAATCTTTGAGCAAGTATGCTTTGAACGGTTTTGTTCAGCAAAGTGATCCAGTTTTCGTTCACCATCAGATCGTCCTTTTAGCCTTGCAGATCTTGTTGCATCCTTCTTTACGATATTCGTCCTCTGTTACATGATCAAAAATTTGAAGAATGGCCTCTGAAGCACATAAAACTACCATCAATGCACCTTTTAAATCATTTGCCATGTTATTTAATTACCCTTTTTTGATTAACCCTAGCCCTTTTCACAAAAAATGGCGGCTTATTTACAACGTGCAAGGCATGATGGGACTGTAAAGTGATTAGCTGTGGAAATGTCTGTTGCAAGAGACCTGTGGATGGACAATGCATATATATCTGGAAATGTCTAAATAGCCATGATTTAGATATCTAATAGATGTGTCTGTGTCTATTGGGTAAAGTCTTTGACAAAAAAATGTCTTATTTGTTTTCTGCAACAAAAAACAGAACAGATGTGGTTTTTTTTTTTTTAAGTTTCCTCTCACTGTAGGATTTAAGGTAATGCAAAAAAAAAAGTCTAATGAAGGCCTTGCATTTCTTTCTCTCAGCAAATGGATTTGAGTCATGATGGGAAATGCCAGCATCTAAGCACTTTAAATTAAAACTCCAGGTGACTGAAGGAAGGCTCATCATTCATAATCTTTTCTCCAGTGGAAATAATTTACCTTCTAAACTTGTCAGTCGGCATTTGGTAGACGATTCTCCAAAGTATCGACGTGCTGATGTTCTCCTCAGGCTCGCCGTCTTCAGAGCAACGCGCTCGCGGCCCGGCTGTACATTCAGGAGGGGGCGAGTCAATTTAGTCAGAAAGCCCAAAACAATTAACAACTTTATTGGATTTTTGAATTCCACTTGATGGAGTTTGCCTCCTCACAGAATGAGCATCCTCCAGAGATCTGTGGAGAGAGGAGTAGAGAGGAGCTAATGAAATAACTCCTCCTTCAAGATAACAATGCAGCACTTATACATTCTAATCTAATCTAATCTGCTGTGCCACAAATCCACATAAAATGCAACTAGAAAACAAACTTTCAAAACAGGCTTCTTTCTGATAGCTCTCATGGAAGTGTTCAGGGTCAAATCCATGCTGAACTTCCACAAAAAAATAAAATCTATGCTAAATTTATTTTTCCTTTTTTTTTTAGTGATTTTCAGGCCAGATTTTTTTTTTTTTTTTTACTTAATTGGTAAAAACATCCAAATTCTAAAAACTTGCCTTTTTCCATGTCTCAGTAAAATGTTCCCAAAAATATATTATAATAAACTAATATTGTACACTGTAAATAAAATGTGTTATTTAAAAAGATGCTGCACAGTGGTTTAGTTGGTAGCACTCCCACCTCACAGTGAGAAGGCCCTGGTTTGCATGTGATCCGTCCAGGCGCTGCGGGTTTTTGTGTTGGTGTTACGAATATCCAATAGAGATAAACCCAGAAGCAGGAAGACTTGAACAGGTTGGAATATTTCAAGTTTTTATTCAAACCCAAGCACAAAAACCCAAGTACAAAAGACGCCTCGATAACAATCACAGAAAAGAAGCATTCTTACATAATGAAACCAAATGAGATGATTGCAGGCAGCTGTGACCACATAATGGAAGCCGCAGACAACCTGCAATGAAGAAACTCCCCCCAAAAAACCCACAACACCAGGAGGTGAACCACCACAGGTAGTAGAGGATCATGGCGAAGAGGGACTGCATCCTAAGGGGAGTGACGGTGTGTCTTGCAGTTCCCTGTACAGCCACCTTAAAGACCCACTCCAATAAAAATGGTGTTTTTGGTATTTTTAACATGTTCTTCTAGTATTTTTCTCATGATGGACGGCATGTATAAAATAGTTTAAGATTAAAACGGTGTATCTGAGTATTTCTTTATTCAAATTGTGATTGATCAGGAGCACATGAAAAGCTGCGGTTGGAAAAAGCTCGTGGAAATAGGCGGGACAAAATCTCCCCGCCCTGCTACAGTTCAGATGCATCCACTTGCAGACAAATAGATCCATTACCATCTTCATTTTTTTCTCATCTGAGCTGCCACCTGACTTAAAGATAGCTCTGATGTTACTTGCCGTTTTTTTTTTTCTTTTTTTTTTGCTATGCTAATGTTAGCTTGGGCTTGTGAGGGTCTGCAGGCTGGTGGGAGAGAGCGTAAACAAGGGCATGCTGGGATATCAACGTAGAGTTACTTCCATATCAACAGTCCTACCCACAACCGAGAGGAGAATTTCTAATGAACTCCTGCTGCTGCAAAAAATTGTGACATTGTGTTTGGTTTTGGCTAAAAACTGCAACATCGTAATTAGAGGACCACTGGGAATGTTTTAAACAGACAAAAATATAGTGGGAGTGTGAATTCTTTAAGGAACATTATAAAAATGGAACGCATCATTGTTGTGCATGTGGTAAGTGTACAGTAAAGTGTTTTTTAAGTTAGTTGCACGCACCATTGACGTATGGGTGATGATGTCAAACTGTGTCCTTACACCACACACCAGTCTTTAGTAAAGTTCTGGCTTCTTACTGACTGCTTGCAAATGCTGCACGCATGGGGTGTGCACGTGATACGTTAATGTCAGCAGGACACCTGTGGCGTGCTCACACAAACTACACTCTGATCGCCTAATTTCCTAGTTTAACAGCCAGGCTGTACAAAAGGAGCTCGCAAGACGTGCACACTTCTCGCCTGACAGCACTAAACGGCTCCTTTGTGCAGTGCCAAAACAAGGAAAACGGGTGAACAACATGCCTGCATTTTTAGCCTGCTTCACCCTTACTTACCCATATGTGTTGCTCAAGTGTTCGCTGTGACCTGTCAGCCATAGCATGCCACCTGCGTGACATGTACAGGTTGGCCCACTTTTCGCCCACAGACAGTCTGCATCCACCCGTTAGGGCAGTTGTGAGTAAGACCTTAGAAACACTTCCTGTTGGGTTCTTTTTCTCTGTGTTTATGTCTGTTTGTATCCCTTACTTTGCGCAGGGGCTAGTTTGCTCTACAAGCCACACCTACTACACACCTGAAGCCACTCCTGTAATCTGGGGTTATACATTCATTCACTCACCCACAGACAGATTGTTGGATTTCCATGGAACTTCCTTGTAACGTCTGTCTCGCCCTCTGCCCAGCTCTGCATCTGGACTTGAGTTAACTCAAGAAATTCTGGAAATTTCCTTTTTTTTTTTTTGCTGTCTGCTCATCTGAACCACCAGACTTGGTTCATTACTTAAAAACAACCTGAAGTATTTGACATGGACACAAGATAAAACACTTATTTTCACCTAAATATGTTTGTTTGCATTTCTTTGTCATGTTCAGTTTTGTTTTGTTTTTTCTGTTATCCTGCTAAAGCTTTTTTGGGCAAGGGTCACAATGTCAGACCGACGTTTTTCTCTTAGATGTTTCCAAAACATCTGCCGTCATTTACAGGCTTGACAGAGTACATGTTGAAGAGATTTTCCATGTTATTTCTCAGCTTTTTTCTTTTATTATTACTTCAGACAGATATTTTTGAGCATCTTGCAGAACAACTCTGCACACTTTTGTGTTTACTTGCAAACTTGTCGTTTATTCTGTGCCGACACCACAAGGAGGCTAGTTCAACCACCCATTTTCTCCCTTTTCTTGCTTGCTTGTCCAATCCCAAACATCACCCAGTCATGCAGAAGACACGGTCATTCCAAGCCTTTAGCTCAGCTCCTGTCAGGGGGAGACCCTGACTGTTTCAAGCATTTAGAATATTTGGATGCAGAATCAAAGTGAAGGACATTGCTAGCTTCAATCATTGTCCTGCTGGGCTCATTCACACAAGTCATTTGGCACACAAAAGATCTTGTCATTAAGATTCTATTGTAGTCAAGCCTTGGCATAATTTCAATAAAGGAAGATCAGTTGCTTTCTTCATAGCGCTTTAGGCTACTGTCACTTCTACTCTCCCACTTTCATTCATTCATTATCTACCTCACTGCTTTGGTTCAACGGCTATTTGGCTGCATTTTTCAGCCATTTCCTTTCCTTTAAGTTACAGCATTGTTTGTGTCTCCCCATTCTAGGCTGTTTGGCAAATGCTCCTCCACCACATTCTTCACCCATCCTGTCTGCATCGCCTCTACCAGCACTTAGGGCTGAGTCACAACTGCCCTCACAGGTGGAGATACGAGCTGTCTCGTAAGGAGATTTCAAGATCGCTTGGTGAGCACGTAGAGCAAACATGTTTGTTTTGTTTTACTATGGGCATGTTGCGGGCAACAGGTCGTAGCAAACATGCAGGCACGTTATATGAGTTTTGCAACTTTTGACCAAGTTGCTTGCGCACAGTTGAGCTACTTTCACACCGGGCATGTGACCTGAGTTTAAGAATATGCATTTTTGAATGCGGGTTTAGCATGTGGTGCTCACACTGGACTGTGGCTACCTGCATGTATCTTATGTTGTAAGAGATGTCAAAGCAGTGCAAATCTCTTAAATCTTGCTTTCTCTTTCACAGCTCTATTCTGATGTATGAAAGACTTGGTGTCATTGTATTCCAGCCGGGCACAATATGAATGTCTACCTCATAATTAACTTTCAAACAGTTGGTACTTTTGTAAAAATACAAATCCGAGTCCATGATTGGTCAAAGTTCAACCCGGTTGAACTTTCAACGTGCGTTCAATGGCTGCGAGTTTTGAATGTAGAGCCTTCCATTGCAACATGTGAATGCAAGAGTTTTGAAGCCTGAAATGCGCATTTACATAGACTTTTCATTGGAAGTGGCCACTTGAAAGAGTGTTGCTGAATGCAGTGTGAACGTACCTTCAGAAAAGCGGAAATGAGACAGAGTGTAGTTTGTGTGGACATCCTGGGGTCATCCTATGGGCACTTACGCTTCATCAGCACACCTCATGCGCGCAGCATTTGAGCGTTGAAGCAGCCAGCACACATCTTACTAACAACCAGAGTGTGGCGTCAGAGCGCCATACGACCTGTAAGTCATAAGCATTGACTGTTTAAGAGACCTGGACTGAGTGAGTGTGACATCACTTATAGAAAATGGTTTATTTTTCAGTTGGAACCAGACAACACCAAGAAGCAGTGACTGGTCTTAGTCGGTATGAGTCTACATTTCTATGGCAACTACTCTCTCAATTAAGGAGTGAGCATGTTAGAAGTCCACACCCCCACCGCTGAAAGCAGGCTCAAGAGAATCTGTCAATCAAATGCTTCAAACGTTCAATATGAGACCACTTACTTCTATTGAGGCATTTGATTGATCAGTTTATAACTTAAATAACTTACACTACAGAAAAAATATAAAAATGTCATAAAAATATTCAAATAAAAAGCTATCAGAGCAAGAATGGTTATTCTGATCAATAGAATGACTGAGTAATATCTGTTTATTTCTCAATAGAAGTCTTGGGGATTTTGGCTTCTTGAAGCCTGCAGGTACTTCCTGTTTGGAATGCGCAGGGGGAGGAGTCTGTCAGTCCATTTCTTATTTACAGTCAATGGTCAGAAGTGCATGTAGCTTACATTATCCTTACAAAGGCTTCATGATACACTTGCCACACAAGTGACAATGGTACATTCAATTTTCAGGATGTCCCTTAAGGTGGCTGTACGAGCCTCAAAGCCACTGCAAGACACAGCTGCTCTCCCCTAAAGATGCAGTTCCTCCTCTCTAAGACCCTCCATGGGCTCAGACAACCCAAAACCCCACAGCACCTGCACAGGTCACCCCTCTGTACGGTTGCATTTAACTAGGAGATCTTTTCACCTGGATCCTGAGGCTCATCTGAGCTTTCTCTCCACGCTCAAGACTTTTGCTATTGAAATCCATTTAACATCCAGTGTGTCATTGTTCAAATAAATGTCTCTTTATTCCTTTATGATCTATCCTTATGAAAATGACTGTCTGAGATTAAGGGTAAAAGGTTCTTCAGCCCTTTTCGAGCGTGTCAATTCCAGCGGCCTGAATCCACATCTGCTTTGGGAAAACACACCCATGCAGCAGTGTAATCCTTTTGCAGAAAACCAGCCAAAAAAATTCAAAGTACTTAAAGTTAAGGGACCGCAGAGGCTTGTTAAATGCAGTTTTAGCGGCCAATGGTCTCCGTCCACACGCAGATTTTGGATTCTCCAAAGCACTCAACACATTTTACGAGGGGTCTCGGCACAGCGGGGGTAGCACTAACTTTTTACTGTTTTACAATCCCTGCAGAGAGGGGATTTTAGATTTCATAAATGTCAGGAAACAAGGGACGGGTCATTCTTAGACAGATGAATCATTTCTTTAGATTCATGCTGTCTGAAGATAGTGTAAGGGTTCCATGGCTTAGTTTGTTTTTTTGCTGTTTTTAGTCATGCTTTGTCAGTCACACCACTTCCTGGTTCATCATGATCCACAAACTGTCTTTATTTCTTAAAATGTTTAGAATTGTAATTTTACACACTTTTGCACACGTCTTTATCAATCTAAAGTGCAGGAGGATACAAAATAAATGTGACACATCTTTCCCCTATCATTCCAGTGTCTTCCACTCAATTTAACCCACATTTCTTTAGTTAATTTATTGCTCCAAAACAACACAACAGAAGGTTTGATTGTGCTATTGCAATTTATTTGATTAAGATTGTATCTTGAAAACCAATAGCATCATCCTCAGCCAACTATAACAGAACAAATGTAATTGAGAGGAAATAAATCTGATTCATAGAAACGGAGTCGATTCGGGTCAAACGATTCGGGTCAAATTCCTGTTTTTCACTGGTTTGAAGTCACTCTCCATCCCCTGAAGTTACCTCAGTGACTGTCTGACACTCAGTGAGGCCGAGATAATGGGATAATGAGTCCATTCAGCATTAATCAGCATTGACAGGTAGCTCCTCACAGCGTTTGCTTTTGTGTATTGTTGTTTAAACAGATGGACATTTGACCCTAAGGCATCTGGAAATTGCGCAACCAGGATGACCCAGACATATAAAGCTCTGCAATTATTTTCTGAATATCCCATCATGCCTTTCAATTAAATCTTTAAATGATCCTGTCAGGAGTTTGCAATTCCCAAGAACAACAAACGAAAAAAAGATAAACAAATAAACCTGTATAGTTTATAGGACATATCTTTTGCAGAGCGGGAGAAGTTTAGAAATTTGCTTCTGAGTTGTGGGCAGGACTGTTGGAACGGAGTGAGCCTGCCTCCACTTCCAATCATCCGCTTGTTTACACTCTTTCCCGTTAGCTTACAGCCCCTCACATCCCCAACCTAACATTGCCAGTGCAACAAAAATGGCGAGCAATATCGCAGCTACCTGCAGAGTTTTGAGCCAGATGACTGCTTGGACGAGGGCAAATTTTTAGCTTAAAGTTGCAAGAAGTTAATTTTGTTGAAAGAAAATCTCTATAATATTCTTCAGATAAAAAAGTGAAACAACTTGATATGTTTTGCTCACAAAAAGGGTAAAACTAAATGTTGACCCAGTTAAAACCTTTATCCTGGCCACTAAATAGTCATTTAACTTGATTTGCATAGAAAAAAAACGTAGACATAAAAAAAATCCTTACATTTACTTTAATTATATAATTAAAAATTTAGTTTTCACATATTTTAATTATTAAAATATTACATTGAAAAAAACTTTTATTGAACAGAATAAAAATTATTGGTTCAAAAGCAAAAATAACATCCTAAAATCTGTGCAACATGAAAACAATTCCTCTGATTCCACATTGAAATATGTAAAAAACTAGTGTCTAAAACACAGTCAATAAAAGTTTTTTTTTAGCACACAGAAAATAACAGGATGTTATAAAAATTCACAATTTAAAATTTTAAGCTACATTTATGTTAACTAGGTTTATAGCTAATTTTCTAATAATAATCTGAGTCATGTGACTTTGCCCAAACAATCAGCATCATGGGTTCTTCCAAGCAGTTGTCCAGAACAACAAAACTGAAAATAGTTGATGCTCACAAAGCAGGAGAAGGCTAGAAGAAGACAGCAAAGCCTTTTCAGATGCCAATATTCTCTGTTTGGAATCTCATGGAGAAATGACAGTCAACAGGAACAGTGGAAGTTAAAATGAGATCTAGAAGACCAAGAAAAATCTCAGACAGAGCAGCTCGCAGGATTGTGAGAAAAGCAAGTCAAAACCCACGTTTGACTGCAGCATCCCTCCAGAAAGACCTGCAAACTCTGGAGTTGTGCTACACTGTTCTACTGTCAAGATGCTTTGGGCTTGTATTGCAGCCAGCGGCACAGGAAATATTTTACCAGTAGAAGGAAGAATGGATTCCACCAAATTTCAGCAAATTTTGGACACTAACTTGATGCCATCTGTGAAAAAGTTGAAGTTGAAGAGAGGATGGCTTCTTCAAATGGATAATGATCCTAAACCCACCTCAGAATCCACGCCGTCATACATTAAGAGACATAAACTGAAGGTCTTGCAGTGGCCTTCCCAATCATTGAATCATTGAAAATCTATGGATAGACCTGAAAAGAGCAGCGTAACAGACATCCCAGAAATCTCAAAGAACTGGAAGACTTTTGTAAAGAAGAATGGATGAAGAAACCTCAAACAAGAATTCAGAGACTCTTGGCTGCAAAAAGTGTATACAAGCTGGGATACTAGCCAAGGTACAAGTACAAGGTACTCACTCTGCAGGGTGCCCAAACTTTTGCACACACCATTATTTTCTTTTCTGTTATTTTGAAAGTGTAAATGATGGAAACTACGCCTAGTTTGTTTTGACATAATAAAAGAATGTCTCATCTGTATACTGAAACCTTTAGGAGAATTTTCAATCTTTTCTTGGGTTCCTTATACACAATAACCTAACATTTTACCTGGGGTTCCCAAACTTTCGATCCCTACTGTACATTCGATGAGCTTCAACTCATCTGACAGATGAGTTCTCAACCAGACTGCCAAAATCCCATTAGCTTAATGAGCAGAAGGTGTCTTTTGATGCAATGAAAACGGCCCACTTTTTGGCAAACGTAGAAGTTGTCTCTCTTGCCAAGAAGTTAAAAATAATCCAAAGCCAAAACTCAGCTGTTGAAGCCTCAGAAAGCTCCTTTTCTTTTGTTCTGAAAGTGAAACAAAAGTACTGTCTGCACATGGGAAGTCTTTTTTTAGTGTCCAGGACAGGGTGACACAAAATACTTCCCTAAACGTTAGTAAATTCTCTTGGAGAACAACTATTTTTACTCCAGGAGTTTGCAGCAGTGGAACACTAGCATCACAGAGTACCGATTTGGCAGCAAAAGCACTGAAATCTATCCCGGATGAGCAGTGGACAAACTGGAGTTTGCAGAAAACCGAGAGCAGACAGATCCATTCAGAGCAACAGGCAGAAATAAACAGGATTAGATGCATTTGTGAACTGATTCCTCCTCACTTTGCTTGAACAGATTTCCATGCCTGCTGGCTCACAGAAGGTCTGAGAGAATAATAAATTACGCTCTTGATGATCACTGAATGAAGGAAAAAGGAGAAGCAAAGAGACAAGAAAACATGCTTGCTTTTTCCTGTGACATACCAGGGCCTCCCACCTGTTCAAATATTTAGAGAAAATTCAAGCCCAATGCGAGGGACAGATGTGTAATGCAGCCCAGTCGGAAGCCTCAAATCATTCCTGAGGTTAGTTTAAATATGCAAATAGGTGTGGATGGAGCCAAAGTCAGATTTGAAGGGAAGATTTCTCTGATGTGGGTCTTTGAGCCTCCGTCTGTAGTTTCCAGAGGGAGATCCTGCAAACCAGACAGCACTCCGTCAGGCACCAATGAGCTCTCCCTGCCGTCTGGCCGTAATCCTCAGTCCTAGGGTACGCACCTAAATCCTGTTGATTAACAACAGCCAGATCAAAAAGGGCAAATTCTGAATGCTGCATGGAAAAGGTAATCAAATGGGCTGATGGTCAGCTTCTTCAAAGAGCTTCAAAGCAGGAGGGACGTGTGGGAAGAGAGGATGATCCAGGAGGTCTCTGCACACACAAATGCTTCTCCTGAAAATCTCCCCAAAGCTGCGAGGATGTATTCTGCCAAAATAAATGTCAGACGATTGACTTCAACTGTTGTCTCTATGTCATTTCTTAAACTTGATTTCTTCAGATCCCACACTTTTCTTTTTTAAACTGAGATGGTCGAACTTCACCACCATTCACACGAGTCCATAGACTTTCTTATTTGTTGGCTTACTTTTTAAATGTATCTAAATTTGTCTCAAATAATTGAAATTAAACTTAAAATGATGACCAGAGAGCTGGATTCAGGGATTTTTGTAAGGAGTTCCACCGGTTCATAACTGAGTGGGACTTTAAAGGAAAAAAAGGGAGATATTATTGAAAAAAAAAAAAAAAAGCACCAGATTTCACCATTTTACAAGCTGAATTCATCTTTATCAATTAAAAACTAACATTCTGTTGCAGCAAAACTCATACATGTGACAGGAAGACCTTGATGTCGGCTTGACATCAGAATTGAGTTGATATTTTCATATCAGTTTGACATTGTGATATTAATCCCTTTTTGATGTTCTGCATTTTACATTTGGACCAATACTTTTAATAAAACTAATAACAGAGGTATAAAACATACAATGAATAGTTTATTGGAATATATATTCCAAATATATTCCACTTTCCATATATATACTCAAGAATGTCATTTGTTGGGTGAACAGAATAAAATTTTGGAAAAATTTTGTAATGTGCGACAACGATTACTGAAATGTAAGACTAACTATGTAGGGGTGGGATTACATAAATTTGCTTGTTCCCACTATTTTTCAAGCAATCAATCAAGCTCTACTAGACTTCAGTTATCAATCATTATACTTAACGAATGTTACAAATGTGACTTAAGTGCGTTGTTTTGTGTACTGTCCAATTTAGGCTTGAAATAAGCCAATCAATCAGTGTGAATACAAATGCTTTTAAATCTTGTGATCACAATCCTGGGAGCGGAGCGGGTCCATGCGTGCTTTGAAATGATTCGATCCCACTTTGAGAGAACCACCCATTAATGATAGATTGGATTTGTCTGTGCTCTTCCAAATGCTCATGATACGTCTCCATTATTCATTTACACCTCATTCATACTTGGTGACGGTAAGCTACAGATGGAACCACAGCTACCCTGAGGCAGACTGACTGAGGCGTGGCTGCCAATGTGCGGCAAAGGGCCCTTCTGACCATCACCGGTAGATTCATACGCGTACACACACGAGTGGAGCCACACACTGGAGGCAAGGAGGGCTTAAGTGCCTTGCCCAAGGACACAATGACGGTTGGTTGGTTCTTCTCTACCATTTCCTGACTCTAGCAGCAGGCTCATGTCATCATCATGTTACAGCAACATTAATACATTCTGTTGCACCAACAGAAATGCATTCAGATCTCCCGTGTTAGGTTCAAAACCCAAACATTAGTAAATCTGCAAAGAAACACAAGAGAGTTGAGTATGGTTTTCACCTGCAGGGAGAGTGTAAGAGACCGCTCAGTTACAAGCTTCTACAAACACTCTGTCCGACCTTAGCCTCCCCCTGCTATTTATTAAAGGGAACACCCTAGTTACATGCTGGTTCAGCCACTAAGGGAGGGAAAAAAAGGAGCTGGCTGAAGCAGTTTGTAGCATGACACTTCTTGGAGGGCTCAACAGTATAATGAGAGAAAAGGAGGGGTAAACCGTGCCCCTTCCTGAGATAAGGGTCACACAACAAGACCTTGAGGTTTGATGGTGTGCAACTCTGGTATGTAAGACCTTGAGGTTTGATAGTGTGCAGCTCTGGTATGTCAAAACAAGAAGCAATAGTAACTGAAGAAAACAGAATAATAAGAATCATAAAATCTCTAACACCCGACACAAATGTTTATGGTTATATTAACACATTTCATTTAGATGGAAATATTTTCCAAATGTTTTTTATGTTCACTCAACAAATGCTTATTTGAGTATATATATTCCAATAAACCACTGAATGTATGTTTTATACCTCTGTTATTAGTTTCATTAAATTTATTGGTGCAAATTTAAAATTCACATGACATCAAAGAGGTATGACTATCACGATGTCAAACTGATGCTAAAGTTTTGACGTCAGTTTGATTTGCAGATTTAGCTTGTTTCTGACCTTAATTTGATGTCGAGGATTGATGTTTTGGTGTCATTTCAACATCAACTGCTCACTGGGTTAAAACGTTCATTCATTCATTTTCTGAACAGCGTCATCCCTTTCGGGGTCACTAACCTGGCTACTCATGGGCGAAGGCAGGGGACACCCCTGGACTGGTCGCCAGTCTGTCGCAGGGGCGGGTTAAAACATAAGAAAGGCAAACGTAAGTTTGAGGATCACATTTACAGAACCTGGCTGACTTTTTACTTAAAGCAAGGTTGAAATTCTTTTGACTTCAAAATACTAATCTTTATACCAGTTTGTTTACTTTATCTACAGACAGCATTGTTGCATGATGATACAAAAGCTGGTTTTCCTTCTGGAAACAAATGAACACAGACACTAACTTATACAGTAGTGATAAAGATTACTTAAAAATTTGGAATTTTGGTGACATTTTTGTTTATTTAGTAAACGGCGTATACAGCACTTTACGAACTACCTTCTTAAAAGGCCCACAACCTATAACCACCAGGAGCAATCTGGGGTTTAGCGTCTTGCCCAAGGACACTTCAGTACATGAGTGGGCAGGATGGGAACCAAACCGTTGATCTTCTGACAAGGTCTGTACCAAATAAGTCCAGAACCATCAACAAAACTATACAAATAATGTCGAGTTATAGTAAATGTAAATCAGGAGTAAATTTAAACCAGGAAATGAAGGCACTAAATTTAGAAAATGAAAACAGTAGATTACAGTAGGGGGTGATTAAAAAACACCTCCCAATCTCTTTTAAGTGACTTCCAATGAGATGTCTTTTCTCTGTTTTGGTCTTAGTGACTCACTAAAACACTCACAGGTTAGCAAAGACAGTGTAAAGGGAAATAATTAGGAAATACAGCCAGTTGCAATTTAGAAAGTGTGCAAGATAATAAAAGTTCATGATGTGTTCTGGCACACATTGTTCAGCTCTGCTTGTTTTTGAAGCAGAATTTCAGCCAGAAGGACATCAGTCATTCATCATCTACATTTTGTTTTGGTAATTTCATCCCTGAGTGTTTAGTCACATCTACAATTGAATCTTTGCTCACCTGAACACGAGAAAAAGGTGAACAAATGCATTGTTTCTAATACAAATAAACACAAAAATGTGTTTTTACTTTTAAAAATGAACAATGTTTCTCACTGTTTTACACAACATAAAAAAAAATATTTTTTGTGTTATTTATTTGCAAAAATATAAATATATATATTCTTAATAGTATTGAAAAAAATATTGTAAAAAGGATGTTATCATATCAACTGAAGTTTTTGTTGCATTGAATTCCTTTTCAATTGTTCATGCAGTAAATTATTACAATAACTACATATTTTATCATGGGGGATTAAATTACCATTTTAAGCAAACAGCAGCTGTCAGTCCTTAGCGGCTCAGACTGGATGACGCAGTTTATCTGGAGAAGAAAGAACTTTTTGTTTTTCAAAAGTAGATCATTCTTTTCTATTGAAAAATATACAGCAACTGCTACTTTACATCAAATGAAGGTTAAATCAAAACTCAATCCAGAGTGACAGGATTATGTAACCCTGAATCCCTGCTGCAAAACAAAAACATAAATAAAAAATTGTTATGTTTTGAAATAAATAGCAATAGTTTTTGTACATCTTGAGGAAAAGTAGGACTCAAAATTGTGTTTTTTGCAGCGTGACTTGAATTCTCAAACCTCCTTAAAGCCTTAGGCAGCGTCGGCCTTGTGTCCGCTGTAAACAGAGGCGTCACCCCTCCTGCAGAGGATTTCCCACTCTGCTCTTGTTTACGACTACACCAAACATTTGTTCCAACTAAAGCACAACTAGTCAAGCAACAAATTAGCAGTAAGCTGTGAAGCAAAAGCTTCTCTGAGGACCATCATTAAAGTTTCCGCAGCAGATTTAGCGGCTTTCATCCATGATGCTGCCCAGTAAGAAGATAAATTGTTGCCACTCAGTTGATGAAAGCATTTCTATCACTCCCATTGGAAGGTATTTTTTTTAAAGATTATTTCACTTTACTGTCTTTTTTTTTCTTGTTTTGATCCTCACATCACAGCAATCTGCATGCTCCTTCTAAAGCTCATGAATGTTTCAGCGCTCCTCTCCCTGAGGAGCATTAAACGTCTCATGCGTGGCAGATTTGTTAGAGAGCGAGTTCATTCAGTAAGTCTCTTCTAATAAAATGCCACCATCAGAGTGAATGGGTTTATCTGAATGGTGAGCTGCTCCTCAGGTACACTCTGACTCCAATGCTCCTGCAGAGAGATGGTTTTCTTGTCATTGTTGTGGTCACAGGCTGGTTCTTTTGTCTGTATTGGGATTGTAAAACAGTAGTCAATGTTTGACTGCAAACAGATGTCTGTAGATTTGATGAAGACTTACATTTACTCAAGTAAATGTAATGAGTAAATGTGGGTCTCCCTTCAAATGTAGAGGAGTAAAGAGCACAAATATTCAATCAAAATATGTAGTCGAGTAGAGAGTAAAAGTTGCTTTAATTTTTGGTACTCAGTACAAGTACAAAGTAGCCAAAAATAACGTACTTAAGTAATGTAACGAAGTCCATTACTCAAGTACTTTACAACTCTAAAGGGATATAAACATAGGTTTAACCCCCACCAACATTCCCACCCACAACTGAGAGGTTAATTTCTGATGAATTCCTAACGTTCTGCAGAAACTAAGCTCTGGAAACCAACACAGAATCATCACAACGATGCAAACCAAAACAAAAGGAAACATCATCTAGGATCACTATGGACATTCCCTACCTCTCACTACACCACATTCACCCAAAAGAGAATCTCTAGTCTCTGCTTTAATTTGGATTTTTGGGAGCTGACGCTTAAAATGCATATTACAATATACGTGTATTGTTTACTTCTTTCAGCCTACTCCTCCAATGCGCTTTTACATTATTGATGAACCACATCAGAGTTCACTTGCAAGTGAACTAAAACCCCATCTTTTACCCAAAACAGAGCTCGCCTGTTCAGTCCATTCCTTTAGTTTGCAGCAGGGAAAGGTGATCTAAATCAGACAAAAACATTGACTGTATTAGAACTGGACCGAGTGAGAGTGACATCACCCATAGAAAAAGGTTTACTTCCAGCTCCTACAAAATGCAGTCAATTCAGTCGCCATTTTTTCACAATATGGACATCGCCGTGTTGGAGGCAGATGATGTCAGTAAGCCGTAATTGATCTGAAATATGTCAATCAAAGGTTTTGAACATTTCAGGTCGGGGCCAGCAGGCACCACATACTTTTATAAAGGCATCTGATTTAATAACTTAACTTGCACTGAAGAAACAAATATCATGAATACAAATTGAGATTATCGGAATATGTTAAAGTCCCCTCCCCATTGCTAAGAGCTTATTTTCATACGGTACTTTTCGTTTGCTCATTATTCACAACGATTTGAATCAAGAAATACTCAGAAATGCAATTTTAAGCTTAACTTTCTTTTTACATATCGTCAGAAAAATGCCACAAGAACAAGAACATGTTAAAAACACATTTTCTTTTGAAGTGGGTCCTTAAGAGCAAGAATGGCTGCTTGCAGCTTGGGTTCTTTGTGTTTTAAATAAGAAAAGAATGTACATCTAAAAATAATATATGATAGTCAGAGGATTTTCTTTTTTTTTGTTCTTTTTCTTCTTGGTCAGACCTGGTTTCAGACCTTGGTCAGTTCAGTCCAAGTTGGAGTTGCCCAAGTCTGAAATGTACATTAGTTTTTTGGGGCATTTCTGTCTTGTTTGGCCTCTAATTATCAAGTCCAATCATACAATCCTCTGAAAATTCCTCAAAAACAAAGCTATTTCTGCTTTTCTGACAAAAAAAAGAACAAAAAAATGGACCCGCGATAAACACGTCAGAAGATGTAAAGGAGAAAAATCATCATGTAATCATCTTCAACCAACATTAATTCACTCCTGAGAAGAAACTGAGAGGAAGCAGCTGGTGTTCATGGATGCATCCGAGGAAAGAACAACAGAAAAACAAATAAGGCGGGGTCCAGAACAAAATGACGACTTAAAATCACAAATGTATGGTTCACTCTTGAGGTTTTAGCGAAGTGATCAGAATCACCTGTGGATGGATTTCAAAACCCACGGCATGAGAGACACATCAGTCCATGTAAGTGATCAAATTCTCCTTTAATAAGCTCCGATGTCTCTGGCTCTCTGTCACTGCTGTCTGTGTCACGTCTCATCAAGCATCATACGAAGCAAACAGCCCTAACAGGCTCTGTCGCCGATTCTTCCCAATTAAACGTGTGAATGACCATGAATAAAGTCTGTGTGAGCAGCAAAGCAGTGGAGGCCATGTAGGTCACAGATTGTGATTTTTACAGGCTCGGCTCCTGGAATTCGACAGAGGGGGCCCCTGACATGCGGGAGCGCTTGGAGCGTGGGCTTTTATTTGCGGGGGTAAATGGGCCAAAGCCGCAACAAGAGGGGTACGAGCCGCGCGGGCACCACAACAAGTCCCACAAGAGCAGTGGGAACAGTCGTGTGGGGCAGGGTCATGAATCACAGCGAGGGGAGGGGGAATGGAGCTCTGCCAGAAAAGACAGAATATCACGTGCTAACAGGAATCCCAGTGATGCCGAGGAATAAATGAAGAATATTGATGGTTATAGTGGGATTTTACCTGTGCATTCACTTCCAGCCGTCTTCTGTGGTCAGACTGCTTGTGATTGGGGCAGATCTGAAGACCTTGTGATGCCTGTGAACTAACAAGAAGTCTATTTACAAGAAGATAAAATAGTTCCATCTGTGTCCAATCACAGCCGCTGTCACTGAGGACAGTGGACTTCATGGGAGGTCAAGGAGGAAAAAGCTGCTGGAAGCAAATCACAAGGTTAAGGTTATGGTCAAAAGGTTCAGTGACTAAATATTAAGTGATCCATCAGTTTTGCTCGATCCTTTTTCATCCATTCATTCATTTTCCAATCCACTTTATCCCTTTCGGGGTCACGGGGTTGCCGGAGCCCAACCCGGCTACTCATGAGCGAAGGCAGGGTACACCCCTGGACTGGTCGCCAGTCTGTCGCAGGGGCCACAATCACACACCCATGCACACTCACATTCACACCTAGGGACAATTTAGAGTAACCAATTAACCTATTAAGCATGTTTTTGGACGGTGGGAGGAAGCCGGAGTCCCCGGAGAAAACCCACGCATGCACGGGGAGAACATGCAAACTCCACACAGAAAGGTCCCCCAGCCAGGACTTGAACCGGGAACCTTCTTGCTGTGAGGCAGGAGCGCTAACCACTGCGCCACCGTGCAGCCTCAATCCTTTTTGATATGTATAAAAAAAATTAAAGTGGTGGGATTACATAAATTCATCTCTATTGTTGTGTGCATGTATTGCATTCATTACATGTCCATTTATGATTGTAATTACACTGTCAAGAAGACGGCATTGTCTTCTGTCATCTTTGTTAATTTTCCTAGCAATGTTTACCTCAGTATCTGAAACAGGTTTGATAAACATGTAGGTAAATAGTAGGAAAATACAATCTTTACAACCTAAAATTAATCATTGGATGAATTTTTCACCAGACAACTTTAATTGTAGTTTTACTCCCTTGTGTCTGAAATGTAAAATAGAGCTTTGATACGTCGCTTTTGGTCATGTTCGGAGTTGCGGAAGTATTGATTGGAAGATATTGGGACTAAATTTGGATCTGGCGTCTCTCGCTTTAGGATTCCCGCTAAGTTTTGCAGCAGGAAAGAACAGACTTGTGCAGTGGGATGAGTGGAAAAGAGACAGTTAAAGGTCGGCAGAAGGTTTTAATGGATTTGGTTCAGTTGGAACACTTAACATGTTTAATTCATCTAAAGACTGAACGTTTTGTTTTGGAGCCTTATTATAGATATGTGGGACCTGAAATCTCAGCTCTTCTGTTGACGGGATTCTCCTGATTGTGCTTATGATGTCATGATGCTGGTCTATCTGTTCATTTACTGTGTTGTCTGTGGAGTCTGAGCCAGTGTTTGGGTTTTTAAAAAAAAAAGAAAAACCCTCAGAAATCTAAAAAAAATGGGAAACTGTGACTTGTTCCTACAAATGTTCTTTGTGTTTAACAGAAGATCCTTTATAGTCTTTTTCCTGTTTGGTAATGTTTGTCATTTAAGACCACATCACTTTTTGTGAAAAAAAATAAGCAAGATGAAACATTAAAATCGACGGCGACACATTTTCTGTCAGTTTCAAACAATGTTTAATGTACCTCAACACGTTACAAAGATAAAGTGAGTAAATACAGAGAATAAACATTCATGTCTTAGTGTATTTGTGAGAATCAACGTGGTATAACCTACAATTACAGCTATCTGCTAGAGTGCACTCAACAATCAACACGTTTGGACGTCTTTAGCTATTTGATTAAGTTACAGGTGAGGCGAGAAATGACAAGATGATGCAAAAAACAAGGCAACAAATAAATATGCGAAGTGAAGCATATACATTTGAAGTTATTCTTCCATAAACATTTCAAAGCTGCATCAAAACCTGAAGCATTGGTTTGTTTTTTTTTATGACTAATGATAAATTATTTGACAACCTGCCACCACGGCTCAGGTCAGGAGGAAAATTATAGGAGGCGGAGCTACAAAGGAGCTCCAAGAAAACACTATTTAATTATTTTCTTCATTTAGTTAAATATACCTGATGGAAAAGTCCAGACCATTAAAGCCGTAAGAGAATCGCTTTAACACTTTCAAAATGTTTTTAACAAACACATTCCATCATTAATCTCAGGGAGGAAATCTTGTGCTATTTCACTCAGTTTTTCACATTTATGTGATTTAGAAGTGCAACAACAAAGGCAGACATTTAAAAAGGGCAGTTTTTTTTTGTTGCAAAAATTATTATAAAATGTAGATTTAAACAACTAAAAACCTTTTATCTATCGTTAAACCAAGAAAAGCTTAAAGTTAGAAGCCATATTGAGCTTTTTATTATCATTTTTATGTAGAAACAAAGCAAAAGCAATTCATTTCCAATCATGATAATGAAAATGGTTTTTAAGAGATGGAAACTGATAACCTGTTAGTACTCATATAGTTGCCTTAAAAATCCTTCAAGTTTTAACATCACATATTTAGATTTTTTTACCCTTTTTGTGTTTATTTATTATGTTAAGATATTTTTGTGTTTGAAATAGCTTTACTGAAGTATTTTAATTAATAAACTAGCTTAAGGATATTGTAAAATTAATAAAGGTCAATAAGAAAAAAACATATCTAAAACTAAACCAGTTTTTAGTGAACTAATGCAAACATCAGCATTTCTCTATGGCTTTAATGTTTGGATTTCACTTTTTACAGAGATTTAGCTTCAATTTGAAATCCTGTATTCCAAAAACTAACATGAGGAAAGAATACATTTGCAAACCGAAAAACAAAACTAAGACCCATTTACCTTCTCCACCCAAATGTCAGACTAAAAGACAAGGTGTTTTCTAGAAAAATGGTGAACAATTTCCTCCTCGGATGTGACAGATGGTAAACTAACAAAAGCAGCTGCTGTGACTATATACCATGTAATATATTATTGCCTGAATAATCCTCTTTTATATAAAATGTATTGTATTTGTGGACAAAAAAAAAGTATCAAATCAGGCACAGCGAAACACAAACTCCTTAGGCCAAAAAACGGCATATGCGCAGTATGAGCTCTATAATGAGTCATTAAGGTGAAAAACAAGGATCCGATGTGTCAATCAAACCCTCAACCAACAGCGTTTTCCTGCTATGAAGTGAATCTAATTTAGGGAGTCATGCTTACTTTTTATTTTTGTGTTTCAAGATGCAGAAATATTTTAGCACGTTGGATGATGCAGCTCATGTAAAAGCAAAAAATACCCAGATCATAGCTACAGAAGCTGCCAACAACGCTTTGCAGAGAAATGTAATAAATAACACATTAGCTGAGAAGAGCAGAATATAGGATACATGTGTGCAGCTTATAGAGTGCATTAAAGGAGCAGCAGTTTACAGCTGATTTTGCCCATAAATGACAGAATTCATATGAATTTTACAACATGTCAGCTTCACTTGACACTGTTTTTTCACACCATGCCATAAATCTGAAGATGAAGAGGTTCAATGCTGGGCGTCACCACTTGGCTCCCGTCTTTTGAGGTGTTCACATGTTATGAGGCGTGATCCGTTCAGTAGTTCATCTCTTGGGTCTGTCAATGTCGTCGATGGCTGCTAGAAGTTTCTGTCGAGCCTTCTTGTTTATATGTGAACCCAGACACACGTTTACCAGGTTGGCGAGCTGTTTCATGGAGTATTCCTGCACAGAGACAAAGCATGTTAGAGTAACCAACAAAGAATCGGGCTGATGGCGGCTCTCCGTCCCCTCTCACCCTGTGGTTCTTAATGAACTGCTCCATGTCATTTTCAGTCAGGTAATAGGCCTTGATGTAGGTTTCCACAAACTCCTTGTCTGGAATGGGCCGCAGGTCCGTCAGCTTCTCCAGCTTCATCAAGAACTGCTGAAAGTCCAGCTGCATCAGGGCCCGGCCCTCATTACTGCACTTCTTCACGTTAGCATACCTACGAGAGATCACATAAGCAACACAAGCACCTGATTGTCCAAGCAGAAAAGGATTGAAGGGCTGCAAATGTCCTTGTTTTTCAATGTCATTCAGAAATATCCTCCCATTGCCCACGGAAACCTGATGGAGGAAAGACACTCAAAAAAATCAGACACTAGCAGGCCTACGTCCCAAAAATCTAGAATATGAAGCAAATTTTTATCCAACCTTAAAGTCCTACTCCGATCATCTTTTGATCAATTGTAAAATTGTTCCCAGTGGTCTTTTCATTGGGATTATGACATTTTTAGCTACTGAGTGCCATTTTCTAAAACAGATTCTGCAGATTGGCACTAGGTTATAGCCCCTCACAGTCCAATATTAACACTAACATTAGCAGTGCAACAAACAAGGCGAGCAATATTCATGCTATCCGGAGAATCTTTTACATCACAAATACAATCTCTCTCAACACAATTTTTACCTCCTGATTCACAGTGATTTGAATAAAGACATACTCAGACATGCAATTTTGAGCTTCATTTACTCCAGTCAAGTCAGTTTCATTGGTTCAAAGACCTTCAGAAAGTTAGAATATTTATACATTTACTTTTTGCTTTAAAAATAGAGGAAAATACAAAGTTTGTTTAATAGCCTGATCAATATTGAGGGGTTGATGAATAATCTGATGCATTTTAACCCGAGATGTGTCAGAACATGAACATTTAGAATAAATAGTAAGTACGTAAAATATACAGATACGAATCAAAAAATTGATCTAGTACTGGGAGTAAGAGTAGTGTTGGTTGAAAGCTACAGATAAACAGGTATAAAAGCGATCAGTAAGTAAATAATCAATGTATCATTAACTTTGTCAGTTTCCCTTCCTGTTACGCTCTTTATGTACATGTGATGCAAACAATTCCATTAACTCCACTGCACGTGTTTTAGAAAGGAAAGTAGAGTTTTGTTACTAAATCTAAAACAAATCTTGAATTGTTTTTTTCTTTTTGTATTACATTGTTTCTTCACTATATTGCAGATCTCATTTTACTGTCTCGCTGTTTTGCTGAATTTTTACAGTGCAATTTTGCATGCTTTGTATTTTTTTTTAAACAGCGCATTGTGTTCTGCATCCTGATTGGCTGTAGCCCCTGTCAATTAATCTCCACCATGCCTCTTGTACAGAGAGCGTTCAGTTTCACCAAATCTCTAATAAGGAGATTCAGGTTTTTGTTTTCATTTTCATTTCAGAAAAAGTGGACTTATTTTTCTATGAAGGTTTGAACTTTGAGAGTTTAAACAAAATAATTCTACTTTTCAGATTTCATCCATCACAGATTATTTTTAAAACATGACCTCTGTGAAACAAGGAGAAAAAGGGAAAAATGTAATTATTTATTCTCTAGCTACAAGTATTGACTTAAACAGCAGTTTTGGTCAAAGAAATCTTTTAATTTTGTAAGAGGTAAATAAATGTTGTGCCAAAGTCTCATGCTGAACGTGTCTGTGGGTCAGAGCACTGCTGTATTTGGACGGGCGCCGCTGTTTGTCACAGTTCTGTGACATCTCCAGTGCATTAACACTCTGCACAGACAGCTCTGCTTATTCTCACACTTTAGCCTTCCACCCTTTCCATTTTCTGCCCCACTCTCTCTTTTTTTCATCACCTCTTACAATCACATTATTCCTCCCTCTTTTTTTTTTTTTTTTTGTCTTTTGACTGTCAGGTTTTTTTTTTTTTTCTTTTTGTGCAGAGCGCTTAAGCATTAGCTCTGAAAGCTAGCAGGCCCATTTTTGTCTGCCTGAAAGTCATCTCGATAGCTGGAAACCGAGAAATCTAATAAGAAACTGAGGCAGTGGGAGCACAAACAAGTATAATGACTGAATCTTGGTGTGCAAGTGGGCTGTGGGTCTGTTTCTGCCGAGGAAAGGAGCGAACTGGGGCAGCCCAGGCGGGGCGCAGCTCTGCAGCAGTGGCTTAAATCGGATGAGCGTTGTACTTGTAATGGCCCATTTGCTCATCAGAGAGGGTTCAAAAGTTCTTCCACAAAATGAGAGGAATGGTGTTCGGCGAGATAAACATGTTGTCTTTTCTCAGTAGATGATGGTAAACCTTCCACCTACACCTGACACGCGGCGTTTGGCCTTGTACGATCACGAAACCATTTAGAGGAGCATTTGTTTGGGACAGAACCCATTATCTGTGGCGGCAATCACACTGACACCGTCTGTGTAAAGCTTTGAAATGAGCAGCTCAGGATGTTTTCAGCAGCAGCATTCCTCCTTAATTCCATTAAAATGTGTGAAGCCTCTGGGTAAACGTCAGCTGCTAGCTCATCACTTTGTCACCAGCCGCAGCTGAGGTCTGATTGATCAGAGGATCATTACTTTGTCTAAAAACCTCCTTCACACACTCAGCACTGCGCTAGCATGGACGGACAGCAGGGAGGGCTGAGGGGGAATAAAAAGAAATCAAACAAGTAAAGCTGTAATGTTCTGTCGGCTGTAGAAATGTGCGTGTCACGCTTTCAAGTGGGGAGGAGGTGAACCATTACAAGGGATGTGTCAAGAGCGTTCTGCTGCCTCTGAGCGTGAACTGTCAGATGTTTGATGGTGCTTGGCAGTGGACTGAAACAAAGCTTGGAGCGCTGCAGGTACTTTCAGCAGCTCTGAAGTTAAAAGTTTAGAGAATACAAAGAAAGTGGCCGTGTGTTTGTGTTAGCCTGGGGGCGGAGCTTGCAGCGCAGACTCTTCCTGGTAGGGGGTGATCTCACTGGTCTACGTCACACAGTGAGAACACACTCATTTTCGTGGACGTGGGAGGGGCTGCAGCTAAGAGCGGTGATTTTTGGAGGATTACTCAAAAATGCGTGAACGGATCAAAATACTGCTTTGGAGTTCTGTATGGTGAAGAATGAACAGTATAATACACTCCAAAGCTCAAAAAGTTGATTTTTCATTGCGTGGGCCCTTTAAGATTACACGGCTTTTACAGAAAAACCAGATTCTTTAAAAAGTTGATCTGCACTTCAACAGTTTTCAAGCAACCGTATGTTAGGAGGACATCTGTATAATTTACCACCTGCTAGAAGTCCATAAGTGTGTGCAAGGCATCACCAGTTGAGGGTGACCTCACATGCCATCATAAAATGTTAAATAATGATAAAAAATATGTCTTCTACTCTGTGCGATAAACACAATTTGTTTGTATGGCTCTAATCATTTTAATCATTTCTATGCTCAAAATCTCTATATTTTTCTCTTGTAGATTCCACAATCCCATGCAAACTGGGTTGATTGTGTGCCTTTAGCTTACTCTACATTTGCTTATAATCTAATGCTTTATCTTAGAAAAAATGTTTTATACATTGGAGATATTTTTATGACGTGTCCTTAGTGTTCAGGTCTGACATAAAGCCGCGTTGAAAAGACATAAGGTGAGGCAGGCAGTAGCTCTGCCTTAATGTGAACTCACATTTGTTCTTCGATGGTTGCTAATAAAGTTCAGAGTATGTTATTGTACATTTTGCTCTAACTGACTGCAAAAATTGTGGATATAATATATTAGAAAGGTCAAGGTCACCGCATAAAGAAGCTATAGTGTTTCATTAAAAAAGTAAAGGGAGCTGCGCTCACGTCAAGCAGATGAAATGAATGTGGGGTTAAACGGGAACGCGGATGCGGTATGGTCCGACTTACCCTTCAACGAGTGTCCTGTTGGCTAAGCGGATGCAGTGCTCCCACAGGACGTTGGACACGGGCAGGGGGATGCGCACGTGTCTGGACACCTCCCCCATCCGCTTGTTAAACTGCTCAAACTCCTGAGGAGGAGGAGACCAGAGAGAGCAGAGGGGAAGATACTCGATACTTTCAGGCATGGGGACAGGTAATTAGTGAATTTATTGAAAGACAAACTGTCTGGAGTTTTGTTCTCCAACCTCACTAAATACTGACACATCAAACCAGCGCGAGGCGACCAGACGCAGGTCGTGTCCAAACAAGTCTGAGTGACACTAAAACCAAACCTTCATAGACCGTCAGAAAAGTCCTCACTAACAACTCCTGCTTATTTGTGAACCCCACAATGTAAAGGCAAAACTGCAGTGTCTTCACAGATTAAACTAAATAGTTTTGGACTTCAAAGATCCAAGTTGGCCAAACTTCAGTCCCTGTAAGAACATTTAAATTTACTACAGGAACTCCAACGTTTCTTCAGATGTCACTGAAATATTTTTGAATTATGTTTTTGAAGCATGTCTTTGAAACATATTTAGTTTTGTTACAAAGCAGAAAGATCTCAATATTTGGAAGATCCCATGAACCTGGAGTACACAAAGCAGAATGTATTCTGGATGCATGAGCAGCAGCTGTGAGACTGTTCGTTTTCGTTCAGTTCAAACGTTCCAGCTATAAGATGCTAAATTATGCAGGAACATTCATAATTACAGCATCATGTTCTGTTTATTAGAGTCTGTTTGTAGTGAAAAATGATTGGTGACTTTAACTTAAGTCATGTGATTTAAAGAAAAAAAGAAACCAGAATGTTTTAACTTATTTTCCACATGAATTCTGAACTAAAGAATGAAGCGACATTCATTCACGAACAGCCTCATAATCATTTCTGACTGTATTGCTTTGTCAATAAAGTCGTTGTGAGTCTTACTGTCCACTTTATATGCAAATGAACGTGCTGAGAAATGACAGCGATCAAGCTGACTTCATGAATAAAATATTCCTGAAAAAACAGGCAACAGTTGCTTCCATCATCTAACAATGACTAAGCGTATACGCTTTTAGAGCTTGAGAGACAGAGGGAAAGAACATGTGAGTTATATTGTACTTAATATTAGACTATAAGCTGGATTGGTTTGGAATGGTTATTTAGACCAGGTCAGTGAGACACAGGAAATTCTACTCATGAACTCAGAAAACAAATCTGCTGCTCCACCGTAAGGGGAGTGTTGTTCTTTAAAGTTCAGCTGTAAATTCATGTTTTAAGGTTATGAGTCTGGGAGAGCAAATGCCAGTTAAACCAAAACACTGGATTTTCTGTTTCCAGTTTTCAAACAAGGAAAAAACTCAAAAGATCAGGAACAAATGGTGCAGATCTGCATTTTTTCCTTCATGTTTAATCATCACCGACTCACAGTTAGAACTCAGACAATCAGTAAAAAAAAAAAAAATATATATATATATATATATATATATAAGTTTTTTTTGTTTGTTTGTTCATTTTGGGTGGCAGCAACTAAAAGCAGCCACAAAATGAAATGGAAAACAAATTGAAAATAAAACATTTAAAAAATTAGAAGTAGAATTTAAGTTTCATGAACAGTTAGGTTTCATTCAACCCAAATACCTCCATCATTTAACTTTTTTTTGATGAACTTCATTTTTTAATTATTTAAAAATATGAAAATAGAATGTTTTATATTTTTTTCTCTTCAGAAAAGACATTTTCTTAACCCCGGAAAACAAAAACAATTTTCTTTAGGATTTTAAGGTAAATTTGATTTTTTTGTTGTTGTTTATTTTAGGTAGAAGAAATTAACAACAGGCAAAGATAAAAATAAATAAATACAAAGGAAAAAAATGACCTTGCGGGTTCTCCAGGGCTAAAAGTGATTTTTTAATCTAGAAAAGTGTGATAACTTAGTTCAAGTTCTAAGTTACAAGAAGTTCAGTCTCACAAGAATATTTATCTTAAAAGTCTGACTGGACCTTAATATTGATTAACTGACTTGCTTTGATCTTCATTTTGCTAAACCATCCCCTATTTTTTTTCTTTGCTTAAATTCAGCCTTTTACTATGTTAAAGTAAAATTTTTTTTTATTTTTTACTTTGCAATAAATTGACATTTACATAAAAATATGTGTACGTTTCATAAGAAATAATCCTTTTAAATAATCCCTTTATAAAGGAAAATTTGTTGTGACATTAAAAGTAATTGACCCTGCAGACTCTTCAGTTGACATGCATTTAGTGAAAACGTTCAAATTCTCAAACCAACTGATACACATTAATGACCCAAAGTTCGTTGACACATAAGCAGATTTCTACATAAAATCTACAAAAGATCACTTGGTTACAATTTTTCTGCAAGGTTTAGAGAAATTACGTCGATTTTTCCCAAACAAATGATTTGGTTTTAAACCCAAAATACTTCTTTTAAAAACAAGAAAGACAAAAATCTTGTGGAATGTGTACTCAGCTTTTAATACTTAGACTGGAAATTACGTCTAATATAAACCCTGAAACAGCTTTAATGAAATGTTTGCATAACGTCTTCATTAAATCTAATTGAAAGATATTACAATGATGCTTCCAGCTGGTCTTAAACAGAAGCTAGTGTAGCAAAAAAGCAGCACTGCCTATTTAGATCTGCTTTAAAAGCTTTAAGGTACAAAAATCAATTACTGTATTACAGGGTGAAGATTGAAAGCGTTGCCATTTCAACCAAAACTTCTTTTTATAAGAAGGTTTCTTGAAGATGACTCCAATTGATAACAATTCCTCCTGCTGCTGTTATAAAGCTTATCATGTTGTGTGGAACAGCAGGAGACCGTTGGCACGTGGGCATCTATGTCAGCGTGTAAGAGACTGAATACAAGCAAAAACAATGCAATAAAAACCCTTTTTTAGATAAAAGTATTTTACATTTAGAACATGTTGAGCATAGAAAGGAAAACATGAATTTTAAGGAGGCAGTTTCTGTTTTTGTGGGACAAAAATAAGGAAAAAAAAATCAGAATATTTTTAAATGCACAGGCCTTTTTATTGAAGAGTGAGGGGGATCTATTAATCGACTGAATGTTCACACTGCTCGACTATCTTTGCGCTTTTTTTTCAAAGGTAGCTTCATTTTCAAGGCCCTCATCAATCTCCTTTCCAGAGTCACTTTACTGTTTCAGGAGTAGAAAAACAAAGTGGTGACCACTGTTACCTTCAGTAGGACGTCCACATATATGTTGTGCTGTGACATTATCTCCCTAATGTCCCATTTGACTCCGGCCATCATAAGCAGCATTTGCTCGTAGTCGATAGCCTTGGCTGCCACGATCCAGTAGATTGGCTTCCGCAGCTCGCTGGCTGTAGACACCGTCTGCCAGGGAGAGAGGCGGATAAATGCATGTTTTTCAGAGGCAACAGACATCTTCCATGACGTTATGCAAGACAGCAAAAGAGTCAAGGTCTCCGCTGAGATGAAGGCACTCCACAGGTAATATCAGGTCCTGGGTTACATAAGTCTAATTTACACAAACATTTACAAGAGTGAAGTCAGAGGACATGACATCCATTTAGTGTTGAGGGGAAACAGACCTATGTCAGCTCAATATGTCCAGGATGAAATGGACATTTAAAGAGCAGCCAAGAAATGAGTGAGAGGATTAAATGCCAGTTGTTTTTTAGGAATAAGCAGAAATGAATGCACAGGGTCCATAAAGCCTTAGTTCCATGCACTGTGCGGGGGTTGTCTGGTACTGGTACTGCAGGTTTTTGGGTTGTCTGGACCTGTGGAGGGTCGCAGACAGGAGCAGTTCCATCTTCATGGGAGTGTAGATGTGTCTAGCTGTGGAACGTACGATTGTCATGCGTGTGGTAAGTGTATCGCGACATGTGTATCGTGACTTTCTATCAACTATTCTTTTAGATTCTGATAAAATAATAAAAGTAGAGGATTTCAATATCTATGTGTTGGTGAACACATGAGATGAAAAAAGTTTAAATACGTATGACGTGCCTGTGTCTCATCACTTCACTGCTTGGGTATTGTTTAATGGGTTCTCCATGAAGTGTTGCCCGCCGCATGCCCGTGGAAAACAAAGTACATGAACTTTTTCACTCTACAGGCTCACCAAGTGGTCTATGACTTTGATTTTTCCTGCAGGCCAACTGCGTGCTCCATACAGGTTTGCCAAATTTTCAGCTGCAGACAGCCGAATCCACACTTAAAGAGTAGTTGTGACTAAAGATACAATGACACCAGCCTCAGCAATGGACATTCAAACAATCACTTCCAATGAAATGTCTATGAAAACATGATGATGTGATGTTGACATGGCGTTCCTTTTAATTCACGGAAGTCCCAACCGTTTGAAAACTCATCATGAAGGACAAATTATTAATTGCTGTTTGTGCCTGGCCGAAATTAGACAACACCAAGTCTTTCATAAATCAGAATTGAATCGTGAAAGAAAAAGACGGGAGCAAAATTTGCGAGATTTGCACAGCTTTGACATTTTGCATCAAGATTTTTCCAACTGCCGGTGGTGGACTTACGCTGCTAGTAAGCCATGAAAAAAAGAAAAAGAAGGAGAAGCCCCTCCCTGCTACAGTGTGAACACCGTAGGCTACAGGCGCGTTCAAGAACCTGCGTTTAGGGCGTTCTTGAATGTGCGTCACATACATAGCTTAAGGCTGAAATCAATGGACTTTAATCACTACAAATCATTGATCAGTTTAACAATGATATACTAAATGCATTTAAATTTTGAAAAACTGATCAAAACTCTGTTTTCCAGAACCATTTGGATTTTATCCAAGCAGATCACCTAATCTAATGATAATAAAAACACTTTGGAATTCAATGCTCATTTAGATTTCAGATCTAAAAACCAATAAAGGAAGAAAAGAGACTCAATTTCAAATGCCCTTACAAAGGCCATGGAACAGCTCTTGTGGCTGAAAGTGTTATCACGATAAAAAGCTACAGGGATTGCTCGGTGGAGCTCGTGCAGATATGAAGACACATGCTCTGAATACTGAGACATACCGTACCTGGGAATAAAACTGCTGCAGGAAGGGTTTCTTGGCTGCAGGCATCATCGCATCCAAATGTGACTGCAGGGACTCGAACTGCTCAGCCAGAAATGCTCTGAGGAGAGAAATAAAAAAAAAAAAAGAGTATTCCCCGGAGTCAGTTATCACAACGGACAGGTTCATTTACAAAGCAGTTGACATTGCTGTCGCAAATGAAGGTTTGATTGTTTTACTTACAACTTCAAACTTTGTCATTGTCAAGAATATAAACAATGGAAAAATTCAAACATTTTTGTCCTAAATTATTAAAATAGTTTGTCGTTTAAGCAATGTTTGACTTCTGCATCCATATTGTGATGAGCAGGTGACCTTGAACAGGGCGTTTCGCCCTGGCACTGCTTACCTTCCACAAACCCTGACCAGTATGAAACCTTTTACCAAGTATCATTGAGACTTGATTATTTTTTACATTTTTATCGTTTCAGCAGTAGAATTTTTGCCCAATATTGCCAAAAATTGTCTTAGAAAGATGTAAATTGGACTTTTTAAATCTTCAAGATTACAGTTGTAAGAATTTTAGGAAACATGTAACCTTTGAAGAATACCTCGAAAACACAAATGTAATCATTTAAATCTCAGAAATCAAGAAGACAACCTTATAAATTATATATTTATGTCATCTTTAGAATAATACTAAGAAAAGCATAGTTGACAAATGATTAATGAAAGATGCAGTGAAAAGAAGAAAAATCTCAAACACCAGCAGAAGGACTAATACCTTCATGCCTCTGTGGATTCACACCATATTGCTCTAAAGTATTATTGTACACAAAAAACTGAGCAAGCGAGTTTGAACGATCTTAAGTTCAGCTAAGCTTGGTGTTTATTAAAGCAAAAAAAAAAAGGACTGATTGGGCCATTTCCCAGCAGTTAGAAGTGAGAGGCAGAACCTGAAAAATGGAACTTTAGAAAGGGAAAAACATTGAAATAAATTATTACTGAAGGCCCCATCTGTCTTTGACATGGTTTGAACTTTAAAAAGCTCCACTGAGATTATGTAGCAAAAGCGAACAGACATTTATGCAATCACACATTTTGCACTTTCGCCCACAGAAAAATGTTACACACTATTGAATTTTTGCAAGTCCAACGTAGCAGAGGGATCACGTTCATTTGTCTTCCATGCTTTATTGCTACTTTTTAAAATTCTGACAGACAAAAAAACTTGATCTCAATTGTATTTGACAAGAGAAAAGAACCGCTTAGGTCCAAGTCAAGTAAAGACACCAAACGCACATATGAGTTTATAGACTATAAGGACATTTGTTCAGTAATAAACCCTTTTGAACGGTACTGAAATCCACAAAAGTTTAATGAGTTCCAAACACATTTCTTCACATGGATGTGCTCTGAAGCACAGAAGTTTACATTTAAATGTAAGTAATGACTTTTTGTTTTAGCATAACTTTTTAAAGCTACAAATCGATCACTGGCAGATATGCTGTAACGTAGATGACTGGCGACTATTGATGACATCATCGAGTGGTAGTAATGTCCAAATTTAAAGACACTATTTTTCCATATCTCTCCGATTAGAGGGAGGAATTTAGGGATAGGGAGAAGCCGTAGGGGGAGGGAAGGAATTCAGATCGTAGTGCTTTTGGCATAATATGATGGGACTGTTTTCCTCTGGGTGGGGGTGTTGGATTTGTCCAAGATTTTTTTTTTGTTAATGAAATGCAACGCCATGCTTCTTTTGCATGACCTAACAAATAAAAATAAATAAACATTTTCATTCTAATTTTTTTTTATCTGAACCACTGCTTGGCAATGAGTCAATCTAATAAATAAGCAAATAAAACCGTGTGCACTCACAAGATCTATAATTAGTGTCTGGCGAGAGCTGCGGAACAGCAGAGGCACCGGTGAACATTTGCTCCTTTCAGTGAAGCAGCAGAGGAAATCATATTACAGTACGCTTCAGCACTGCGTGTTCCCTCAGGTCACCCTCATCCGATCACAGCGGAACAACAGCTACAGGCTCACTTTGCTGGACTTGGGCTTTACTCTGGTTTCCTTTGAGTTACCTATTTAAATAATAATTATAATAATAATTAGCCTTATACAAAACACTTCTTTTAGGTTCAAAATTACACATTATAATAAATCTACAGAATTTTCTAGAAATCCATTTTCAGACAGTTGTCTTGCAGTTCTTGCCTAAATAATCAGTTTTATTATTCATGAATAAGATTTCCCTTTTAAATTCAACTAAAGATAGCAACTAGAGTGCACTTGAATGCTTAACTCTTTAACACCAAATCTTTAGCTACTGTGTTTGAATTCTTTAGACTACCGTAACTCTTCAACCAGCTTAGCGCCATCATGTCATCAACATTTTAATGTGTTGAATATCAGGGCTAAGCTGATATGAAAAGCAGGTTTTCACCGTGTCAGAATTCAGCTGAATAACCTTGATTGCATAAATGGTCTAAAAGTTACAGTACATCACATCAAAGAGCCTGTGTTATTTAGGTATCACCAGCAACCTCTGTGGTTAATCTTGGGTTATCATTTTTTTTCAGAAAATTTAGCCTCAAAAAAAGATAGAAAAAATGTGTTGTGAGATAGTAAAAGCATATTCGGCATTTTTGCAGCCATCTTATCTAAGCTCCAGGCCTTCATCTCAGAGCTTACTGTACAAGTCTAAGGGCTGTCCGCACTGATGATTGTTTGACCCAATTATAGATGAGGGCGCCACTGTGGCTCCGATTTAAGAGGCAAAAGACAAAGAGGAGGAGAAACCACGTGGGTAAAACACAAAGAAAATGAATCCCAGATGACAACAGATCACAACAACTGGTAAGAGAGCTTTCTGGAGGTGAGATGACTCCAGGAAGCTCAAGCTCACACCAAATATTAACGAAAACTTTTGAAGGCCAAACTGGGCAACACTGCCGGACGACAGTGAACGCAAACTTGATGAGAGGAAATGCTTGGATGAAGATTACAGTGGAGTTGCATCACACCACCCTGAGAAACAAGTGATGACATTTGAGGCATCAAATTCAACAGATGTTACCATTTTCCCCCTCATTTGTTTGAATAAACTCTTGTAAATGTGCAGCGGCAGGTCAAGCATGCACAATGCTGGCACAGCGTGCAGATATTTTCCATGTTGGGTAGACAGTACTTACAGAGACTCAGTGGCCACCACCCTCTGAGCCAGGCCATAGAGGGTCTCACTGTTTGTGAGGACCACTAGCTGGCTGAGGTGGGGGCTCGGCACCTTTTCCTTCCGGTCCTCCGTCAGACCGTGGGTTCCCGCGTTCTCCCCGACGGGATCCTGAAAAACATTCAGGCTACTTTGTGAGTCTGAGGAAGTCCCTAGTGCTAGACTATCAGCAAAGATGCAACAGCAATCCTGATAAGATCCACACTAAAACATGCACCACATTAACAGACTCAACACTTAATTTCACATTAGCTGACTGGTGCAGAGCATTAATGAGTCACAAATATTGATGACAGAACATTTTATTAAACTGTAAATGATATATTGTGGTTAGGGGGTAAATGATAAAAACCATCATGGTTCCACAAAGTAATATGTTCTCTCTGGCAAAACAAAATATTAGGATGTAAGAGCAAACGTTTCAATAGAGTCTGATAAAAAAAAAAAAAAAAAAAAGAACTGAAAAGTCTTAGTATGCAAATAAACTTTTTTTTCTTGCTCATTTCCCTTCTGTGAGCTCTGGGGTCAGAACAAAGAGGTTGTTGACACCGTTGCCATGACTACTTGTCTTCTGCTAATAACTCTATTGTTATACCTCAACGAATTAGCAAACTAGATGCATTGAGGAACTAATTAAAGAGTAATCGTGAGCAGCTGTGCCTGTACAAGCCTTTCTTTTTCTTGTCCATGCTTGAGCAGAAGTGTTTCAGAATTAAAACTGGTCCACAGAGTTTCATACTGTATCAGATCTTACAGACAGAAGAAGATTGGGTTTGAGAAGACATAGAAAAACACATCTCTTGTTAAACAATATGCACGATTAATATAATCATCAATACTACAAACATATTGTATTATAAAAATACATAATGAGTTTGCAAACTCATGGTTCTTCAGTAACTCCATTAGCTAACATGAAACTGGCAACATTTTTGTTCTTTGAATCCAGTCTGATCAATCAGTCCGTTGGTTTTATTTATCTGTAGTTTTCCTGTCATCGGCAGAAGGCTACACTTTTAAGATTAACGGATCGTTGCAGTAGGATTGCCAGGGTTTTGATTTAGTGCTTTGATGGTAGGGATTCTGTACTGACTGATATCCTGTGATCATGAGTGGAGCGGTCACTGGTGTGGGCAGATCCCCAAAATATCGCGTCCTTACTTGAGCACCAAGCCCGATTTCAGTCGCTTTCTTTTTCTACTTCAAGTCGTTTTATGTTTCACGATGTTGTATGTGTGGAGGTCAGGGGTTAGCACTCTCACCTCACAGTAAGGAGGCCTTGGTTCAAATCCCGGCGAGGTTCTTTCTGTGTGGAGTTTGCATGTTTTCCTCTAGCATGTGTTTTCTGCAGGCACTCCAGTTTCCTCCCACAGTCCAAAAACATGTTTCATAGGTTAATAAGTGTCTCTATGTGTGAACGTGACTGCGTAGCCATCAACAGACTGTTGATTTGTGCAGGGTGTACTCCACCTTCACGCCACAATAGCTGTGTTGGGTCCAGCAACCCATTGGTCCCAAAAGGAGCTAGGTGGGTTCTGAAAAATGGATGAAAGCTTTTTGATGTGAAGGTTTTGCTTTTGAATATTTAGTTTATTTTTTTTTTGCAAAGTACTCTGTGATGCTGTGGTAGGAAAAATGCTTAAACAAGAAATTTGTTTTGTTTTAATTTACTTTGACTTGATTAGATAAGCTGGAAGGCACAGTGTTCCTGTTGGAGAAACAAACATCGATCTAATTTGTACTTCTGGCAGACCACCGCCGATCTTGACTTTCATTAAATAATTTTTGGTAGATTTATATACGGTACTTTCTATACTGCTTCTATAAAACTGATAGATAAAAATAAATCATCTGATTTGACCAAGAAAAAATTATTAAGTCTTTCTTCTAGTAATTGACACATGCATGAGTCACTGCGGAAAACAGGGTTTGAAATCCATAGCATCGTTTTTCTGGTAATGACAGAGTTAATAAAAGGCTGGTGGCTTTTTAGATAAAACCACTACATGCTGCAGTTCAGTGTAATCAGTCTATTTATATGTGAAAACATTTCTATCCCATTATGAGCAGTGGAAAGCTTTAATACGAATAATTTAAAGAAAGTCTTTTTAGACAGAGATGTACAACAGCATTATTGGCGACACAATAACGTTTTTAAAGACCTGCTCTGATAGAAATTGTGTTTTTAGTGGTTTTAACATGTTCTTGTGGCATTTCTCTTAAGATGGAGGACATGTATTCAGAAAATAAAGCTCAAAATTGCATTTGTGAGACCATTTCAAAAGACCACTGGGAGTGCTTTTAAAATAACTCAGAGGATAATCAGAGTGGGTCTTTAGAAAGTAGGCAGCAAACAAAGCAGCAGACTTACAGCACAGCATCTTTCATGCTATTTCTTCACTAAAATAAGACAGTATGTGGCTCTGCTGACAATTTATGATTCAGACCCGCAGCTCTCTCCTCCCCTGTAATAACTCTAACCTTTCTTGAGCCTCCAGCTTATCTCCATGCATCCAATAAAACCCTCAGTGTCCCAGAAAACATGATCGGGCTAAAATAAATTCATAAGATTAACACTTGAACTACAATTCCCTTATATACTCCTCTAACGGGGGGGAATCATCCTGATTTAGAAAGCAGAGGAAACTGCAAAATATCTTTTCCCAGGATGAATTCTGGGCAAACCTAAACATTTACAATCTGAAAGCTGATTGTGATGCATGAATTAAACATGAGACAAAAAAATGGATTCAGCGGTCCATGGCACACATTTTAATCAAATAGTTTTAGTCCTGAGCAGCGGGCTAATAATAGTTCCTCCTCACATCCTGGAAGGAATTAAATAATAAACTTTCTTTATGAATTCTTAAACTTGATTTAGAGCCAGATGGGCAATAAATAAATACATTTCATATTGTTATTGCATGATTCACTAAACCTTTTATCCTTTTTTAGGCAATTTATGCAACAACAGCTAGGGCTGCATTTGTAATAAAATAAGAAACAGTTTTATTTTTTTCAAATTGCAATTGAAATGTTAGAAAGACCAAAAATGGCTGGCAAACAATGTGAGTTGTGTCCTTCCAAAACACCACATGGATGTGTTCTTAACTTTGCATAAACAAAAGCATGGTTCAAAATAAATCACCTTCATGAAGCAGTAAAAATGTGAGTTAGGTCACCAATTACTGTAAAAGAAAAGCCAGAAAAACAAGACAAGCTTCAGCTCTATAAACACATCAAAGAACATAAAGATGACAAACATGCTGTGGTTATGGCGTTAATCCAAAAAGACCATTTGTAGCCACTTCCAATGACAGAAATGATTTAAAACAAATAAAGATGTGGTTGGGAAACAGCATGTTGTGATCATGAGAATGAAATCTCCAAATAACTTGCACACAAACATTCAGATGCACAAAAGACTGAAAATAGGTTAATAGGGACCAGAGAAAATATTGTGATTGTATTTTACACTAAAGCAACCCCTCTTCTTACACCAATGATGGAACAGCAGGTGTGTGATGTACCTCACTGGTTTGTTCTGGGCTGATATAAATCCAGTTTTTGGGCAAAATTTTTGTTGGATATTGTATCAGAAAACACTGACCTTTTCCAAAATGAATGAAATTGTGAGGCTCTTTAGAGTTCCACAGATGATGATTCAACACTGATGTCTCAAACAAAAACCACACCTCTTTTGAGACCGATTCTCCTTTTCTTAAATAAAAGGATGAAAGTTTGTAAAACTCCAGCCCAATATAAGAATGGATATTAAGTCTGACCCCAAATGCAGATAAAGTTGTAGAACAAGACTAAGCCTATCTCTGTATTGAAGCTGGGTCATTTTACACTTAAAAGGGGCCAACTTGATTGTTTAAAAATGGGGAGAAAGCCACAGAAACTTCAATGTTGTCTATAGAAAGTAAATGCAATAATTTACAAAGGCTTCCTCACATTAAAATTAACTTACATGAGAACTAGACTAAAATGTTCACCTTTTGGCATATGCCGTCATGGGTCCCCACAACAAATCAGCTTTCCCACAGGAGGTTTGGCAGATTTTTTTACACTAGATGCCCTTCCTGACACAACCATGTATTTTCAAGGCACAGGGAGACCCACATAACCAGCAACGCGAAGGGTCTTGCCTAAGGACCCACAATGACTTTTTTTGGCAGATCAAGTGAAATAATTTTATGCAGCAAAATGCTCAAAACTATTTCATGCTAACAGATTAACAATGAGGTGCTAGCCTGAAAAAATTAAGAATAAAACTGTGTTTCTGAGCCGTTTTTCAAATTGTGTTGAACCAGGTTCAGAGGAAAAAATTATATTTGAAAAAAGTTGGAAGTTGTGGCCACGACCTCCCTGCTCCACTCAATCCTGATGCATCTACTTGTAGACAAAAATAAATTCACTGCGGCCTTCGTTTTCCTCAAAATAATATACAATTCTCAATTGACAATTTAATATGCAATTCAGGCTTTTTAATATGAAAACACATTTTGCGATTTAGAATTTAATATTGAAATGTACAATTCAATATGACAATTTTTAAAATAAAACATTGAATAAAAACAAAAGCAATTGCATTTTAATTTGTCATGGGTTTTTGATGTCATAATTCAAATGACAATGCATTTTTCAATTTTTCAATTAAGAATTGCATATTACTTTGAACTTTAAATAACAAAAAACTCCCATATATATGTGTGTGTGTGTGTGTGTGTGTGTGTGTGTGTGTGGGTGTGTGTGTGTGTGTGTGTGTGTGTGTGTTATTTTTCTTTGGCAAAAGGGTAACGTAAAAAAAAAAAAAAATGTAGTATGTGTCTGGTATGCATTAAAATCCAGGAATAGTTCTGCATCAAACAGTTCTTTCGGGGTTAGGGAGCTGTGAGTGCATTTGGACATAGCCTATATATATTTATAAGTGATTATACAATATACTTATTTATGGTCAAGTAAATAGAAAAAAAAAAAAATAATAGTCAAATGTTACTTATGTTATCGAGTATGAAGAGCATATCATTGCAGTCATGCCAATTACCTGCTGTCTAGCTAACCTGACTCTAGTTACTTTTATTGTAAAACCATCACAAAAAGAAGGTTTAACATATCCTCAAGTCATTACTGTCTCTATGTTTTCACCCTGCCTCTTTCCATGTGGTGTGTCAACCCTTCTCACTTAAAATTCCTCTTAAAGCTCTTTAGCTGAGACCACTATTGCTGCGTTTGGTACATACAGAGCATCCGGAGGGATTTTCCCAATGCAGCAGCAGCGGCATGTTATGGCAGAGGAAAACATCACACGTCACACCGGAAAGGGACCCAAGGGAGAGGAGCAGTGTTTTATCAGTTGGCTAAAAATAACACCCGCTTGTAAAGTTTTATGGTTTCAGAAAAAAAAAGAACATTCTGGAACGTCTCCTGTGAGCGGCCACCGCATTCAACACATTCTGCATTTTTGCGCTACTCATAGAAATGGAACGCACAACTGATTGCAAACTCCTGGAATGGCATTAAAAGAAAATGTGTTAAAAATGCTGCCATTTGCAGGTGTGTGGCGATTCAGCTCGAAAAGCAGCGATTTTGATTACCTCAATAACCAAAACCAGGTGTCGTGGCCGCGCACATGAGGAAAAGCATGGAGAGGACTTCATAAAGAAAATTTCACTAATCTCATAGTAATTTTTGAGGAATGTGTTACAGCAGTGTGCATTTTCAGTCCAATTTGAAATCAGTTCCAACAGTCTGGCTTTAAGGCAAGGTGAGGTTTGATCTAACATGAAACGTGGCCTTTTATCAATTCTTCTGCATACAAATCAGCTTGAACAAGAAAAAAAAATGTTACTGTTCAAACTTAAAGCTTCAACTGCAGGGCCCTTTAGAACAAAGCAAAAGACATGGTTAGAAGAGTAGCGCATTAAGAGAAAAAATAACAACAACATGTGTAATGCATACAGTGGGGATCAAAAGTTTGGGCACCCCAGGTGTACTGTTATATTTTTGAGCATAAATAAGGAAAGATTGAAAAATCTTCTAAAGGCATCGGTTTACAGATGAGACATTCTTTTAATATATTTATTTCCATTATTTACCCTTTCAAAACAACAGAAAACAATGGCGTGTGCAAAACTTTGTGCACCCTGCAGAATTTATTTTATGCACTGAAGATAGCAAAGCCTTTTTAGAGGCCAATATCCTCTGTTCGGAATGTCATTAAGAAGTGGCAGTCAACAGGAACAGTGGAAGTTAAAGCAAGATCTGGAAGACTAAGAAAAGTCTCAGACAGAGCAGCTCGCAGGATTGTGGGAAAAGCAAGTCCAAACTCACGTTTGACTGCGGCATCCCTCCAGAAAGACCTGCAGACTCTGGAGTTGTGCTACACTGTTCTACTGTCAAGAGATACTTGTTCAAATATGGTCTTCATGGAAGAGTCATCTGAAGAAAACCTCTTCCACAAAAGTCAATGTATGAAGTTGGCAAATGATCTGTCATTTTGTGTTTTATTTTCTTCTATTTATAAAGGGTAAATGATGGAAATGAAACCTTTTTTTTTTTTACATATTAAAAGGATTGCTAATCTGCAGACTAGTGCCTTTAGGAGATTTTTCAATCTCTTTATGCTCAATAATTTAACATTTTACCTGGGGTGCCAACACTTTCGATCCCCAGTGTACATTTCCGTGGAGGGAATAAGAATGCAACTGAAGGGCAACTCTGACAGATTCTGGGAGACAAAATAACATTTTGCCTCTTTGAAAGTTCCAGTTCTGAAAATGCACACTACATCTAATATTGTCAGCATACATTTTTGACACCAACATCATTGATCTTGGGGCTTCTTAATAAACGCCCCCTTCTTTTTCTTTTCAGAAATTTTGAGAAAGAACACAGCAAAAAATAGCTGTACCATTCCTTGGAATTACACAGGAGTTTTCTTCTACAGTGCAGATGTTTGCTTTTTATTGTGTTTTTGAGAGGTTTATAAGTGACTTAAACTGAAAAATACAAAAACTTCTTGGTTTTTTGCTCCTAAATGAATACTAAATCTAAATGTTTGTGTAGTTTTTGTTTCTGTGTTTGAGAAAAGACAGAAACAGATTTCTTCTCTTCCTGCCGCATCACTAACAAAACATGTTTTTCTGCACACTGATCATATGCAGATTTCCTTCCAAAGATAGCACAGAGCTGTGGTTAAATTAAAGATTTCATTCAACATCTGTTATAATTTATGTATTCATTGACTCGCTGATTGACAGGAGAAATGCATCTGTTTTTAACAAGGTTTTGCTGATGTAACAAATTGTCAAACAATATTAAGAATGTTTTTGCATTTAACTTAAACTATAATGAAGAAAAAAAAAGTAAAATTTGAAATGTCTGTTTTGAAATGAATTCACTCCCCTCCACACCCTCTTTTTTGTAGCACAGTGTTTGTGAGAAACTAATTACAAAAAATGAACTAAAACATCAATAATTTCAGATTTCTGCAATCATAAACACTCCTTAACTCTTAAAAAACACACTTCAAGCTAAAATCAGAGCAATTATTGGTACCGATATATACTTTTAAACAATAACGCAACAAAAATATCAACCAAAATAAATAAAAAGGAAGTTTGTTTAGAACGCCAACAATTGAAGTTTGACTCACAACAGCATCAACAGGTTAGAAATATATATAAGTAAATAATATATATTTTTAAATGTATCCTTTTTAAACTTTTTTTAATGTGAAAAAAAGCTTCAATAATGCAAAAACATTTGTTATAAAAGTAGCTTCTTCAGGGGAAAAAAATGTAATCAACGTGGAAATGTAGTGACTCTTATTTCTAGCAAATTAAAAAAAATTGAAAATTCATGCATAATTAGTGATAAAAACAATAAAACAGATTTTTGTTTGTGTCATGAGTGAGACTAAAAACAAAAACCCCAAACATTTGTTTTTAATGGTGAATGAGCGCTTCAATTACTTTTTTAAATTCAATTAAATGTAAAGAAATGCCACTGACATTAAGACAGACAATAAAAAAGTCAAGAAATATAAAATTAAGTCCTTGACAACCACTGCGGTTTAAAATAAAGAATTATTTAGTTGTAAATTAACACATGGAATAGTCTTACCTTTTTAAAAAGAACTTTAAAAGAAAATGTGAATATTTTAGCGTCCTAACTGTGCTTTTTTTATAGCTAATTTATGCAGATCACTATTTTTTTTTCACAATTGTGTTTTATTAGAATTTTGATATCTTGTTTACATGATTATTTCTCTTATTTGTATTTTAATGATATTACTTGCATTTAAATAAGATTTAGGTTATGAGTTCCTTTCGATCCAACAACAAATGCAATGAAATTTAAAAAAAAAAAGGAAATGAAAAAGTAATTTAAAAAAAAAACTCGTTTTAAAAAAAAAACTTAAACTAATTTTCATTTTTTTAAATAAACTTTTTATTTTTTTTAATAAAAAAATAAAAGGTTTTTATTTTTTGGCCACTGTTAGTTGCTGCTATCCAAAATGAACAAGCAAACAAAAAGAAAGTCAAACTAACTTCAAAACCCTAGAACAAAATTGTTCTTGGCTTCTCCAGGGTTGAGTGGACAAATATATAATCTATACATTTTAAATGTCCTTCAGAATATTAAAGTATATAAATATAAATTAATTTAAAGATAATTTTTATGAATGTTATACATTTTCAGCAAAAACAAATCAACTTTTTTTAACACAATTAACAAGTTAAGAATATTTTTAAATCTGCTTAACACTCAGAACTTGTAAAAAGAAGCAGAAACAAGACAAAGAATATAAGCAGTTCTATTTAAATAATTATGCTCTCAAGTTTTTTCAAGTTAGTATCACTTCAAACTTGACATAGAAAGCAGTTTCAAGGACAAACGAACAAAATATAAAAGAACTTTCAAAGCAAAACGAAAAAAACTGTTAATTAGACGGCTTCAGAAAACCCACAGCTTGGTAATTCTGTAATCACACTCAACTGAAGGATGCTTTAAGCGAGAAGATAAAAAGTAATCTCAGTCAAAGTGCCTCAATCTATCATGACTGACTGCTTACTCCTTAAATCCATTCCACAGAAATTTATATCCAAGTGAAATGGACTGACTGCAATTACTGTGGAGTGGATCCTATTGCTCCTCTCTGTCACACTGATCCTGGAAATTTTGTTTTCATTAGATAAATGTCAAATTGAATTAGGTCACTCATTTATTGTGCAGCGGTGCTTCACCACTTTGAGCCCATCTCAGGTGACTTTTCCGTCTCCCAGCTGCATGGATGCTCATCTGTTCTGCGACCACAGACCAACAAAGACACCAGAAGAAAACTCTTTTATCGGGACACTTGTGCTGAGAAAGCTAATCACCAGCAAAGCCAAAAGTATGCACAAAGAAATGCAGTTAGGAATATAGAAAAGAAGATGCTTCTTCACTGCTGTGTGGGAGGTGTGAGGAGTAAACTGGCAGGAGATGACTGGAGGAAGCAGACAGAAGGCTGAGTCACTCTGTTTGTGGTTTTTTTTTTTCTTGCAGGAGCCCTGATAAAATCTCAATTACTGTGGTTTTCTGTCAAGTGCAAATTAAACAGTCGGACTTACAGTTCATAATGCTCTTAAAAGAATATCCTGCTGGACTACCGAATTCTGCTACAAAACAGCCTTCTTACAACTCAGGACAATGTAAGCTACACACCCAGGGATTTGAACCCCAGGCCAGATGATGGGCACAAATGGTAGCTCTGAATTACATCCACTTAGGGGTCTGCAACCAAAGGATGCAGTTACATGCAGCTCTTACGTCAGTCAATATGTAAAGTATGATGACATCGATTCTCGCTTGAAAATCTTATTTTATCAACTCTAGTATGGCGACAAATGAGGATCATCTTAAAGTGAATGAAAAAACAGATTGTAAATTTGAATTAAAAAATCTTAATCTTAAAGGTATTATAAACTTGAAAGAAATATAATTTATATACTGTATATCTTCCAATATTGGCCGGTCTCTAATAGACGCCGGTCTTCAATGAAAGCCGGGTCTAACAGGTGTTAGCTGTCATAGACGCCGGTCCCGAAGAGTGGCCAGGCTCCTTTAAGACTTTTGGGAGTTGATCTAAACTTTATGTGGGGTGGGGTGGGGCTTGGAGCCCATGGGCAAGGTTATGGTCATGTTTACACTCCAGGCACCGCCTGTGTCATCCAGTACGCCACATCAAAGGAGGGAAGAAACAGGCGACGCCAACAACAGATGCTGTTCTAAAGCGGAAATGATGTCACTATAACTCCTGTCACGAGAAGTCAATCATGTCCCAGTAGCAGATGGGTTCACAGCCCCACTCACATGTAAAATTTGAATCAACTCTGAAAACAAAAAGTCTGAATTGAACCTGTAAATTGAGGACAGAAAAAAAGTTTAAAATACATTTAAAAAAAAAAAAAAAAGCAGCAATTTAGCCACAAGGCGGCCCAGGCCAGGGTCTCATTGTGGCAGTTCCAATAACAGATAAACACAGGGGGAAGTGTCAGAAAGTGTCATATAAAATCTGGAAAACTTCACCTGCACTGTCATCTGAGTCACACTGGTTAAAGTTTTGACTAAAGATTTCCTGGATCGATTTTAGGTCAGTGAAACAGATTGTTCAAAATGAACCAATGATGACTATGAATCACATAGTCAACCACCGTTAAATTATGATATGAATCAAATCGTTAAAATGAATCGGAAAACCCTGAAAAACAAGGAGACGCTTCAGTTATTCACAGGATTTAAGCTTTTTTTGGGGAGATATTTCAACAGCCTTAGAGACAAGACATCATCTGATCAGATCTGTAATAATCAGCGCATCAAAAGAAGTGTTTAAGATAAGTGTTTTCACACCACAAATCCTCTCGCCTTTCAACGAATCTATTTGTGTTAATTCCTCACTTCCAAAACACTGCTGCCAACACCAAATCCATCTTTACGTGTGGTTTTACTGCCAAGCGGACAAGAGTGTAATAAACAACATCCACGCTCCTCTAAAAAGTCTACTTGTCAGGAGCAAGTCTGTCTAAAAAAAAAAAAAGAAAAAAAAAGCACACACAGATCGAATCAATTCATCACACAACTGGGGGGTTGAAACTGAAGAACAGGCATCAGATAAAATCTCAGCACACATGATCTTGAACTGTTGACAACCCGTGAAGTAAACACAAAGAAACTGTTGTCTTATCAGTCACACACAGATAACACTAAGCAACACAACAGCCTGTTTGTTTTACAAGTTAAGGTGCATGAAATCACTGGACACACACCTGAGTTGGAGAAGGGAAATAGAGAAGAAAGGAGGAAAAAAGAAGAGCAGAGACGAAATGAGATGGGTGGCTGATTAAAAATAAAAGGTGAAGAAAAGTTTGATGATGTCTACGACTGGACCACAGAAACAGCAGGGAGTGTGGACAGAATCACATGATAGGCATAAAGACGCTTGCAAAAGTATTCACCCCTTTAGATGTTTTTTTGCTTTTATAAATCACTCGTGACCAATAACATTGTAACCTTTAAAGACCCACTCCAATCAGCAGCTCATCTTTTGAGCTACTTTTAAAGCCCAGTAGTCTTTTAATTATGATTTTGCTGATTTTACCCAAAATCAAAAATGTATTGGGACATAGTTTCTTGCCTCTGAGCTGTAGGCAGGACTGTGAGCGACCTCGTCCCACTTTCCCTCATTGTTGCTGAAAGCTCTCTGTTTACGCTCTTACCTCATTAAAAGGCTCACACCCCAAGCCTAACAATATTGGAGCTATCTAGCCATATAGTTTCAAGCCAGATACCAACTCTGACGAAGAAAACAAAGATGTACATGGATCTAGTCGTCTCCAAGTGGATGCATCAGAATGGAGCGGAGCAGGGAGCTTGTGGCCCAGCGATTGCAGTTTCTACATCACAACTACAAGCTTTCTCAAACTGCATTTTTTTTGTCTGCTCCTGATTCATAATGATCTGAATAAAAAAAACACTCAGAAATGCAATTTTAAGCTTAAATGTCATAATATCTGTCCTCGATCATCAGAGAAATGCCACAGGAATATGTTAAAAACACCAAAAAGTCTGTTTTACCGGAGTGGATCTTCAGAGTCAATGTCAATAAAAACAATATATAAAGAAACATAGTCATTTTCATTAATATTTAATCCCTTTTATATTTAATTCTCTAATTCAAAAGAGGTTCATCCAATAAGTGCCAATAGTCCAGGGATGAGCAACTCCAGGCCTCGAGGGCCGCTGTGTTTGCATGATTTACCTGGTTCAGGTGTGTCCAGCCAATTAAAACATGCCAGAGAAGGGTATGTTGTAAAACATGCAGGAATGCGGCCCTTGAGGTCTGGAGTTGCCTATTACTGTAATAATCTCACAATTGATAAAGGGAAGATCACATGAGTGGTATGGGTGTGACTTAAGTGATAAAGGTATAAAGTGTAAGGTATAAAACCCCTGTGTCTGAAGGGTCCTGAGACTGAGAGGTATTTCTGGCGACTATTTCACCACAAAAGATAAAGGAACACAAAAATCAACTAAGAAAAAAGGTTATTAACAAGAATAATTTAGGTTCGAATTGAATAAAAATAAATTTTTGAGTGAAAAACGACAAATTTTTTTGACCAAGAGTGATTAACAAAGGCAAGAAAAGGGTAAAACATCAAATGTAAATGCATCAGAAACTTTATGAGAGGCTTTAAGTTTTTGTAGCCATACGTTGGATTCAAATGAGACATTGGTGCAGACTTCTTTTTAAGGCAAACATCTCTGCCACTCCTCTGGTTTTTGCAACTGTTCTCATGTAAACAATTTATATCAAACAAACAAAGTTTCACAGCGAGTGCACTCCAAATAATAATGTCAAACTCAGACAAGTGAGAAGGTTTCAGAATGTAATGGAGAATTTGGCAGGGAGAACACATAAACTGGGGGATGATCTTTTACTTTTTTCCCCGGGGAGTGGCATGTTTAAGTGACAGAGTCTGAATGAGATGGAACTTCACCGGCGTCGGCGGACTCTAAGTGATTAGTAGCTCATTGGCTTTAGAGTCCAACAGTTGCGAAGGCAAATCAGAGGAACAAAACCACAAGGAATCGGCAGCTCCACAGACGAGCAACGTGCAATTAACTTTATAATATGTTTACAAATGAGGTCTTGCGTGTCACCATCTCTGGAGTGTGAGCGGATCTGTATGCAGGAGATGGATACTATACCTTGCATGCAAATAAACGATCAACAGGACTTCTGGATCAATATCTTAGAGAGCTACAAAGCAAAAGGGCAAAAAAGATTTGACAAAAAAAAAAAAAAAAAAAAAAAAATGTAGTCTGCAAGCCACACAAAGAAAGAGCAGCATTGAGTAATTCGGATTTTTGCTTTTAAAAAGACAATTTTTTGATTTTTTCATACATAGAAAGAGAAGAATTTCAAGGTGATCCATCATAGCTTGAGTTTATTGTGCCCCGCAGCAATCCTGTACTGTAAGGACCAGACTGTTTTGTTTTTGACTTGTTTTGAATTTTTTACATAGCGAACATCACCCCCCCCTCAAAGAAAGTGATGACATCACAGCAGGCGAAACGTAAAAAAAAAAGAAAAAAGAAGAATGGGACCAAAATCTCTTATGGGGTTCAAAAAGCCGAACAAAAGGATGTAACATATGATATGACCATATTAGGAATGTGGGCGTAGAGAACAAAAAACCTCTGTTGCCAAGGTATTCTAAAGGATTACTATGTCCAATTCTTGTCAAAATTACATAGACCTGTTTGTCACCCTCCTGCGGACCAAAAAAATGGTTATCATGGAGTTTAAATGATTATCACCATAAAACTTTTTTTTGTTTTGTTTTTTGATGAAATTGTCACATGCAAGGGTGGGGCGTGTAGCAGGTGCTCACCTAATGAGGGCAGGTTGCGAGGGTGAGTAGCCGCTACGGGCTACACAAAGCCAATTGTAGCCTCTTAAAAAAATGAAATTTATTTACAAGTGTTTAGAGGTCTTTAAATACAAGGCCAGAATGATTCTGCTCACATCGTACCAGAAGGGATATAAACACATCTGCGTGCGACTGTCCACCTTTTTTCCTTTTTTATCTGCAACTGTTTGATCATCTGTACAACTCAGCAGGCCGTCATCCACATTAAAGCAGACTGCTGTGCAGCCAGGCGCGTCAGCCACAGTCTGACAGTCATCTGAAAAGAACTCACAGTGCACCTTTAAAGTTGTTCAAGTGTAAAAAAAAATAAAAATAAAAAAACAGTTACAAAAAAAAGCAGTAAAAAAGTTTCAATACTTGATTGTCCGCTGAAATATGAAACTAATGCTTCATGTTTCTGTTCATTTTTTTTTCCAGGCCACCACCTAATTGTTAAGCTAAACATACCGGGTACATGAGGTTATGTTGGTTAGTTTCTTTTTATTCTGCAATTGTAAGGATAAAGATGTAGTGGTAAAGTGTTTGCTAACAGGCAAAATACACCTTTATTCTGACATTTGTCTGATTAAAAAGAAAAACAGTGTATATCTCTTGTAAATGGATGATTTCTCTAGGTAAATGAGCCACTTTCATTGTGAAATACCAGTTTCCCATGAGGCCAAATGTGAAAATGATGCTGTCCGCTCACTGCTGTAAAAAAGGTGTTGATTGTACCACCAAGCAAAGGTGATGCTGCTACACCGCTGATGTGCTGCATAACATAATTAAGTGAAAAGAACATAAATGGATTAAAGGATAGCTGGTCATATTCTTCTGGAAGTGTATTACTAAAGGTGTAACTACACCAGTTGATTCTGGTCTAAACTAGGGATAGCTAGCCCTTTTTTCAACCATATATATATATTTTTTTTTCCATAAACTGTGTTTATTGTCATTTTTTAACAAACAGATCTCGTGCCGATTTATACAAGACACAGAATGAGCACAATAAGACACCAAGAAAACATTAACTCACACTGCTAACCTAAAATAACTACAAAGGAGACATATAAACCTTTTTTGTTTCCACATTCAAAAAAACGAAAACATCTACATCGCTCACTATGTTGAGCAGCAAAACTCTTAACACTCAGCAAACAAAAGGTTTAGCTAAGAGACAAGTAGTACTATATATATATACATATATATATATATATACTTTTGAAATATTTATACATATTATACATATTTATACATTATATTGGTTGTATTTGCTTTTGCATTAACTATCTACTATTGACTATAAATGAGAACTGGAGTCAAAGGCCCAATCTGAATTCTTTACTTTGCCCTACCACTCCAATTGTAGGGGCATTTGTAGTGAAAGTGGTGTCCAAAAATAGTTTTTTATGGTCTACCCCCTCCATAGCAAGGGGGTTCCACGTTGGGCTATGCAGCGGAGAAGAAATGCTTTTCTTCACCTAAGTGCGCTTTAAAACACAGAAGTTTACATTTAAATGTAAGTAATTACTTTTTGTTTTAGAATGACCTTTTTAAAGTTATAAAACCACTGTTGTGTGAATTTAAGTGCTGGAAGCTCTGTGCTAACGTAGCTGAACGGCGACTATTGATGACGTCATCAAGTGGTAGTGACGTCTGAATTCTGAGACACTATTTTTCCATAACTCTCCATCTGGAGGGCTAAATGTAGGGGAAGGGAGACGTGGTAGGGTGAAGGGAAGAATTCGGATTGAGTCAAAGAAACAAAAATTATAAAGACTTCTTTAGAGAAATAAACAGCTGTTACTCAGTCATTATAACTTTGTTTTAACATGTACTTGATATTCATAATACTTTTTAATGATATTTTTTTTTCTGTAGTGCAAGTTATTCAAGTTATAACCTGGCCAAACAGACTGTTGTTCACCTTTCTTCATGTCCCACCAGGGATTGCCACAGCGAATCACTGATTGGACTGATTCACTGATTTACACCAGATGCCCTTCCTGACACAACCCTGTATTTAATCTGGGCCGGGGTCCCAGACTTGTCTGCTACAAGAGGCTACATAGTAGTTAGGTAGTAGCATGAAGGGTCTCCTTCATCGCGCCCCCTGGGAAGTGAACCCTGGTTTCCCACGCGCACGTCCTACATCCAGCCAACTGAGCTTTCCAGACACTCAAATCCCTCAATAAAACCATGTGGTCTCACATCCTACGTTCTAAACATTTGCTTGACAAATTTCGCATAGCTCGCTCTCAAGTGGAAGGGCTGTGGACTTCCAACAAGCTCAGTGCTGATTGGCGAGAGTGGTTGCCATAGGAACAATGACTCAGACCGATTCTGACCAATCACTTCCTACTGATGACGTCTGGCTCCAACATGGCAGCGTCTATATTGCAAAAAAATGGCGACTGGACTGATTTAATTTTACTGGAGCAGGAAGTAAGGCACTTTCTATGGGTGATGTCACACTCAGTCCAGTTCTCATATACAGCCAATGCTAATTACCTTAAGTTTTAAAAGGGTGAACTTTCTCTTAAAATAAACATAAATGCTTACATTAAAAACTAACAGAAAAGCAAATGCTTGCATTAAGAACCAGGAAATTGAACAGAAAGAAAATCAATTTCAAGACTTGATGGATCAATAATGCACTTTCTAAGTGAGAATCAATTCAATGAAACACAATTTTAAGTTCAGCCTTAGAGACAGGTTATAAAAATGAGGAATTAATATGAATACAAACATGTATCGGGGAAACCAGACTAAAAATTCAATATCTGCAGACTGCACCACATTAATTGTCCCTGTGCAATATTACAGACAAGAAGAGTACAGCAGATCATCCCAGACTCTGCTCTGTCCATAACACATGGGAGAGGGCGGTGCGGGAGTGTGGGTGCAGGAGGGGAGAGGTGACCACTGGGCAGATAATGACGGCCCATAATGCATTTTGTGGTGACACTGTGGACTCTTAACAACATGATTACGAACACAGAACTGGTTCAGGTAGATAAAGCTGACAGACAAGAGCTAAAGAGAGAAGCAAAAAGAGCACACCATGGATACAGATGGAATGAGAGCGCTCACGTCATACAGGTGATGAGGTAACTAGAAATGTAGAGGAGAAAGATTGGAAAAGAGCCGACAGGATGAGCAGTTTTGTCTTACCAAGTCAATGAGGCTCTCTTGGATCCGGTTCAGCGTGGTTCTCAGCCTGCTGCTGATGAGGCCCAGACCTGATGACTCATACTGTGAAACACGCACAAAAACTCCATGAGGAACATAAAAAACAACTGGAGAGTTCCTCCTACTGTCACATAGACAAAACACTTTTTTGATTTTCACTTCCAGATCACTTTTGAGCAAAAAGAGGAGTAAGCGACTTCAAAAAACCACAAAGGTGACATTTCAGAGGGAAAAAAAATAGGGTTTGGAGCCATGGAGAGGGTAATAGCAACCATAAGATCAAAGAGGATCTCACCCTCCATGTAAGATATGTCTGGGGTCACTTGCGAAAGCAAATAACACATCTCAAGGGCACCTATTCTGAAGAGAAGCTCTTAACACTTCAGAAAACACTCTTACCAGGCAGTCAGGGCCCACCACCCTGGCAGTGGCGCCCTCTCTGCCACCACACGGAGGCAAAGAGGGGCTCGGAACAGGCTAAGGGTGGCAAATGAGAAGCAGAAGAAAAAAAAAAGAAACAAAAACTCAAACATTGAAAAGCCACATGAGTAGAAGGTAGAACACACATAAAAACAGAAATAATTAAACAAAAACAGAACAAAGGTAATTATGGCAAAGGTATACAACGATTGCTTCACATTCTAAGCTTTCATTTAAAACTAAATAAGCAAATACTGTATTTTTTGGAAAATAAGTCTCGTTTTGTGGATAGTTTGGGCCAGTCATATGTTCCCTAATTTACTAGATTCCTCCTATGTTTCATGAAGATAAATATGTATCAATGTGTTACGGTCGTATAGCGAGCATACATTTAGTCTATTATGATTTATTTTGTAAATATGATGTGCCTTTGAAGACGAAATGTCCATTCTTGTTGCCGTATTTCTTTAAAAAAAAAAAATCTCCCAAAAGTGAGACTTATTTATGACTTTTTCTACTTATTGTGCATTTTTTTTTGCTGCTGCAATTTATACTCCAGAGCGGCTTATAGTCTGAAAAATACAGTCATTAGTAAACTGTAACCAGGCAAATACAGTTACGTTTTGAAAAAAGTTTGGTGAGAAAGTTTCAAAATGACCTGACATGTTTTTCAAGCTAAGTAATTGTAAGTGTTGAGGTGTTTCTATTGTGTTTGAGTTTTCACAGCAAAGCTGTTACCAGAACTGAATTTCACATAAATGATCGCAAGCTTTGCTGAAATTCAAACCAGCAAAAAGCCAGAACGTATAAGGTATGGTTGGAAAATACTTGGAAGGAGGAAGAGCTTTGCTGAATGTACAAAAGATTTTTAGACTACAAGGCAATATTTTTTGAGGAAAAAAACATCATAAAATATAAAACTTAAATCCTAGTAATTTCTGCAAATTATATTTGAGCTCAAAAGTTACTTTCTGCATCCAAAACTGGGCAAGTATTTAGAAAATAAATCCAACAGGCTCTTTTAAAAAAAAGCAACATTGACAGGCATTTTTGCTGATCTGCTTTCTTTTTCTGTTCTGTTTTACTCCCTTTTTTTTTTTTTTTTTTCTTAGGCTTCATTTCCCCTTCCCGGTTACTGCCACCATATTTCAAAAAACAGTTCCATCTATCCTTCATCCTCCCCCCCCTCATATTTTTGTTTTATACCCATCTCTTCCCGGCACAGACAACTGAGCGAGAAGATCCAAGTTATTCCCACAGAGTGGAACTTTCCAGAGTTTTCAAACATTAATCACTTTTTCTAAATGTGTGTTGGTAAATCTGCCTCTCTCAGCCCCGCAGCTGAAAGCACAGTTATTAATGCTTGTGAAGAATGCACACGAATTGCACATAATGCATCTTTAGCATAGGTTTGACACTGACAATCGAGCAGCCTTTTTCACTGATAACCATAGCTGTTTATCCTTTTCCATATTAATGCCCTGCCATTAGTCTTCAAGCGGAGAAGTCAAGCGTTTCAATCTTGATTCCGGAAGTGTAAAAAGAGCAAAGTCTGGGTCAAAACACCAGCATATGCGCAGGGGCAATTTGCAGAAGCTTTTTAAAGATTCATGGAGGCATTAGCATTTTACTGTCTATCTCTCTGAGTGAGATCTATTAATAAAAATGGGGGGAGTTAAAGGAATTCTACTTTTAGAATACTATAGCAGAGTGGAAAGATAGGAGAAGTGACAGTTATAGAGATATGTTTGTGGGGAGATTGAGCGCATCAGAGACAGAGAAGGTTTCAAAGACAAGTGAGGTTGTGTGGAAACAGCAGAACAAATTAGATTAAGGATGTGGCAGATCAGTATAGAGAAGCAGCAGGAAAAAAGCTGACAAACTGACGTACAGAATACTTGAAAAAATGGTTTAAGATAAGGTATAGATGCATACTGATAAATAAAGCCAAAAACATACATTTAAACCGTGTGGGTGGAACCAGAAGGTTTAGATTGAGACGTACGAGAAACGTGAGCCGCTGACAACTTAACATTTGTCAGCTATTTCTCGGCTCCCCTTCACGCACATAAACATGCCAATAATTGGAATTAAAGAGGCCCCCACTGAGGCTTTTTCCTCCTTATCTTCTCATCTTGATGGGACAGAAGTCATTACCATGTGCCCTGAGGTGGAAACGAAACAAACGCCGCTTTTTCCCTCTTTGTGGAACACATTATAAATGACATAATCGCCTCTATATTGACTTATTTGGGGTGGGGGGTAGCTGTGATAGACAGAAAATATGGAGGCTCTTATTATTCAACGTCAGACTGTAAAATATTCAATAAGCGCACAGACATCCATCTCAAAAGACAATAAAAGCAATTTTCTTAGCGAGGCAGAGGTAATATTATCCGGCTTCAGTCCACAAGTTACATTCAGTACCACAAGTACAAAAAAACAATAAACTAATAAGGCGCTCAGCAAAACCATGAAGAGCAGCATCGCAGTTAATAAAAACGAAATATTTGAATGGTTTGAGGGCTAAAGCGGACTGAAACGTACATCTCTAGATTATCATCGAAAAAGCACAATATGACACATCAGACAAATGCCTATTGTTCTGTTTAGTTCTTTTTTTTTTATATAAGTTTTTCAGTCATCGTTATTGGAAAACACAAAGAACTGAACTCCAAAATCAACTCATAGATCTTTGTAATTTTTTTATTTTTTTATTTCAGCCTTTAATTTCAGCCTTAATCCCCTGAACACAGATGTTTTCTGAGGTTTAAATATTTCTAAATGGGTCTTTTTGGATACCCAGCATGGGATTGTAATAAAAAAAAGTAAGGTTTACTATGGCCAATACCAGTGCATATTTTTAAAATTCAAAACACATGCTCTAAAAACATGTTTAACGTTTAATAGGATAACCGGTTGTCAAAATCAATACATGTCAAAATGTTGAATAACAAGTGGATATGGGGGAAAAAAAAAAAGGGCAAACCTGCACGGGGTAAGCAGGTGGCCTGCATAAAACATCAAGGTCGTAGCCTGCTGGGTGACCCCGTAAAGACTAAATGCCTATTTTTTTCTAAAGGAATGATGCAGGCAGGTAAGGGTAAGTAAAGGTGATGTAGGTGAGACACAAGAGTGTGTTACGGATTTTTCACTTCTTAAATTTTTTTTTTTAGGTGCATGTGACTAAAGGCTGATTTACACTGGACCATCTGTGGTGCGTCTCCGTTGCGTTGATACAAAAGAAAAATAGAACATTCGTTATTCACTTGGAACGTTTACATCGCCCCCATCATGTCTGCATCTGACATCCATCCCTCCTCAACGCAATACATTTTTACGCAGTAGTTCTATTTTCAGTTCGCTCACGCGACAATGACACAGCAAAAATCCAGAGAAATGGGAAACGGGTCCGGGTTTCAAAATACAAACTTCCATTGTAATCTCAAAATGAAACATTATCAATATTTATTTTATGTTTAAAGTGATGTGCTCACGTGATAACCCACGTTAACACCTGCGTCCATTTTCGCCATGGACGACAAAAGTTTGATTTTGGAAGTACAAAAGCATAACAAAAGATCATTATGTTAAGTTGAGTAGGTCAAGCCTTTCCAGTTTTTTTATAATGTCATGAAAGATTTAATTTTACAGTGTAAAATACCAGATTATAATAGGAATAACAGAAAAAGCTTAAGTACTAAATACTGTACCATATCGTTGCGTCCAAAGAAGGTGTACACAGCATAAAGGTAGTAGTCAAACAGCTGCGACACACAGTGGATGACATCAAAAGCAATTGGTTTGAGGATGTTCATCATCTGCATGTATTTTCCTGTGTGGATACACACAAAGACACAACCGTCAGTTTACAAAACAGAAAAACTTGTGTTCGTATCAAAATGTCATCAGTCAATGGGAGCTGAACAGTGGGACTGGACCCACAACCTTCAGGGTGGAACTTTATCAGAACCACGTTGCATTTGCATACAAATTGCGAAAATTTAATTTTGCAGACAAGTAATAAAAGTTACACATACAGAAGAACAGGGGTGTAGCAAGGTTACTGATACAGGGAAAGAAGACACCTAAATCTTGAAGTTGGAAAAAAAAAAAAAAAAATGCTCAATCTTGCTGCCACTTATGCAACACTTTTCCCATGTTTTATGCCCTTCTCTCAAATTCTATACCAAGAAGTCACAGTTCAACCTAACTCCATCACAGTCCTGCTGAGATGAACTTAAACAGGGAATCAAACTGTGTTTTTCTTGTAAAGAGTCTCACTGCATGGCTCTAAATCAATAGGACCTTCTATGTGAAATGCTATAAGATTTATTGATTCTGAAGGAAACAGGAAAAATTTTATATTTTTGTTCTTCTGTCTGAAAATTTGAAAATAAAATAGGAGAAATATTTCTTTTGAAAATCAGAAACATTTACTGCTACCACTGAAGCGCATCAGCCAGAATTCACGGAATCTACAAAAATTGTCAGGCTCCTTAAATCCAAGTGAGGTGTTTCTGAATGACCACAACGTCACGTCACAAAGCAGCGCTTTGGAAATGGAGGTCAGCGCCTGGGGTGAAGGCTAACCAATAACACCGCAGCTCAGTCACACAGCTACAGAGCGCCCCAATTGCAATCATTTCCTTAATTGCAGAGTAGATTAAAATCTCTGAAGGCCAGAGGAGATGAGCCTTGGCTCCTGTGAAACAAGGGTTATGTGTGCATATGCAGGACCTACCTACAAGTCGAATAACATTGAGGGTGGTGTTGGTGAGGATCGGAGCATTTGCCTTATGAAGACAGTAGTCGGACTTTCTCTTGCTTCTTATCGTCTCTCGGGATACACTGATGCATGCATGGAGGGATGAAGCGAGAGAAACAAAGCATCATTGGAAAAAAAAAACAGAATGATACTTGAAATCATCTCTGAACCCCTGCGAACTCAAGTTCAAAACCTTTAGTTTGGGTCTAAGTGTTCTAATTGATCAATCAGGACCCGTTACACACGGCAGGACATTCACATGGACCCCTGTGGTGGAGCCTCTGAATTGGTCATTACATCCCTGACATGGATCTCCTTTTGAGAAATTAGATTGTGGTCTTTCTGGATCCAATCACGCAACCTTTTTAATAATCAACCATTATCACCTCCCAATTATAACAGATAAAAATGAGCGACTGGAAGGTGATGCGTCAGGTACGTTGGAAGACTGATTAAAAGCATTAACAGTGGGATTGAAAAAGAAAAGTCGGACTAAAAGTAGGCAGAAGTTAAAATGAGAATAATATTACCATCAGATCAAAATTAAGAACATCTGAATTATAATTATTGATGCTGGCTCTTAATCGTGTAGGGGAAAAAAAGGATCTGATTTTGAGTGAAACCATCAAAACTAAGCTTCTATGAAAGAGGGTTAAAGACCCACTCCAATGAAAATGATGTTTTTGGTGTTTTTAACATGCTCTTCTGGAATTTTTCTGTTAATGTAGGATATGTATTAAGAAAATAAAAAGTAAAATTGCATTTATGAGCTTTTCTTTACTAAAATGGATGTGAACCTGGAGGAGAAAAAAATGTGTGAAAAAATAAGGTTATTTGTAACATAGAAAATACTCTTCTATCTCACGCTTCCTGCTCCGCTCCATTCTGATTCAGACGACTAAATCTGTTAAAGTCTTTGTTTTATTTGTCTGAGCTGGCATGTGGCTCTAAATTGCACGGATGGATAGCTTCAATATTGCTCACCATTTTTGTTGCACTGCTAATGTTAGGTTGGAGGTGTGAGGAGCCGTAAGCCAGTGTGAAAAGTGTAAACGGATGCGTGACAGGAAGTGAGGGCAGGCTTACTCCACACCACACTTGTCTCGTCCACAAGTCAGAGGTCAATTTTTAATGAACTAATGCCGCTCTGCAGAAAATATGTCCTGGAAAAGGACTGTTTTTTTTACTGTTTTGTTTTGTTTCCTCAGCTAAAAATGGCATAATCATAAAAGACGACTGGGAAGGCTTTCAAAGTAGTTCAAAATATGAGCTAATGATTGGAGAAGATCTGAGTCTTTAAGACCTCTATTATAAAAGAAAAAGAATGGATTGAACTGCTTCAACTTTAATCTTTAAATAATTCAGAATGTGTTTAACGTAGAGACAACAGCTTTTCTTGTAGAAGTAAAGAAAAGATGATTTTTACTTTTAGTGTACATTACCATTTTATTTCTAGCATTTCTGGCATGTACATTGGGACAAAAAAAATAGTTGGCAGTCACAGATTCTGCAAGTTGTCCCACTTAAAAGATGAGAGACTAAATGCTCATTTTCTTAACAAGTATCCCAATAAATTATTTAATAATCAAGGATTTTTTTTACATTCTTTGTGTTGCAGTTGAAGTGAATCTATGATAAATATTACAAACCTCCCTCATCTTTTTAAGTGGAACAACTAGCAAATACTGACAAATACGTCTTTGCTCTACAGTGTCTTCTGAATGTAGATGATCTGAATATGGCCTGATTTCATGTGACATTCTGTGACGGCTTGACTCAGTACTGACCTCTTCAGAGGGGCGTCACCTGTCTGCTCGTCAACATAGTCCTGTTTGAGCTCCTCAGGGACGTCGCTGTCGCTGTCGTACTCCTGATACACGCTCTTCTCCAGCTCATCTGACTCATACTAGGAAAATACAGAAGGGAACGATCAGATTGTTCCCATAGAGAAAATGTCGGTGAAGACACTGAAATCAGTTGAATGTGGTCAAATACGTGTGGTAGGAAAAAAAAGAAAAGCAAGAACCTACCAAGGAAAAGTAGAACAGAGTAAGAGATAGAAAAGAGTCAAAAAATATACAAGAATAAAGTCATACAATAAAGAGAGATAAAGTCAACAATTTACAAGAATAAACTTGTAAAATGATGAGAAAAAAGTTGTAACTTTACAAGGAAAAAGCAATGTTTCGCAAATTGGTGATGTAAGTCTCCATTCACATTACATGACGACTACATTTATTAATGCAGCCATAATGCATTTGGACCTCTGCAGCTATAATGCTGAGCACATGAATGGCGTGTCCACCGGAAATCCACTCCTCGCTGGTCAATAATCTTCTTCTGACGAGGCCCAGTTTCCTGAAATTTATTCTGCAATTGGTTCTTTTTTGTTCTTGTTTATATTTTATTTAGTAAACAGACTTTTTCCTCATAAATGTATGACTACTCTTGTAAATTCTCAACTTCTGAATTATAACTTTATTATTATACATTTATTTTTCTTCATAATTTTACAACTTTATTCTCCAAAAAATATGAGTTCTTTCACATAATGTAATGATTTTAAGCTAAAAAATTCATAACTTTTTTCATAACTCCTCCTCCTTTATCATAGATTGTATTCAAAGACAACTGATAAGATCCATAAAATAATAGCTTTTAAACTTTTAACAAACACACACTTAGGTTAATTCGGTCAATTCTAAATACCAACCCCATTAGAGGCCAGCACATCCTCAGTCTCCTCTTCTTTCTGTTCTATGTGCATCTCAAATGGATTCCCGTCCTGGAGAAACTGCTGGAACAGAGACAGTTCCTCCTGGGCTGCGTAGGAGGAGGACACAGCCTGTCTGCTTGGGGACACGGATGGAGAGCGACACTGGCCCATGAATTTGAACTCCTGGATCAGAGAGAGTGGCAGCAGATGAGGATCTATACACATACATTTAATTTTAAAAAATGGCTTCTAATGACAAAAAATATTTATCAGAAATGTATTAAATCAGACCCAGTTAATTTGTTTAGAACATACACTAATTGTTTTCTTCTGCACAGTTTACATAAGAAGGGTGTGCAGTGGGTGACTCTCCATGAGAAATAAATGTTTTGCTGATTTGGCCTTAATTTTTAAGTTTTATTTTTTTTTAACTCACATGGAGCTGGGCTATGTTAAAGTTGGACTTGACTGGACAAAGCTCCCACGTCTCATTTTCCAGAAACATCCTTAACTCCTCCAGACGTGCTCTGCAAAGTTGAGTAGAAAACATAAAGAAATCATGTCAGGGAACTAAAGTCATCCAGTTTGATATTTATTTGAAGAGATTAACGTCGTTTCTGTGTCCAGAAATATCTAGACAGAAGTAGCCAAAGTTGCTGATCCTCAGTAGGCGCTGTCTTTTACAGCTTCAGATGTGTTCACAGCTCAAACGCATTTGTTTTTATTCTAAAGACGTTAGAAATATGTGACATGACAGAATAATAAACATAGGCAGTGGAGACAATAAAGCCTATTTCACTTCAACAGTTTGTATATTCATTCCAAAAATCCAGTTAAATTGAACTTTTTTGGTTCTTTTTTTAGTACAAAAAGAATAAAAGCTAAAAAAAAAAAAGTGGAATAAAGTTTTCACAAAATGAAAAATGTCTTTATTTTTGCAGCATTTGGCTCTTTTTAATGGCTGGATCTTGAGAATCTGATTTTACATCTCCCATCCGGGAGCCAACATTACCCACCCGCTGAGGATTGCACTGCAGCAGCTGAAGGACAAACACAGTGAAAGTTCACTTCTGGGTAATGGCACAAAATGAATCAAGCTTAATGCACAGCGATCTGCACATTTCAAGCTTTCTCAATGGCAGTGCAGATGTGAGAATCCTCATGTGCTCCTCCTCTTCCTCCTCTCCCCTTCAGGTCAATTCCCTCTTACTCTCCTTTTCGGTTACTGGAGCAATTTGTCATTCATATCACTTCCATCTCATCACATCAAACTCAGAGTTGGATTTCATCATCTCTGATCTGTATCTTCTATCTTTTCAATTTCCTATCACTGGAATTAAGGCTTAACACAACCCAGATATTTTGGCGCTTTATCAATTACTCTTGAAAGATAAACTCAATAGTCACTCATGCTTGTTATCTCTGATCATATGTTACACATGCAGATTTTTTTTTAATTGCCACCTAATCGTGTGTTTAAACAGTATTAAATGAATAATAGTCCAGGCCTTTTTGAGCTTTCTTTTCTATTTGATTTGATTAATGGTAACGCTTGATATCCATCTTTTTAGTAAAACCCTTGCTTCTTTTTTTTTTTTAACAGCTATTTTTCATTACATTACACAATAATTTCACAAAAATCTGAAACATACAACTATTCCACAGTTGTAAATGTTGTCATGTTTTATCAGCAAAAATCTCAAAAATTGAGATCAAGCTGATTTTATGTTATATACATTGACTGTATATGAGAGCTGGACTATGTAACCCCTCAGAATGTTCAGAAATGCATGAATGGATCAAAATATCTCTTTTGGGTTGTTTTATATGACTAATTAACATTATAATATACTTTAAAGCTCAAAAAGTTCATCTTTAAAACATGGTGGCTTAGCTCACCTGTGATAGTTTTTGAAGTAGTTAACACTCTGGCGTTTGATCGACTCCTGCAGGACCTCAGACTTGCTGCCACAGAACTCCTCACCAACCTGCATCAACCTGAAACAGGAGGTCAGAGTAAAAAAAACTGATTTTAAGAAATATTGAAGGAGAAAATAAAAAAAATAAATAACATAAATAACACAAACATGGCGTTTTTTAAAGAACAAGGGACTTTAGAAAATAATTTTAAATTTTTGGTCTTTGAAAAAGAACAAATTAATTACCATGCTAAAACTTCAGGGCTTACATTAGTAAAATCTTTAAAATAATGTGTTCAAGTTGAACTGGACTTACAACAGAAGGAGCAAAAACCAAATCCAAACACTTGAAAAAGAGACATAATTTCTTATTTGTTGGTTATTAAATGAAAGACTAATTTTGTATAATCAGAGCACATTTAATAGTTAAGTTGTTTAAATCAGGGATTTATAGTTATATTTTAAAACAATGCTTCAATATAGCTAATGGCAAGTTTCTCATGGAGCTGTGTTTTTTTCTGATTTGGGTGAGTAACCGAGTGTGTGACTGAGCAAATGAGCAATCTGACAAAAAGAAGAGGGTGTGGGAAAAGCTATGAAGCTCAACCGGAATAACATGAACGCAGGAGGCAGGGGGCCGCCAAAGCTAGACAAAGAAGGGTAATTAGTGGAAAAATGCAAAAACGAGCCAGCCGGATGGATGGTGAGATGTACCTGCTGATGACGTCCAGAACCACAATGAAATCGTCATATTTGAAGTTGGACATGTCCGTTCCCAGGATGTAAGACTTCACTTTCAGTTGGACGTCCTGTGGAGCGAGATTAGGGGACGGTGTGATTTGTGCAAGAAGACTTTGTGAAGCTAAATAGAATAGTGTGGAGACCAAAAAAACAACAGAGGAGACAAACCTGCCAGATCCGTGAGAGTCCGTGCTCCAACTTCTTTTTGACATAGCTACGATCCACAGTCAACTCGTCAGACTTTGCTGCTGCAAGCTCCTCTACAATTTATCAAAACAAATAAACAAATCCTTCAAAAATGAGAAATTAAAAAAAAAAGTTGTGTTTGTTGTTCATTGTTGTTCAATAAAGCAAATCAGTAAAATATGACAAAATCTGGCACAATCGATTTGGATCTTGAAAATTAGTATCATCAAACGCCCTTCACTTTGAGCTGATGATTCAGCAGAGAACAGCTGTCAGGAGCTGTTGCCAGTCAGCATCTGACAAGAGAGAAGGTCAAATATTCCCAACAGAGAAAGAGACTGACAGCAGCACAGAGACCTGCAGGACAATGCTGGATGACTGCTCAATAAGCTGTTAGAACCCTGTTCCCTGTCTGACATGATTCCTCCTCCATCATCGGCTCACTGTCCCCTCTCTTCTATGTTTGTTGTCTCTATTCTCACAGATCAGACAGACTATCATGTGGCGCCGTGTCAAAGGAAAATCAATCCCTACCTTCTGTTGAAAATTGCCTTTATAAATCTCTGGCTGCTTGTGCCGTATTAAATGGATTTTTAGAGAAAAAAGGCAGCACTGAGCCTTAAAGCCGAGAAGGCTGTCAAGACCACATGCAGTAACATTACTGGAATCTCATCGGCGGACAGACCAAGGGGGACGCCACTGACTTGTACTTTTGGAAAAAAAGTATTACACAGCACTGTTTGGAAACATCCACATTTAAAGAATACATTTTATTGACATATTATACAAGGCAAAAGAAAATGGGGTTTAACTCTAAGGCCAAATCCGAATTCTTCCCCTGCGGCTTCTCCCTTCCCTTCCAGTTGTAGGAGCATTGGAAGCTGTAGTGGGGTTCGAACTTGTTTTCTTAAGGACGAGCCGTATAGTGACTTACGGTTGGGTATCCCTCCACAGATTGGGTGATCGATATCGCGCTGTGCCACGGAGAGGAAACGTATTTCTTCATGTGAGCGTTCTCCAAACCACAAAAGACTACATTTAAATATAGAAGGAATGACTTTTTGTTTCAGCGTGACTTTTAAAGTTACTAAACCAATGTTGCTATGTATTTTTCGTGCACTGGCAGCTACGTACTAACACAGATGGCCGGTGACTTTTGATGATGTCATAGAGGGTTATTAATGTCTGAATTTGAAGACGCTATTTTTCCATATCTCTCCGCTTGGAGGGCTAAATGTCAGGGTAGGGAGAAGCTGCAGGGGTAGGGCAGGATTTTGGATTTGGCCTAACAGTTTAACAATTTAAATCAGTCGATAAGTTAGGAGTCGTTTTTGAAGGAAAACTAACTATTTAGGGTAGACAGTAATAAAACAGTCATTTTTTCATGATTATACTTTGACTTTTATTTTTTGTGGAGAAACGTTACGTTTACTTTGCAAGAAGAGAAAAGCATGACTTGGACAAAGTGTATGTTTGACTGAAATTGTTTGACTAATTGTGAATCAGCAGCAGACGAGAAGAGAGTGTGTAAAAAGATGAGAGGGACCCGGCTGCAGACAGCATAATGGTGTCACCACATCATCGGCTGGAAGCGGAAATTACACAACGTTAGGAGGAAGCAGAAGTTTCCTTTTTCCTATTTATGTATTTGATTTATTATCCAGAAGTTAAGAACAAGGCAGTCTTTGTCCTCTTGCCATTCCACAAAAGCTTAGGAAAAGTTTGAACCATAACTGGGTCATATTGTTTCTTTTTTTTTCAATTAGGGCGTGCTTTATTTTGTAAGCGTGAAATGGAAGTTGATCATATTTGCGCTCCATTAACGTAATTTTATTTCAATAAATTACAAGTCTTACAATCTTGAAACAAAAAACATAAGATGCATGAATCCTCACAAAAATATGCAGGAATAGTAGGAAATAAAACAGCTACAAAAAGGAGATACGGAGGCAAAAGTTGGACTCTTTTGTGTGGGGATGCCGCTTTAATCTCAAGAGGAAGACAACTCACAAGCAAGGATTTGATGTTGCTTTATCCTGTGATCCTTAAATACAGCACATTTTAAAATTTGTATTTAAAAGCAAACTATTTAGATTGTTAACACTTTTAATAAAACCTAAATGGAGGGAAAACTTACAACTTAAACCCTTTCAAAATTGACATTTACTGAATTGAAACGCCTATTATTAAAGCTTCAAATGGGAATAAACAGGAACTGTTATGATTTCCAGTACAAAATAAAAGTACAAAATAAAGCTTGAGCAGGATAAGCTTACAATGGGGCAGAAACGGTAATGCTTTCAAAACTGACATTAACAACCGTTTTGGGAATTGTTAAAAAAAAATTGTATGAAAGCTTAAAATGGGCAAAACCGTAACTGGTAGGGTCGCCAGTTAAAACAACGTTTTTTTCGAGCGATATGGTGGGACTTTTGGTTCCGGTCGAGGACTTCCAGGTTCGGCTGATGATGTCTGCAGTCGGGTCCTCTTGAAACAGACAGCTCTCATTAAAGGGGAGGGTTGCTCCATGCCTATGGGCCCACCCACAACTAAGAGCAAATTTTTTTTCATGAGATATTCTTGCTCTACAGAAACTATGTCCTAGAAAACGGAAGGTTTTTGCTGTTTTAAGACAAACTAAAAAACTGCATAATCAAAATTAAAAGACCACTGAGAATGCTTTTATAATAGATCAAAAGATGATCGCAGCAGATCTTTATATCAGAGTTTGATCATTTCCTTATATTTTCTCCTAATTTGTGAACTACAGTTTGTAAGAAAACCTTACCCACTATATTTGTATCATTCCTGATAGGGTTTATTTCAGTCATGTAGCTGTACTTAAAAGTCACGCTTTCGCATAATTACATGAGGAGGTATGCAGGGAATTCAAGAATACTTAAAACAATATTGCTGCAAAAATAAGAGGAATCCTTTTAAAATGTAAACCAGATCACAGATTTTATTGCAGAATTAAAAGTTCAGAATTTTCATCCATCCTGTAAGAACCTGAAGAATTTTAATTTATGGTTCATAGACTGAAACTGTCAGAGAGGGTATGGTTTAATATCACATGCTATATATTAATATAAAGATTTATTTTGTTTTATTGCAACATAATTACAAAACCAAATAAATTTGAAGAGAAGCAGATCTGCTGAGAAAGGCTTTAGAAATGAGCTAAAAGTACATGTCCAGCAGGTTGAACAAATAATTTCTTTTTTCTGTTCCAGGGTCAATTTTTCAATAAATTCCTCATTTTAAGAATGTGCTCATGTGAGTTGTTTTTTTTTTTTCTCTTTGTAACATTCTGTCTGAAGTGTATCTACACCGAACATTACAGATGAATGGTTACGTCAGTGTATCTGTGACATTTCCGCTCACTTGTAAAACACTTAAAGTAAAATAAAATAAATTAAATTAATTAAAATAAAATAAAAAGTTTTATGCATAAAAGTATAAAACTATTAAAGTAGTCACACAAAGATGTGAAGGTTAATATTTCTAATAAATTGGGTAAACAATTAGATGCTGAACAATCCAATAACTTGCAAAAGGTAAAAAAAACGAATAAGAGAAAATACTTTTTAAAAACATTTTTTTTAATTGGGATTTGTGTGAAATTACAGTAACTTTAAGGCCCTAAAAATGGCAGATTTAGATATCAAAAACAACCTTAGTTTGAGCAGCAGCTATCAAACGAAACCCTCTCTCCCTTTCCCTTTTCTACTAGAATAATACAAGAAGCCGAAAGAGTGTTTGAACAAGCACCAACCAATGACCCATGGATTTATCTCCATTCCAAAGCCAGAATCAACATTGAACCACCCCAACACAGCCCAGACAGACTGGTTTTAATGCTCCCTGCATCTGTCGCTTCACAGTTCAGTCAAAGAAGTTCTTCCAAATACAGAATGAATGCAAAAACAGAAGTACTGATGAAAGATCTCATTGCAATAACAAATGACAAAAAGTAGCTAAAGCTACTACAATCAAGCATCACCTAAGAAAAAAAAAGAATATTTGAAGAATCTGTCAGTGCTGACAAACATGAAAAACATGATACAGCTTCTTCTATCTCAACAAATCTGTTTTGTCAGTTATTTAGAGAAACCGTTTCTCTATTAAACTTGTTTCCCGAGCTGACAAGAATAATTAAACAACTAAACACAACAAATCATTTGGCTGGAGTCTCAAATTCATTGTGATGGTGCTGTCATTGCTGTCTCACTGGAGAAATGACTGCGGGGGCCTTAAATGCATCCAACACTAGGACTCTAATGGTCTCTTGTGTTAAACTGATGTCAATGTCACGGCAAAAGCTCACTTTTACAAGTGTGATAAAGCTCACATGACACACTACGTCAAAGGAGCCTCATTCACAGAAATGAAAACCAGTAGATAGCCAGGTCACTTCTGCACACTGAGGACAGAGATGACAATCAAATTATGGGATGACAGATGTGCCTCATTCAATAACATCAGTGTGTCTTTTCTCCCTGAGAACAACGCCTAAAACAGAATCATTTTAACACAGAAAGTCACCAATCTTCCCAGACGCTGTGCCATTTATCTAATGAACTGTGCACAGTGCAAGAACTGGAAGTGACATATCAATGAAGATGATAATAGCTGTTTAATCTACACAATATCTACCAAACATGGCAAAAAGTACTGTGATGTAAACATACTATAAAGGCAGCATAGATTAGAGTCAGCAATTGGGTTCTCAATAGTACGAACTGACAAAAGGTCTTGGCTCCACAGACTATTTACTGCAATTTTTTCCCCTTGATTATCTTTCCAAAGTGCTTATTTTTCAAACAAAAAAATCACAATGTGATTGAAAAGGAACAGCACCTTTGAATATTGATCTTGCTGACCAAAATGCTTTTTATAAAGACTGAAATATAACGATGAAAGAAAAAGGTCAAAACTTTCCTAAACTTTCACTTGCCCCCAAATGTATCAGTGCATCTGTGGATAGAACAGGTATCAGATGTAATCAGCAGATTTGTAGCACAACGTCAGAACTGTACTTGGACATTTCCATAACTTGCACTCAAAGCCATTTGCTCACTCTTCATTAAAGCCAAATAAATGGAATATTTAGATTCTGAGTAGTAGATCAAGTACAATGTTTTATTCATGAACATGTATCTAAACTCTACAACTTTACTATCTCACATATAAATGTTGCATTATGTTAATTTGAAGATATCATAAAAAACAACAAATTCATTCATTTCTCTGGAGAAAAACTAAATACTTTAAGAAAAATAGTTGACTTCATTGTACCATTCTCTTTTTTGATAATTACTATCCTAATTAGCTTTGCGTTCAGGGAAATCAGAGGGAATTAATTTGCATTTGAGAAATACAAGGTCCTTTTGAAAAACTGCTGTTCTTTTAATCAACAGTAAAAGAAGCTGATTTTTGGTCAATAGCTGTATATAGAGTCTCTCAACAGGCACTTTTATTCTCAAGAGAAAAATGCAAGTGCTACACTGAAATCCCTAGAGCTTGAATATAAGGAAAAATAAACCAACCTGGCGTGGGTGTGGTCTCCTGTTTGTCCTGCTCCTCATGCCACTGCATGGTGCGGTGATAGCTCAGCATCACCTCCCACAAAGCTTTGCAAAGATCCGTGAGGCAGGGAATGTAGCTGTCAAGGGTGATGTGCTACAAAAAAAATGAAGAAAAAAGAAAGAAGAAGGATGAAGAAAAATGTACAATTTCTGAAAAAAGGTGTAGAACCATAGATGTAAAATGCAATCTATGATACAGTATATACTCGTTATTATAGCCATTTAGTATTTATACATAGGTGTTTTTAATATAAAAAATAAAAAAATAATAATTTTTAATAAAAATAAATATAAATATAAAAAAGAAATCAAAGCTTATACTTTAATCTACTACAGGAATTACCACAGAACTATTGACATATAAACAAATCTTTATAATATTTATTAATTCCGGCTTATGGATATGGATAAGATTAATAACTTTTTAAGGCTTGATAATCATTTAAAAACAGGGTGGCCACGATATTTCCTTGTTTGATATGAGTTTGTTTTTTACACATCCACTTAAACATACACATATGTGGTGCTGTTTTTTCCCCCTGGCACTTCATTGAGACCATGAGTGATTGACTTACAACTGCAAATGTTAATCCATCTCCAGAATATTTTTCAAAGCGACATCTAAAGAAGGAAAATTACTTAAAGCCCTGGGAGAGAAGTACTTCAGCATTCACTGGCAATCATCGCATCTTATGTTTATCTAACAAGCGCCTCCAAAAGCAGCTGACATGCTCAATTGGTATCAATCCACCCTTGTGAAATGCATCCCAGTTAGAAATGGTGATGTAAAAGTAATGACAAAAGTTCAGCATCAAATCAGTTAAACAAAAAAATTGTTAAATTATGAAAAGGAAAAGGTGAGTCATCATATGCAACATGGGTTTCATTTAAAAGTATCAACTGCATTTCTCTAATCCATTGACAGTTAAACTAATTGATTTTAAAATCCTTCACTTTTGAGTCACTCTGTAACTCAGACAAAAGCTGGAGGACATCTTTTGAAAATAATTTTTATGTTGATCTCTGTTAAATCTGAATAATTTAAAAGACGATTAGAAGTTCTCTCCTGATGGAAGCACACAGGCTCTGTCTCTTTATTGAAGATGAAAATATCAGGAAGAAGAAAAAAGATCAAAAAAGGGTTGACTCTCAGATCAATTACAACCATATTTAGAACTTCTTTAAATTCAGTGCCACAGAGAATGAGCACTTTTAAGGATCACATGAATATTTTTTTTCTTGATAACTTCAGCAGGAAGGGGATTTTACTTCATACTAGCTTCATCCCTGCAAACTAGCATGTAAACAAAGGGATCATGGGAAATAGGCCCACCTGCAATGAGTTTCAATTGAACTTCTGCCACTTTGGAGAAACTATGCCCTAGAAAAGGATAGGTCTTTTGATTTTGGCTAAAAATTTCATAATCATAATGAAAAGAGGACGAGAGCCCTATTACGTTAAATAAAACGAAGATTAGAGTGGGACTTTAAAGTTATAATGGGGGAATTAACAACTGAAAAGGCAATTACATATTTTTTTTTATTTATTCATGTAAAAAGGTTTTTCCCTGGAATTTCATGGATGATACATATTCTCAAATGTTACCAAACTTAACATAAACAAAACAACTGTGACAGAAAGAAGCATCAAAGAAAAGAAACCTCTGCCTAAAAACAAAAATCTGATAAATAAAACAGTTATGGTTTTTTTTTTAGCATTTGGTAAGCAAACCTAATACTTTATCTGCAGCAGAGACAGCAAGTGACCACAAGTGTGTGAAAGTCAATCTGAAATAAATGATTAGCAGTGATGGTAAAAACACGAAGGGCTCTAGACACACCAGTCAGACAGCAGGCTTAATGAGCTAGGTCAGACAAAACCTGTCTTACACCGGCATGTTGTGCTTTCTGACAGCCAACCACAACACAGCAGAAAAGTTGCTAAGCAACTGGGGTGAGGGGTTGCTGCGAGTGTGTGGATTAAGGTTTTCAGTGTGGTTTAATGAGAGGAAGAGACCTGAGCTACGCCTACAGAGGACAGCACTCCTGGTGGGTTTGTGTGCGAATGCTGAAGGATATGTACTACTGACACGGCATGTTGTTGGGATCAAACTGTCGCTAAAATTGACCATTAACTTTCTGAAACAAATCAAAAGACAGATTTCATCATGTCTTTTGATTGTCATATTGTGCCTATTAAAGTAGTGTCTAAGAGTGTACATCTACAACTTTAATTTGTCAATTTCAATATGATCTAAATTCAAACAAACTGCGTCATCAAGTCCCATTTTTCATCCCAAACTACATATAAACACATCTTTTAGGCACATTAAAATCAAAATGTAAAAATCTCCTAATGAAAAATATTTGACAAACTTTTTCTTTCTAAATATATCATGCTATTGTGGCAGGACAATAACTACTTATATGCATGCATAAGATCCTGTTCAGCATTGAAACAAAAGGCTCTTTCTGCTATGAAGAAAGCTGCAGCAGCCCGATAAGCTGAACAAAAATGAAATGAGTGAAAAAATGTCCCCAAAACAGTACTAAAAAATGGCTGCAGAATTTCCACAGCTATTAAGGTCAAGTTTCAATCAATATCGCACAACAAGATGCTCCATTAATCATCCGGGTCTTACTAGATATTTATTCAACAGAGGAGTTTTCAGCTTTTATAAGCATTACTAGAGTTTAAGCTTCTTTGGCCACAGATCTTGTGTGACTCGTGAAAGTAAGGTGTCACATCTGCATCAGAAGCAAAAGCCCCCAGACCTGGGGATGGAAACGAAGTAAGACTGTCCATTAATGAGATATTGATGTAAAATTAATAAGGCCCTTCTTCAATCAGGAGTGACCTTTCTCAGCGATTCCTTTTCGCCTGAATGTTTAAGGTGTGCAGCTTAGAAGTCTTTCTGTCCAAAAAGAACATTTCCTTAAAGACCCCCTCTGATAAATATGGTGTTCTTGACATGTTATTGTGGCATTTTGTTTTAATGATGGAAGACAAATATGAAGAAAATTAACCTTAAAATTGCCTTTTTGAGCATTTCTTTATTCAAATCACTGTGAATCAGGAGCAGGTGAGAAAATTATATTGAAACAGAGCGTATTTGGGCTAAGAAAATATGCTGGGCGGGCTACATGCTCCCTGCTCAGCTCTATTCTGATGCATCCACTTATAGACGACGAGGTCCATGTACGTTTTTGTTTTCCTCGTCTGAGCTGGAATCTGGCTCACAACTGTGTGGCTGCATAGCTCCAAAAATGCTCGCCATTTTTGTTGCGCCATTAATGTTAGGCTTGGGGGGGTGTGAGGAGCTGTAAGCAAGCGGGAGAGCGTGTAAACAGACAGCTCTCAGCAATGAGGAGGGGCAGGGTTGCTCCAGTCCAACAGCCGCACAGATTTCTTTTTCATCTATTTTAGCTAAAAACTGAAAAACCATAAATAACTGGTAACACTGATAACACTTTAAAATAGATCAGAGTAAAACTTGAACATGTGTTTATCTGGGACACAAACTCTGACATCAACATCTGATCTCAGTTTTAAGATTTAATATCACAGAATTCAACAAAATCCATAAGATGGGTATATTGAAAGCAAATGGGAGTTCAGTTTGCGGCCAAAGAACAAATTAGCTATTTGGTTTAAAAGCAGAAAATTCTGCTCATTCTCTTGAATAACTTCATGACAGCCTGCTAATTTACGCTTTTTTTTTTTGCAGCAGGAACCCTGGAAGCAGTACTTTAAGTGCTTTTATGCCACAAAACGAAACTTCACAGAGACTAGACAGGCTTTTCAAGTGCCCCGCAATCAGGAAAGACAGATTTAAAGTCCGTGTGCGTCATGGCACACTTAAATCACAAGAGAAAGAGATTGTTTCTTCTTTCAACAGTTTAAAGGCAGGTAAACAGGGCATTTGAAGAAATTATCTCTCTTGAGAAATTAGAGAGTAAAGATATCTGCCTGCCTTTCTCATTTAATTTACTCCAGTCAGACTGCAAATGCTTGCAGTGGTACACAATTTTGTTTGAGTGTTAACATGCCTCTTTTTTGCACCACCAAATTAATCCTAATTATCTCACACCTCATCTACTTTGTCTTAAGTTTTCTGATTAAACTGAAAAAAAGTCTCTTCCTGGTGGATTCACATGAGCTAAATGCTACAAATTCAGGAAATTAAACCAGATTTTTTACAAAGATCTGTCAAATAACATATTATATAATAAATCAACTGTGGACTGGAAATCAAGGCAAACAGAAGGGAAAATTTAAGTCAAAACAGGAGGAGTAAAAAAAAAAAAAAAAGCTGGGATTCAAGCACCTAAAAATGTGGCAACAAATTATACCCAGACCAGCTTGTGCCAGCAGGAAACAAATCTGCATAAACAAAAAGGGGAAGAGCAGAAGATGAGAGGTCATGATGAGAAGAGGTAGCACAAAGGTAAGAGGTAAAGGATGGGCCATCACTGACATTCGTGCAGCTGGCAACGCCGCTGGCAAAAGCTGTGCTTTCAGATGCCGAGCTGAGGGTCAGGAGGAAACACACAGGAACAGCTGACACATTTGGAAGAGCTGGATAAAAAAAAATGCTCCCAGAGGGGTTGGATAACATTTACCTTTTCATCCATATGGTTTTCAACTCTGGAGGTGCATGTGTGACATTAGCTTCTGGGGGAGAAACAGTCACTCAAAGCAAATTCATGATGAATTGACCACATTGTGGTTTGCTGGGCATGCAAATCTGATTTATTTTGATTATGAGGGGGTATAAAAATCTGAAGAAAGCTGAAGTGTGTAGGCCAGTTGAGAAGTGCTGCTGCTAGGACTGCAGCTGTGCTTGGGGTCCATATGGTGAGCAAGATTAATTATTTCATGAAGGGTACAATGCATGGAGCTCCCCGCCAATTTTTTACCTTCGTGCTTTCTTAAAGGAGCCCTGCAACTGTTAGACACAGCATTTACTTATTTCTTATATGCATGACTTCTTACCGTGCACAGGTCTTTATACTGCATCTTCTGGAATTTGGTGTCAGCATTGCCAGCACACAGCTCGACGTACCCCAGCACCACTTGGAACACCGTGTTATGGATGGCTTGGGTGAAGTGCATGTGTAGCTGATCCATGGCCGTCTGCAGAGAGAGCCCAAAAGATTCTGAGGGAAACCGCTCAGGCAGTTTATGGAAAATCAAACTTTAGGGCACAGGTAAAGTTTTATATGACATTTAGAATGTGCTGGACACAGCGTGTAAACTGCACAGCAAGATTTGGGGGAATGATGGTTGCAGTAAATCTTGAGGTAAACCACACAGTAAAACAAAGGGTTAGATGGAACAATAAGCTTATTTCAAAGTAAAAAAAAAAAGGAGAAATTTGTAGATTTTGATACTCAGCATAATAGAAAATATCACAAGCTGGACATACAATGAACAGATAAACAGCACACAGTTGTACTTATGAAATTAATGCATTCATAAATGCTTATTTATATATGTAATAGGACAACGCAATAAAATAATAATGATAAATTTAAAAACAAAAACATTACTTTTGATCAACTTTTGTCAAAAAATAACTCAAGCAAACTAACTCAAGCAAAAGGCAAACGAGTTAAGATGTTACATTCAACACCACTAACCCTTCAAGACTTGCTGGTGTTGTGTTGTAATCACAAGTAACCATAGAGAAGCATTATAAAAATATGCCACTCATTTATCAAAAATAAACCTTAACTGACCCCCCCGATCCAACAAATTCTATTTATCCTGATGTTTAACATTGTATTTTACACAGGTTTGTTTTAAATTATTTGATTTGAATGAAATAGAAAGAAGTTTTGTATTGAACAACACTTTAACACATTATTCAATCCAGAAAAAAACTGAAAATTAGTCACACATATCAATCCTGTTGAGTATGTTCTCCTTTATTCCCAAATGGATCTAGTTTTACCACCATTTTGCGTTCTGCACCCTTTTCCCCTCCTCTACACTTTGTCACCACTGGGCCCTGAAGAAATTAGGACACCAGCGCTGCGGGAGACAAGGGCACAACACTGAGAATGCCCTCAGAAGCCAGTGCTGTTTTGTAATTAGATTTTTCTTACCACAAGCTTCTGAACAAAAAAATGTTGCTGCCCCCATTCATTGAGACTCCCCGCTGACACAAAAGTAATTCATACATTTCTTTCTTTTTCTTTTGGAAACAGAAAGCATCAGGAAAAATATCTAAAAGGCAAAAGGGGACAAAACTATGGCAGCATATAATAATGGCTTGAATCTCCTGTTACCAATCTCTCCCAGAATCATTAATAAACTAAAGGAGCAAACGTGATTATTCATCCTGATGACATTTCTACTAAACAAGCAGACAGATGGAGAAAGGCAAAGTGGACCTCAGGCTTTTAGGTTAACGGAAAAGTGTGACGTGGGGCATTGTTCCATCAAGTGCATTCTAAACGGTCAATTGTGTGGCAAATATACAAATGAAATTGTGTCCACAAAAATATGCAACCTGAATTTAAGAGAAAAAATATGAAGTAAAATGACTAAACGTGTTAGGATGAAGATTCAACCCCCAGTACCCATCATTAAGTTAGTTTCATTTGTGTCCTACAAAGCCTTTTGTCCCATTAATGATTAAACAATTTAATTAAGCTCCAAAATGAAGTTTTCCTCTTAAACTGCATTTTCAGCAATAAGGCTAAGTGAACAATTTACGTTTTTTCCCCGTGAACTATCCAAACACCCCTAAAAAAGAAACCTAACCAAGCACAGCAAAAGAAAGAAAATGATAAGTTCAGCCATGGAGCTCAACCGAGAGCAACCGGACTTTCTTCTTAGTCCCAGTGCTTTCAATTTAAGATATCGTTGGCCGGATGTATGGTGTTTAGTTTCAAAACTCGTATGTGCGTGTGTGTGTGCTGTACGTGCAAACTGCAAATAGAAGTTGTGTGCAGACACAAAAAAAAACAAGGGCACCAGCACGTATCGGTGCATGAGATGGTATCCACGAGAGAAAAACGATCAACATGAAGGAGCGCCACTGATCCGCAAACAGAACAGGAGTGTTCATGTGGGCTCCAGCCTTCAATGCTGCTCAAATTTGGTCAACAAACTCTCTTCACTGCTGGATTTTTTCATACAACTTGGTAGCAGAACCAGGAGTTAATATATTCTAGATTCTGATCGAACATGTTCCGTAGACGGAAAAATCAATGAATATATTCTGCGACCCAGAAGGGAAAATGTAAATGTCCCTAGTATGACCACATTATTCATTTATGCACATTTATTCCTCATTTGCTATTCATTAGTATACAGACATGAAATACATCACACATAACTTGGGTAAAACATGACAACGGCAACACGCCTCACAAACTCAAAAAAGGCATTGTGCAGAAAGGACATCGTCTACAACGCAGCATCCTGTAATTGTTTCCATCTTATTCCTCCGCAGCATTAATGAAAGGCATATCTGGAAACGGTTTCTTTGTAAACACCAAGACCAAAACGTTTGATTAAACAAACTGAGAAATTAAACTCAAGTGAAATGAAAAAACATATATGACTAAAACATGTAAGAGAGTCACATAGTCAGAAAATTGTTTGACTAAATTGCATTTAGGTCTTAATATTTTCTATGTATGTGTAGGTTGACCTGTATGGGTGCTATGGACTTTTGGGTTGTAAGTGTCAAAAAAACGTTTTTAATTCATACGAAACACCAGCATGTCACCCTTACTTTACCCACGTGTTAAGTGTTCGCAACGACCTGTCGCCTGCAGCATGACCGTAGGAAAAACCTTCATGAACATTTTGGCACTACAGGCTCACAGAGTGGTCTCTGATCTTGATATTTTGTGCGGGCCACCTTTGTGCCCCGTACAGGTTTCCCCATTTTCCTCCCAGAGAAAACCTAAATCCACCAGTTGTGACTAAGGGTTTGGGTTTTAATGCAAAAAGTTTTAAAAACAAATAGAATGACTATTATTTTATCCCTCCTTTTTTACCTCTTATATGTACATATGTAGCAATCAAAAATTAAGTAAACCCGTACATTAAAGCTTCAACAATATCACAATAACCCTTAAAACATAAAACCATTTCCCCAAGGCTTTTATGGAAAAATGAGGACAGTAGTGATTGAAAACATAACTTTCACTTTTTAAAAGTGATTTTTTTAAAATGAATTTTCACCTTAAAAGGCCTCTAATCAAGCTGTGGAAAAACCAAACCTCAATACAAACATTTTTGTGACACCAGCATTTTTAAAGTTTGACATTGACAAAGCTTATTTGTTTTTTCAAGGATTATTTGGAGAACTCAATTCTTTTTATGGGGGATTTCTGTGATTGACAGTTACTGTAATTGGAAATAAATAAGGTATATTAGAATCAGAAAGGAAAGCATGCATGCTCTGTGGACTTGTTCAAAGAGCCTGAAATATAATTTCCTATGTGAAGAAGTAACAAAATGCTCTGACTTGAATGAAACATGCTGAGACAAATATAAATATTTAGAAGAGAAACCACAAAATAACAAGTCTGGATGCTACTGTGTATCCAAAAGTATTACCAAATTCAGCAAGTATTGTACTATATTAATTTGTGTACATAAATTATGAGCAATTATTTTACAGTATTGTTGAACAATCTCTGTTCATATGTTCGTTATGTGATCTTTTTTGTTGTGTTTTATTGTAGTTTTTTGGTCCTTTTGCAAACGACAGGCCTTTTTGTGCTCAGAATCTATGAAAATGACTTTTCCAAAAAGGATAATAAAACAAACAAACTTGTAATAACGGTTTATTATAAAACTGCTTAAAAAAAACATTTTAAAAAAACGAGTCAAGTTTCCTCAAGTTTTAGAGTCAGTTTTAGAGTCCTTAAGTTCTTAAAAACCCACTCCAATAAAAATTATGTTTTAGATGGGGGTTTTTTTTACGTTTTTGATTTTTTTTCTAAAATGGAAGACATGTTTAAAATAATTTAAGACTAAAACCAAGTATCTGATTATTTTTTTGTTCAAAACACGATGGATTAGAGGTTGATGAAAACCCACAGTTTGAAGAAGCTCAGGTTTGTGATGCAGCACAGTCTCCCTTCTCCACTGCAATTCTGAAGCATCCACTCTAAACTGTACGACTGGATAGCTCTGATATTGCTCGCCGTTTGTTTTGCTTCTCTTATGTTAGCTTGATGTTGTGAGGTGCTAGCGGGACACAGTGTAACAAAGGACTGCTGGGAAATTAGCGCAGCTAACAGTCCTGCCCCCAAACCAGAATTGAATTTCTAATGAGCTTCTGCCGCTCTGCAGAAAATATGTCTTAAAAAAATGACACAGGCTTTTGATTTTGGCTAAAAACTGCATAATCATACCTAAAAGACCACAAGGATGAATTTTACAATAGATAAAAATATAGTTGGAGTGGGACTTTAAGGTTGTTCTTTTGTTAAAAGTCAATCCTTGGATTTGGCAGGTTTTTAAATATATACCGACTAGATTTCCCAGAAATTTGAACTTGCTATGACAGACACCAGTGAAAACTATGAGAAGTCCTACAACCAAACAAACCCTAAAAATGATGCAATGACGACCATTTTCAAGAACTTTGTAAATTAGACCAAGAACTAACCTGTGTTTTTCCCAGGAGTGTGTAGGCCATCTGGACCTTGGTGTAGTGCAAAACATCAAAGTGCTTACAAGTCTTCGACAGGGCGACGTCAAGCTGCTCCTGGAGCCAGAAATAGTCGATGAAGGAAAAGAGGCGGCAAAAAAAACAAAGAGGAGAAAAAAGGCAGGGATTATCAACTTTAAGACCGGGGATTCAGAAGCACACAGATGTTCAGATGTAAAGCAATCAGGTCAAGGGCAGGTAATTGGATGTGGATGCATATGTGAGAAATAGAGAAAAAGTTTGAAAGACTGAGCAGCAGGAGGATGTGTGAAAGCCGACACTTTAAGCTCAAAAAGTAAAGCGCTGACAAAGGCCAAGCGATCAAATGTATTGCATTACCCAACAATTTCTAAAGCTTTATAAGTGAGGCTACACTTGTGCATTAAGGGTATTAAGTTAAGACTGCTGCTGACACAACATGCAGAAGGTGTCTTACAGAGAACAACTTTTTTCAAAGTATGTCGACAGCAAAGTTCATTGATTGACTAAATATGCACAACTATGCTAGTGTATTTGCATCATATATTCTCAGTAGATTAAAGCCCTGAAAGTGAGCTTTAAAAATCGATTTACAGGACCTGGCTCATAAAAGGTGTGACTGTGCTTCGTCAACATGTTTACTAGAGAGATTTAGAGGCTTTAGCACTGCTTGTTCACCATCTCATACAGACTAATAGTTGATATAAGTGTATGCGAGCGTGTATCCATGAACCCATCTCTCTTGAGTACAAACTCAGTAATCAATCAATCGTAGTACAGCAGCAGAGATAATTGCAACAGCATTACCATTTCTCACATGCGGGCAGTGACAGTTATAGATCATACAGACATAATTTACTTTCTTGCACTCTCATATTAATGATTTTCTGATGGTTTCAATTTATAGAAGACCTACAATGACAAAGCCAAGCTTTCAACAGCTCAAATTTAAGCGAAACATAGTTTTAAAAATAATGACTCTAGGTAAATGTAAGAACAAACAATGATTACCTCATAAGTGTTGACATAAATATTTATTTTAGACAGCAGAAGCAGATAAAACAATGAGTAACATACCTCTATTTGTTCCAATGTGTCTTGTAGCTTCGAATTTAGTTCACTGGTAAATTAAAGAAGAAAAAAAAACGTTACAAAGAGATTTTTGAAGGAGAAAGTAAAGTGAATCATTTCAATATCAAGACTGAAATGATAATACAAAAGGAACCTGATATACTCATAATTTATACATATGTTATCCTTTACCAGCATCAAACTTTTCTGAATAGAAGAAAGATATTAGGATCATGGGGTTGTGTATATATTTTTACTGTATCCAGATAAAGTTGCACTGGCATCCTCTAAGGGCGAGATGTAGGTGTAGTACCATGTTTTTCAGAGTATAAATTGCATTTTTTTTTCTTGCATAGTTTGGCTGTCAGTGTGACTTGTACTCAAGTGCGAATTAAATGTGATTTTTTTTCCAATGAATAGCTAGAGGGCACTGTAGGTGTGTGTATCAGTATTTGCTACTGACACCAACGCAGAAGAAGCAGAGCAGGCCTCAGCAGAGTTGGTCAAAAATGACACATGGAATAAAGATTTCAATGGATTTAGAGTTTAGTTGACTTGTTTGCACATTTTATGCTATGGTTATAAGAATAATTTTTCATATGGTGCATTAATAAACTAGACACTTATTCAATTCCTCCTGTTTCATGATGCTAAATAGACTTAGGGTAGTGAATCATGCATATACTAAATCATTGTCATGAATTCAGATATTATGATTTGCCTTGCAAGATGAAATGTGGATTCTTGGTCCCATGTTTTGTTTAATAAAAGTCTTCCAAAAGTGTGACTTCTACGCCATTGCCACCAATATATATTTTTTCTTCTTTGTTATGCTTCTTTTTGGGGGGCGTCTGAGACTTGTACTCTGAAGTCTGAAAAATACAGTAATTACGATCAAGACCTACAAGGGATCATGGTAATTCATGAAAAGTTTGGGCTTAAGAGCAGTCATAGGTTGTCTTACAAATTTAGAGCAAATCATGGGTCTGAAATTTTGACCAATAACAGAATGCATTTAAAGTATATTTCTCCTTCCTGTTTAATGGGTTTACTGGAAAAGATTAAGAAAGATGGTTTTAAACCCAGTACTAATTACTCTTACAGATTTTTATGCAAAAAAAAAAAAGCCAAGTTGGTTGAGGTTTCGAAAAGACCTTTGCCACATTAAGAACACATTTGGAACAGCCACATTAGAGAAACTCTGATACTATGCCCATAGACAGGCAAGTCTGTACTTTGCTGCTTTCATGTCCAATCTGTTTTGTAATGTTGTTTTCTTTTTTGGAGCAAATAATTAAACTGGACATCAGTATTAATGTAGGAAGGGGGAAAATGTTAAAGGGCTATTAAGCAAATGCCAAAAAAATTAAAATAAGCATCAACTCAAAACCACCCTGGCTTGTGGAAAGATAATGAGCACATGTGCACAGACACAAAAGTGCAAACAAACTATAACAGACTCAAGTACAGCCTCCATGTAGCTATAATGTGTTTGAAAAAGATACTTTATTAGGAGGTTGTATACATCCACTTTAGTCGAATGCTATGTGCTTTTGGGCTTTGATGAGACAATGTGAGGCTTTTCCAACAGAGATGCATTACACTAAGTCCTGCCATTATTATTGTGCAAAAAAAATTACGGATAAATTATTCATATTTTAAATGCAAATGCAGAATATTCAAGAGAGTCCAGTCCAAAACCAAACTAAATCCATACAATCCAGATTTGTTATGCTAGTTTCTAAAAAAATTAATTTGTTTTTGGAGGAATATTTATCTCATTCTGTTCTTTTTCTCATTTGTCAACTCCCAGCCTGTGTCCACATTTGTTTATGATAGTGTGTATTGGCATAAAAAAATCTGCATAATCTGGACAATGATTTAGGGAGTTTACCTTACTGACCTGAGATTCCCACCCTCTCTGCCAAATTAACCTTTAATAAAAGCAAACCCAGGCTCTTTTGCATTTCGTTTTTTTTAAAAAACTACTTCTATAAAAGTACCAATGTCTCCACCATCCCAAGATTCCGTCTCAATGGCCAGCTTGTTTGACCTAACCATCTGCCTGTTTGTCCAGTCTCATGTCCAGTCTCATCTACCAGAAGGCTTGTGATTTTCTCATTTCCATTCTCCTGCCAGATCAGCCTCTGGTTCCCCCATTATTCCTCACAGGACAAAGTTTATTTTGGCTTCTGTGTTTAGATCTATTCTAGCGCCAACTACCATTTTAACCAATTATGACCAAAATTCATAAACAAATTTAGGGTTTTCTTTTGAACTTCCTTTTTGTGTTCAGTTTAGCAGGGAAACAGACAACAGGGGGTTTTAAAAATACTTAGATGTTCTGCTGTCATTTGGAAATAATCACTTGAAAACTATGCTTTCTGAATTTCTAAGCCTGAGTTGTGACTGTTCCTTGTTGATTTTCAGCACTTTTTCAATTAACCAATTTTCCCCAACTTCACAGTCCTGCTGTGAAACCAGTGAGTGAAGTAAACGCAGCGCCAAGTCTTTTAAATGGAAATTGACGTCAAATAAACAGACAAGTAGGAGCTACAGAAATAATGACTGTTTTAGAGGTCCCAAGACACTGATTCAGTTCCCTTGTGACTTCCACTCCCCAACAGATCCACTGACAATCCTCCTCTGTTTCAGCACTCTGGTCCCTGTCTTGTTCAGGGTCTCTTTTGGGTCAGCTCACTCTTACGTAGTGCCTTGTGAGTCGGCAGTTGCCTTAGGGACACCGTGTCCTTAACAAATTGTTAATTAAGTATCGTGGTTTCAGCTGAGGATGGAGAGCAAAGAGGAAGGAATGAGGAAACTGAAGGAAGACTGTTAACAATGTTCAATAAGCTTTTTCTAAAACAGGTAACAAAATAAAATGCAGTTTACTTTTTTCCTAAGTGATTGGGTGTTTGTGAATGCATTTGTATTTACAACCAGCATCTGTGTACAGATGTCATATGACCAAAATAAATATGCAAAAAAGACATGTGTTTCCCCTCATGTATTTACCCTTTTTCTCCCCATCTAGAATAAGAGTAATTTTGTTGTACCTGTACTTGTTGCAAAAGCAATAAAGAAATGTTTTTTTTAGTGAAAGGAAATCACAAAATGTTGAAAAGAAAAAATTTAAGACACACTCACCAGAATTCAAGACAATTTAATGCTTCAGTAAAGTTAAATTAAAGATTGTAAGAGTTATAAAGGATCCACTGCCACCCTACAATGTTACCAATTTTAGAGAATAGAAAGAGAAAGCCGGACATTCAGTGACAGCTCTACTTTCAGTCATCATCACATTACATACTAGGACGTTTTTAGGCTAAAATTTGCAGGATGAACATAAAAACCCTTGTCCACATTATGTTGATGAGGTATACCCAGTATCATGTGCAGTAAAACATTATTGGAAGTCAAGGACAGGAAAGTTCTCAAGGTTGTCCCAAAGCTGGCTGAAATCCAGAGGAACGAACTGATCAATGTTGTGTCCTGGCAAATGAACAAATACATCTGAATGCTAATAGGCAAAGCCCGAGAGAGTGTAAAGCAAGGTCTTCCAGCACTAACACCAAAAGGATAAATGTTTGTTCATTACAGAACATTGCAGTTCGTCCCCAGCTCTGCAGTTAAGAGAGATTGGAGCTAAATGTCAAACTCAATGGGTGTACTATTGCTTCCTATAGGAAGACAATAGGAGATGAAATATAATTCCTAAATTCTCACTTCCACGCTCTCTGATGCAAAGTATCTTCCAAAGTACATCCAAAGTTCATGTCACATGACAGTGGTACTTTGGAAACGCACCTTGAAAATCAACTTAAACACATAACACTAAATTATCAGCTGTTAATCTTATATCTTTAATCTTTATACAGTTCTGTACCACACCATCCTGTCTTCATTAATACGCATAAAGATGCTGCACCTCCTAACATACTGGCACCCTTCCATGATCAGACAGAATACATGAATAACAGATGAGGTGGGTAAGAACTAATTAACAATCTGATCCCGTTGGGGGCCACAAGGACTGAGTCACATGGAATTAAGATACGTTTCTTTTTATTTCCTTTTACATTTTTATCCAACGATAACCGACAATTTGTGTCCAAAGAGCTCTCAGGTGAATGTCTCCATATTGATTTGCTGACTTGTTAAAAAGGTAGTATGAACTATGCTTCAAGGGCTGGGTCAAAAGTCAACATTAATTGAGAATGCCTTTTTGCAGTAGACGGGTTAGCCACTGCTACAGGAAAAGAAGTGAGAAAAGTTCTAAGGCAACGATAGGCTTCAAAGAGTAAAACATGGCGAGAGGGGACAAAAGTAATTGTGCAACTGAGGAAAAAGAGGAAGTTCGTGGGGAACAAAATGCAGAAGAGAGGGGAAAAGTATTACTAAGGAAAAAACATTTAAAAAGGAGGGAAAAAATTGAGTTAACCCTTTAACGCCAGAGCTTTAACTCCAGTGTTGACACTGTTTTTACTACTGTAACTCATCAGCCATTTATGCAATTAACGTAATTCCAGCATATTCCGAAACTCAGAAAAGCAGTCTTACATGAACGTGCACACTTTACAAAAGGGAAGTGATTACGCAATCAATGTAAATAAGCTGATTTTTTACTGAGAAAAGAGTCTTTGCGCCACTATGGATATTGGAGTAAATATGCAATATTCGATATGCAAAATGCTTTTCTCAGCATCAAAATCCACTGATTCACGCTGTTAACGTAAACTGTCAAAGAGTTACAGTTCATCTTAAAGAGTGTGTTATTTAGGCGTCGGCCGCGATATCTCTGGTATTAAAGGTTTAAAGAGACGTGCAGTCAGAGGAGGCAGCTTTTGCAAAATATAGCTTTAAACAATGCATACATAAATTAAAATGAGTATACTTTTAAAAAAAAAACATTAAAAAAAATCAAATATTAATTTACAGACATGTCTTTTCTATGATTACTTCTTTCTGTGTGAGTTTTTTAGTGCTTCTTTGGTTAAAAAAAAAAAAAAAAAAAAGAGTCTCAACTATGCTGTACACTGACTGGAGCTGCAGATGACACAGGCTCTTTGCTGTTTCTTTCTATCGTCATAAAAGACAGTTTATTTTTGAATTGCCTTATTTGCTTATTTCCTGCCAATTGTCTGAAAGCATTAATACTAGTTTGTGATCCATTTCGTCTCTTTTATCATCTAAAAATGCGCATTAGAAATACATGAGATGAGGCACGCTGTACATTTGTCCCAAGGCAGAGTGCGCTGATGATCCCAAAGAATGTGACTCTTCATTTATAAGTAAAGGTAAATCATTGGTGCTTTTGTTCTATGCTACAGTTTGTATACAGAAGAATGTTAAAACCAAATTTTAAAAACACACTTTTACTGTTGCCAGTCTTTGTCTTTTGTAAATTATTGAATCATATAAAGGCAATACAATCAAGTCATCTCCATCTTTAACAATGCCATCATTAAACAGTAGCAGAAGAGCACAGTACAAATCAACCATCTTAATTCTTACAAGAAACAAATAAATAAAAAGATCAAATAAAAACAACAAAAAGAAGTTGTGAGGGAATTTATCTCAGAGCTTAAACAAATCTAGTAAATGAGAAAGTTTTGGGGCATTTTTATTCTTCATGTGTTTCAGGGATTTTGAATTATAATTTAAAGTAATTACATGAGTGTTTCTGTGGGGTTTTGCCTTTGTGAATTTGCAGTTTTGAATAAAATATTTCAAATGAATTTATATATGAATATAATATATGCGTTGATCACAAAGTCTAGATATTTATTACGAAGGCATATTTTAATGGCATTCCAATATAGTTGGCCAAATGTAATATTTTTACCTGTCAGTCAATAGGAAAAGTGGACCCGAATAGCTTAACATGCATACGTTCAAAATACGAATGTTCAACCGTTTCAACCTCATTTTCACAGAAAACAAACATTTTTATCTAAATTAAAACGCTTGTGTGAGAAGTTGTTTGAAGGATAAATCTAATTTATGTTGCCAATCAAATGGTGAATAAACTACTCTGTAGGGTTCATACTTTTTGTAAATCTGACTGATGACGTCAGTGCCTCACCAGCCATGAACCTCACCGCACGTCACTGGTTAAAGCAATTATGTCCAACCAACAGACCTTCTTTGTATTTCAATTTTAGGGTAACATTTGATGTAAAATGTAGAAGTTTGGTCCTGGAATCTTCACCAGTCATATGATCTTTACTGGACGTGTCAAGTTTCAGTAAAATACCTTTCACCTGCATAAGCTGCCAAAGTAAATGGATGGTTGTCAAATATCAATTTGTCATATTGATGAAATCTTCAAACAAAAACACTATTTCCATGACTCAGAACTATAAGAGCATATCATGGTAGTAACGCAATGATTTGGAGATAGGAGTGGAGCAAAAAGTCTTTGGAATCACCAACTCTGAAAGTTGTCCTACTTAAAAGACAAGAGACAGTGGTGCTTGCGGTGATAGGAGCACTCTGCAACATAAACACCACATGCAGCACTTCTCTCTCTGTAGGTACGCATCAACAGGTATGGAAGGAGCAATGTGGGGGTGTAGTGTTTTGCTCAAGGACAATTTATATGAAGGGCATGGGGAAGGAACCATCCATCTTCAGAACGGTAGATGACCACTTCCTACACACTGAGTCACACTAGAATAGACATGCAAGGAAAAATACTAATTTCCATGAAGGTCTTGTGCTAAAACTGAAAGATTTAGAAACAAAATGTCTAAAAAAAAAACATTTCAAATAAAGCCAACAAGTGAAATAAATGGGGCTAAATCACACCTCATTATGTTTAAAAACTAGGAGGAACAGAAGTTCAATTTGTCTGAAAATAAACTCACCTGAATGTTTCATTAAATTCTGCTGGCAAAACAACCATGCAGTACTTAAAATTATCAAAATGCTTTTCTATCACATACTGTATTATATCAAAGAGAAAGCAGAGTACTTTACAGACTGTTTCTGCTTTTTACTTTCCATATTGTGTACATATGTTGGTTTGAAAATGCCTTTGTTGGACCGAGTCTGGGAATGTTTACAAGCACTTAATAGATGCATTCGAAGCTGAAACTTTCAAATGGAGAGATGCACTGGTAACCAAAGCACAGGCACACAATAAAGCTGTTAAAGACACACATTTTACCTTCACACACATGAAATTCCAATGATTAATTATTCAAGCAAAACACCTTTTTTTGTAGAAGTTACAGATGAAAAAAGGTCATGCCTCTACACCGAATGGTTCAAAAAGCTTCCCCTGTCATCTCTCCAGTAAATATATTATGATGAAATAAAGAAAATGTGTTAATTGACTATTGCAACAAACATGCACAGAAAATTTGCAGACTCTGATGTTTAAACAAATTATGTACAGATTTTTTTCTTTTATCTTCAACCAAATTTAACACTCCCCATCTTTTGTAACTTCAAATATCACTTCACCTCTAAAGGTAGAGAAAAATAAGAGAGAATTAGATGTTTAGTATTGGTTTATTACAGTGGGGATCGAAAGTTTGGGCACCCACTGTATATTAAAATGTGATTTTCCATCATGCTTCCAACTGTTGCTGTGCCCTCTGTCTGCCAATATCTCTTAATCCTGTAATAGGATGTTTTCTCAAAGGAGGATACGCAGTGAAGTGCTTAAGTTAGAAGCTGCCAGATATACTGAACAGGCCATGTTGTCTGCAAAGAAAACTGATTTTAGCCAAACACAATTTGCTAGAAATTACAGGAGCAGACTATATATGTATTGCTTGGAGGTAAAATAATTTAAACATTGTTTGCAGGGTAAAAATACATTTTACCCTAACTTTGAATCCATACTTAAAGCAAGAGAACCCAATCAAGACAGATCAAGAGCCTCACCAACAATGTGGGTTTCTGCCCTGTAAAGCCTAGTACATCAGACTTGACAGAAATTCAAATTTTTTTTAAGTTTAATATGCAAAAATATTGACATGAGTGTTAAGCAAAAAGCACCTTATTTGCTCCCTGGTTCTAATTGGATCCACACATTTTTAACATGGTGTAACTGTGTTAAGTCCCACACAACCATTTTTTTTTTCTTTTGTAAAATCGTTCCCAGTAGCCTTTTAATTTTGACTGTGGAGTTTTTAGCCAAAATCAAGAGCCTTTGTCGTTTTTCCAGACATATTTTATGCCCAGCCGCAGAAGCTCATTATATACACTATTCTGGATTGTGGGCGGGACTGTTGGCTTAGAGAAACCCCTCCTCCTCCCCGTCAATGGTAGGTCTGTCTGCATGCGAAGGCGAGAGTTTATGGCCCCAAGCTAGCATTAGTGGCGCAAAAATAATGGTGAGGAATATTGGATCAATCCAGCTCTACTGTTTCGAGACAGAGGTCAGCTAGAACGAGGAAAATAAATGAGTGTAGCGGAGAAGAGACTTTGGCACGCCCGCTGAGAAGTTATGTCACTAGACCAGCTTTTTCTAGCATCCGGTTTTCTGATCCAATGTGATTAGAATTAAGAAATACTCAGCACTTTTCAACTATTTTATACAGCTCCTCCATTATGAGAAAAATGTTAGAAGAGCATGTTAAAAACATAAAAAAGACCTTTTTTTTTGGAGTGGGTCTTCTAAAAAAATGAATTATCAACAAATTTTACATTCTTTCAACATAGCAAGTAGTCATTTAAAAAATGAATAACAATAGAAAAGCTATTCTCACTATAAAGTTTTGAAAATTAGCAAAACTTTTCCTGCCAAAAGTGTTTTTGAGATTTCATGGAAGCAGACAATTAAAGCTCAAAGTAGATTTTTCTAAATGAAGTCCTTTATTGTTAAGGGAAAGAAATCCAAACCAAAATGGCCCTGCTTGAAAAGTGATTGTAATAGGGGTGAACATTCCTAGGAATGACTGGGCGACAAAAACCAACTCTGGCATGCAAGGACTTTTAAAACAAGTAACTAAATTAAAATGCTGTTTCCTTTATTTAATATTCTTAAGGGATGGGGTTTTTGTAAATGAATCCAAGTGGTCCTAAAAAAAAAGAGTTGCCAAGACTCTTGAGAAAATCCTCTCTTGGCTGATAGGACAACAGCAGATATTAAAGTAGCAAAATTTCAGACATGGAACATATCAGCAATCAAACGTGGCGGCGGAAGTGTAAGGGTTTGGGGCTGATTTGTTGATTCCGGATAGTGAGAGATGCTGAGTTAAACTGAACCAAGAGTTCCACCATCTACATAAAACTTAATGAAAAATCAAGATGAAAAACCCTGACCTGAATCAGACTGAAATGCTGTAGCATGACCTCAAAGCACTTCAACACGAAGAAAAAAAAGCTAAGTGAGCCATATTTCTTTCACAGCGCGGTAGAAGACTCATTAGAAGACTCATTGCCAGTCATCGTAAACATCTAGAGTTGTTACTTCCAAGAGTAGAAACCCAGTTATTAAGTTAAGGGGGCAATAACTTTCTATGTTTTTCATTAATTATAGATTTATAAATAAAAAATACAGCTTTTCTTTTCAATTGGGTTTGTCAAACATTCAATTTCTTCAAATCGGACAGAAATGCAAACAAATAAGAAGAAATGTCATATACAAAAACTTATTGTAGCTGTTTTTTAACAGTTTTTTAAATAAATAGATATTGTTTTTAACAGAGAATACATTATCATAACTATAAAATAATTATGTTCATCAATACTCCTCTGATTATGTTTTCAAATCTCTTTAACAAACGGCCCACACTCTACCTTATGCAGCTGTAGTGTTTGAAAGTGCTGGCAGCCTTTTGGCATTCCAGGCAGAGCTGGATCGCACCTGGATAGTCTTCCTCCTGAAGGAGGACGAAAATAAAGAAAATCAATATGAATTCAAACAATACTGTTAAGAATCATCATATGACATATGTATTGTAACAAAAGAGAAAAACTGCTAAAAATGTCATCAACATTTTTAGAACCTGTGAAATTCAGTACACAGAAACAAATAAATAAGTACAGTAATGTGCAATCACGACTCCCTGCTCAATACAGCTATTGATTTGCAGGCACCACATATGAATTTTCAACAATAAAAAGTTGTTGTAAACAGATTTTCTTATTTCTAGCATCCCTACTTTGATGGCAGTGAAGTTGGCAGAAATGAAGAGATAATGGTAGACGTGGGTAAAAATAATCCTGCTCTTACAAATCTTATATGTGGAACCACTTTGACTGCCACTTGATGTTTACCAAGTAACTGATTTCACAGCAGATCCACAGGGATAATGTGGAACAGAAAACATAAGGCGGGATGATATTGTCCATGTAACTATAAATCTAGAATGTTTGTTTTCAGTTTTCAGTGTCCATGTGTGAACTAGAGTAAGTTGTTAGAGAGACGACCATACCTCAAGCATCTCACTCAGTCTCACATCTGTTCTTTGCTGTGTGAATGAGAAAGACAACAGATAAGATCAACACAGTGCTACATTCAGAAAGCAGTCATTTTGCCTTCAGATTAGACATTTTCCAACATATTATTAGTTATTGGTTTTGTTCCTCTGTTTTTAGCACGTGGTAATTCTTTTCCATGCTTTTTCTTATGTCATTTAAATACATGGTCATTACTTTATGCCACAATTTGTTATTTGGTCAAATAGCTGGTTTTCCTCTGTGAACTGTAGTGAGCTTTACCATGTTTCCCCAGCAAGCCATCTAAGCCTTTAAGTTTTAGCTGGATGAGGAGGCACTTGCATGGTCAACAGAGTTCAAATTCATTTTTGTATTTGCCAAAAAAAGCAAACTATCTATTTACACCTATACAATGATGACCTAAAATGTGTCTTAAAAACCCACTCCAATGAAAATTGTGTTTTTGATGTTTTTAAAATGTCATCTTATGACGGAGGACATGAATAAAAGAATTTAAGATTAAAACTGAACTTCTGAGTATTTGGTTGTGAGGGGCTGTTAGCTAGTGGGAGAGAGTGTAAACAAAGGGATGGTGGGATATCAACGTAGGGTTACTTCCACATGCTGCTACACATTTGATAGAAGTAAAAATGTTATTAAATACATAAATAAAAGACATTCAGAAACAATAATGGAAACATGCTGATGAACTGAAATCTTCTGAGGAGGCAGTAACCTGAATTAAAAACTGGGATGTATATGAGTGAACATTAACAAGACAAAGGTTAACCGCAATTTAACAGCTTTTGCATCATCAGAATAAACATTTAGTCCAAAAGCAAGCAATATGAAAGCTACAAATGTGGACCCTACCAAGGTCTTGATGGTCCTTAGTGATTTGAGCAGGCCTGTCAGCAGTTGTCGTCTCCTCTGATTGGCTAGAAGACCTAGGCTGGCCACTGTAAACCCAGCTTTCGCCACATTGAGTTGCCTTCACAAAAGAAACCCCATATCAGTATCAAACAAAGAACATATCATAGAAAATTATCATGGTTATGAAAGAAGCACTTGGTATGCAGATGGAGTTTTGAATGAGCTTTTTTGAGCAGGCCTTTTGGATCACGAATAGATAACAGACAAAAGGAAAGCATCACCTTCTTGCATTAGTGCAAATCACTGCTGCCAGCTGCAGGTTGGTCTGTAATGCCGTCACTCTCTCCAGCTCCTGTAAACAAACTGAATAGCTGTAATTAAATTGGTAAACATATGTCAAAACCAGGGCTGCACGGTGGCGCAGTGGTTAGCGCTCCTGCCTCACAGCAAGAAGGTTCCCGGTTCAAGTCCTGGCTGGGGGACCTTTCTGTGTGGAGTTTGCATGTTCTCCCCGTGCATGCGTGGGTTTTCTCCGGGGACTCCGGCTTCCTCCCACCGTCCAAAAACATGCTTCATAGGTTAATTGGTCACTCTAAATTGTCCCTAGGTGTGAATGTGAGTGTGTATGGGTGTGTGTTTGTGGCCCCTGCGACAGACTGGCGACCAGTCCAGGGGTGTACCCTGCCTTCGCCCATGAGTAGCCGGGTTAGGCTCCGGCAACCCCGTGACCCCGAAAGGGATAAAGCGGATTGGAAAATGAATTAATGAATGTCAAATTTCAAAGAGAGATTACTTCTCCTTAAAAAGAATATGTTTTTATTCATAATTGAATGGCTGCCCGTAAACTACACCCCCAACTATGTATTGTCTTTATCAAATCAAATCTAAATAAGAGGAAAAAAAGAACAAGTCTGTTCTAATTACATAACATCACCATGTCTGAGCAGACATGAATCTTTTTTGTTTTTAACATGTTCTTGTTGCATTTTACTGGTGATGGAGGAGATACATGAAAAAAATTAAGATCAAAATTGCATTTCTGAGTATTTTTCTATTCAATTGTTGTGAACCAAAAGCGAGCGGATGAGAAAATCCTGTTGAATCAGAGCATATTTGTGACATAGAAAATACACTGGGTGGGCCACTAGCTCCCTGCTCCACTCCATTCTGATTCATCCACTTGTAGACAAATAGATCCATGTACGTCTTTGTTTTCCTCGTCTGAGCTGGTATTTGGCTCTAAATTGTACTGCTGGATAGCTCCAGTTTGCTCGCCATTTTTGTTGCACCGCTAATGTGAGGTTGGAGGTTTGAGGGGTTGTAAACCAGTGAGAAAGTGTGTAAACAGACAGCTCTCAGCTCCGTATCAACAGTCTTACCCAGACCAGAAACTATGTCCTAGAAAATTACAGTTTTTTGGGATATTGGCTAAAACCAACATTATTACACTTAAAAGACCACAGGGAACAATTCTAAAATAGATCAAAAGATGATCAGAGTGGGTCTTTAGTGAAAAAAAGAGTAAAATATGGAAAAATACTTTTGCGTTTATGACACTCGGACCTTAGTTCATATTTAGCTGATACATGCAGTAGAGTCTACTATATTTAAAGAGAATTTAAGTGACATTTTAATGCACAGATTACCCATCTTTTGTCTTTAAGGCAAGGTTACATAACGTAAAACCAGTTTTCCCTAAACAGTGGGAATTTAAATTGCTTTGTACAAACAACACAAAGAGATCCAATGTAAATTTCTTTTAATATTTTTTATACTTCCTTTTGGTTTCTTTAGTTTTTTTTCAAACAAAATCCATCTACTTTTTTAATGGTAATTTTCATGCAGAGAATTATATTGAGATACTAGGCAAAAAAAACTTTGTTTTTTCAAAGGAGTTACTATGTTTTTTTTGCAAAAACATAATGCAAACCCACCTTCTATGCCTACTCTGGATTGGCCTGCCTGCAGACTGCACTGCCTCAGAAGAGAGTTTCAAAGTAATTATCTAATATTTTGTGGGGTTTCTAAACACAATAATACAAAAAAATCTGAAATGCTTTTAAATGTGTTTTTATTTATTCCTGAGTGTTTGCGTGTCCTCAGAAGAAATGACAACAACAAAAAGAGGTAACGCGTGACTGTCCTCTCCTAACCGCTCCTCTACACTGAAAATCAACAAAGTAAAATGTCAGAAATACAACAAAAGGCTTAAGTTTGTATCTTCCTTTTTACATCATCCATATCTCCCCACTTTTTTATGATTTGGTGTTGGAAATCTAGATCAAAAGAGCAACTTTTAAATTGAAAAAAAAACAACAACAAAAAAACAAATAAAACCTTCTTCTACTTCAGAGCTTTGACATTCTGAGAAGCATCAATGAGCACTCTGCTTTGAGACTTTAGTTATCCCACTTCAGTGGCCCCTGCTGAGGACAAGTTCACCGTGAAACAATGTAAGCCCGACATTTCATGTCCTTTTATTTTCTTCATCTTCCAGATGTGATGCCTGAGGTGGAAGAAGCTTTCTTATGATGTCCTTTTTTGAACGTTGCTTCACCTCTTTCAAAAATAGAAGCTTCATTGTTTGCAAATAAACCCTCATAACACTGTCAGAGAAAATAACATTAACCTTTCAGCAGTAAGAAAGGATCTGAGGAAATTCATTTTTAACGGCAGTAAAAAATAAAAACAACCGCAAAAACAACAAAGAGGCACTTCAGCTGTGAGCACAACATCAATACTTTCATTCACACCAATCTGCCCTCATGATCTCCAGCATTGACGAAGATCTTAATGATTTCAAAGAACATTAACAAAGCTTACTTAAACGGGGTTTTCTCTGGAGGGACATGCACTGTGTGATGCTTTTCTGGAGAACCAAAATACTGCTTAAGCATCTAAACAGTATTTGAACACTATAAAAAGTAATGAAAAGGTAACCATTGAGCCATAATCACATGTACATGCTGTTTGTTTTTAGGTTGTCCAGGCCCATGGAGGGTCATAGAGAAGTCACATCTTAAGGATATTGCAGGTGTGTTCCCTTGAGGCTCATACAGCCATCTCAAGGGACATCATGAAAATGAAATGAACCATTCTCGTGAGTGTGGAAGTTGTATTGCAAAGAACTTGTAAAAGCAAATGAAAGTTGCACGCACCAATGGCGTACAAGTGACGCTGTTTTATGGTGCCTGTCACTACCTGTTCTGTATGCGGAACTCTCTTTTTCACCGCTCACCCCACATGCGTGAACAATACGTTATCTCCTTTTTTCCCCCTACTTTCCTCATTCTTTTTGACAGAGTAACAATTTTTGCTCTGCTACCTTTTTTAATATGTTCTTGTTAAACCCATTTTTTATTTGATATTTTTGCTTTAGCGCAAGGTATTCAAGTTATAAACAGACTAATCAGATGCCTCTATAAAAGTAGGTGGTCTTACGCCGAATGTTCAAAGCATTTGACAGATTCTCCCAAACCCACTTTCAATGGAAGGGGTGTGGTCTTCTAACATGCTTACTCGTGATTGGAGAGTGATTTCTATAGAAATGTAAACTCAGATCCGACCAGTCCCTATTTTACTAACAATGTCTGGTTCCAACATGGCAACTGAATTGACTTCATTTAGTTATAACCAGAAGTAAGTCATTTTCTGTGGATAATGTCACACCCACTCCAGTTCTCTTATACAGTAAATGACGTCTGCACAACCTACACTCTGATTGTCTAGATTCCTACTTTCCAACAGTCAAGCTGTGTGCAAGAAGCCTGGAAGGAGCATGCACTTGTCACTTGAACAGCACTCACAGGCCAAATGAGAAATCAGCACGATGTGCCTGCATCTCACCTACTTCCCCCTTACTTACTGTTCCGTGTTGTTTAAGTGTTACACTTAACCGCAGTAAGTCTGTAAAAAAATGCGCACTGACATTTTCACTCTATGGGCTCAACTTCAATCTTGATGTTTTATGCAGGCCACCTGCTTGCCTCTTTTAGGGTTCACCAGCATACAGCATTTTGTAGCATTTTTCTCATAATAGAGGACCTGTATAAAATAATTAATGATAAAAGTGCATTTCTGAGTATTTCTTAATTCTAATCGTGCTAGATCAGAAAACAGGATGCTAGAAAAAGCTGGGGTTAATGACGTAACTACTTTGGCCAGGTGTGCCAAATACTCTCTTTTCCACTCTGCTCCTCCGCCCCCTTGCGCTCATTTGTTTTCTTTGTCCGAGCTGGCCTGCGATTCAAAACTGTACAGTTGGATTGATCGAATATTGCTCGCCATTATTTTTGCACCACTAATGTTATGTAGGGGCTATAAGCTTGTGCGTGAGCACACAGAGAGCTCCCACTGACAGGAAGGGAAGGGGGCGGGGGTTTTCTAACAACAGTTTGCACAGTGCAAACAGTCCCGCCCACAAGCCAGAATTGCATATTTAATGAGCTCCTGCGGTTGGGCATAAAATATGTCTTCAGAAACGACAATGGCTTTTTGATTTCGGCTTAAACATGCACAGTCATAATTAAAACATTACTGAGAATGATTTTACAAAAGAAAAAAATATGGTTAGACAGGGACTTCGAGAAGCTTTTCTATCTTCCATTTTTTGACAATAATAATGACACCTGTTGAATTGGTTATCAATATAAAAAGGCAATTTCCTATAACCTTAAAAAAATATTTAACTCAACAAATCCATGTCCTTACCATGGCAACGTTTACACCTACCATTGATCATGCTTCCTATAAACTGTTTATGACAGACCATCAGCCCAGTTTGCAGGCTTTATCAATCACTAAAAATACTTCTAAAAGATGCGGTCCAGAATTACTATGACTTAATGTGATCTTTCAAAATTTAACCATATGGACAAACAAAACAGAAAGCAAGCATTCTTTTTGAAAAACAAAATATGGTCACCATTAAAATAACAATACATCATTTCAGTGTAGAACCCCAGCTACACCAGTGAGCCATACGATGAACTGAGGAAATGACTTTGTCTGCACAACAGTGGAAAATGACTTGCAAAGTCCAGCTAAATTAAATTTTCTCAAATGAATCCCATTCACTACGTCACAGGTTCAGAATATGGAGCTCCGTCTTCAACTTAAGTACCATTAGTGACTGTAGACCTCCACAATGTCTACCCTTTCTGACAGGACAAAATTTATTTAAGCTACATCCAGTCAAAGGTTCAAACTGAGGGTAGCCACGCATCATAAGATAAAAGAGTTCATCTCAAACTTTTGAAAAAAAAGAAATTGGAAAGCTTCCTGGTGCTAGAAAGGTGCCTTAAACTGACACGTTAAATTAGTTTATGACTTGAACTTATGACTGGTCTATTTTGTATGGAGCTAAACTAATATATCAGGAGGCAATGAAGGAAACAACAATGATGACATTGACACATGCAGATTAAACAGAAACTCATCTGTATGGTCACAGATGGGTCACATGTGTGACCATACAGTTAAAGGCTACAATCTGTCATAAGCTCACAGTTATGAGCTGTCAGCCTAAGCCATGAAGGACAAATACCTCGAGACACTGCCAATAAAATCAGCTTTGGAGTATTCATGCGCATTTAATGCAAAAATCCCAAACCAGTGGTCAACAGGTTTAAGCATAAAAAGTAATACAGTTTGTTGGCTTTGACCAAATTCAATTATGGAGTTAATCACAAAGGACAGTAAGCTTGTGTGCACCACACACGTAAGGGAGCACCAAATTTGATGTCCAACATAAAGTCAGGCCATGTAACCCTCGTCTCATACAATGTTGGCAAAGGCTGATTCGGGAAGCTTGCAAGGAGTAGGAATGTATCCCAGATAACTCGCAAAAAAAAGCTTATTTTACAAGCTTTCAATATCTGCATATTCATGAGTTTTCACCCATCACCCCGCAACACATTAACTATGCACTGACCTCTTGTTCCCCACTTTGCTTTCATATTTTCATTATGCTTCTGGTTGGGCTCTCCAATCTGACTGCTCTTTTACCGCAGGCAAAGCCCCATGACTTTTTGAGCAAATGACTGCAAAGCCTGTCCAATAATGTATTTTAGAAAAGTTATATTTTTCAGTTGTTTAACTTAAACAACTTTGTTAGGCTTTATTGCAATTTTCTAAAAGAAACATCTCTAAGAAAACAAAATTACGAGAGTCAAACAATTTTGACTCAAACACAGGCTTGGCCACATCGATTTGTCAATATTTCATCCAATACACATCAATATTTGATTGTATCATCGCACCCTCATTTTGTACTGGCATGTTCCACTGATCACACTTTGACATTACTGTTGTGTTGCTGTTGTCACAAACCCAAAAAGCAAGAAAGCAACAAAACAGAGAAAGTAATGTTTAGTTTTAAGACATTTTGGGCAAAACTTCCAACAAAGAAAAACTTGTAACAGCTAATTCTGTTCACGTGGAACATTGTGGTCATCTCAAATTCTCATAAACTAAAAGCTGCATTCAGACCATGTGCAAATAAAAAAAACTGCAATTGATCTCATTTTAGTTGCATTTTAGGACTTGCTTATTGTATCTGAATCCTTTTTGAGACATCTTGTAATGGAGGCCTAAATACTATCAAGAACAAAATCAAAAGCATCAACAATAATGGCTTCAATTTCACTTTGACACAATAGTACTATAGAAAGGCTTGTCACAACCACCCAATGAAGTTATAATAACTTTAAGCAAAGTGTGTTTTTGTTTCCAAGCTAAAATCCAAGAAAGTTTGAGGAAATTGTTTCTATTTCTTCGTTTTCAAGTGGAAAATGTGGAGTCATTTACCCCAAATGCCCCCACAGCCTATTGTTAGAGCAGCTTAAGAGGAATACACCTTAAAGTTGTGGAGTTAAAAAGTGCAACAGTATACAAATGTAGAGGTATTAATACAAAAGAAGAAAGCTGGCATCTGAATCATGCACATTATGACTTAGTAATAAGCATTCTAAATGAATCAAAAGTCATGGCTCTAGCTTCCACATAATCTTCCACTTGAGGCAACCAGATCATGTTTCTTAATGCAAGTGTCCCTGAGGGGTACTGAGACAGCTCACACAGTTATGAATTATATTAGATGCCTAGTGGTCTCCAGTTTCAAGCACTAAGAAATACTTGTGTCTGTGCAATGTATGTGTTGTCTGATGCGTTTGAAGAGTACGGGGGCAGAAGGAAATAGCAGTGTGGAGCCCATTTGCTCAGTGTTTTCAGCACAGATGTCTGATCAAATATATTTGATGTACAGGAAAAATCTAAAGGACAAATGCCGTATTTGATTTTTCCATAAACAGCTAATATACAACGAGACAAAAAAATAAATGCCTTGCAGATTTTGCACATCATTTTGCAATTTGACAACTTCTATCACATATTTCTTAAGGGGTTAGGTAGCTAACCTGGACTCTGGCTAGGCCACTCCAGAAACCATCATGTCCTTCTTTTTGAACTGTTTTTTTTCTGTAGCCTTGCCCATGTGTTTTTAGGATCATTTCTATAGTAAAATACCCATCTTTAATTATTTTTCAATGACTTGTCTAAAGTCAGGAGGTTCTCACAAAGACAAAACTCCATCTATTAGAGTCCATTTGATGTGGTGTCGTTCTAGTCTGTCTTTACAGAACAGAACAACCAAAGCCTAATGATTTCTCCTCTATGTTTGACAGTAAGAAAGGTGATCTTTGAGTCACAAGCAGCATTCCTTCAAACAAGCAGGTTGAGCTGATGCTAAAAAACAAAACAAAACTATATTTAGGCCAAACCTCGCCACAACCCTTGGTTACCTTCTAAATTATTTGGTGGTTAATTGACAAAATTTGGCAGAGCCCGTACAGTATATGTGTTTTTGTTCTTTTAGAGAGTAGGGGGATCTTGTTGGTACTGTATGATTTCCATGTGTTACCAGTGGTTTTCTTGATGGCTCCAGCTGGCACGGGATAATTGATCAAATATTTCCTGTAGCTTCAAGCAGATTCCTCACAATTCTCCTGACTACTGAATGTCCACAGGGTAAAGCCCTACATGAAGCAGCCAAGAGTATAAACAGTTGTTTTGTAAATATTTCATTTCCAAGTAATCTCTTGTCAACTAAGCTGCCTGGCAATGGTCTTGAAGCTCTTTCCAGCCTTGTAAAGGTCTATAAATTTGTTCTTAACACTATTGGACAGCTCTTAGCGCATGACCATGGTCATGACTTTGGAATCTGGATTGGTTGATTTGTTACTTCTGTGGAGAGATGGCTTCTATACAGGCAAGAAGCTGAGATGAAGTGATTGCCATTTATGAGTTTGTCTAATCTCAGCTGATTTATCAATTTAAAAGACACCTTGTTGACGCAATCTTGGTGATTTGTAAGGGCTTGAATGACTTAATATAGTTTTCAATTTTGTTTTTGTTAATTATAAGTGTTATTATGTGTTGTACTGTTGAAATAAGCCCACAAATAAAACTATTGACTGGTCATCACTTAACCACTAAGAAAACACAAAAAAAAAAATCAGTCAATCAAAAAAGTTTCCCCTGACTCTAATGTTTTTTAAACTGCGTGGTGGAATATTAAATGTGGAAAATGGAGTATCCTTCAAACTCCGCGTGACATAAGCAGAGCGAGAGAATGTGGCTTAAGACAGAAAGATCAAACAAAAAGACTTCACAAAACCTACTAATAGGTTTAGTAAATATCTTGATTTTGAAGAGTTGGCAAAAGGTTCGCCATATTTAAGATTCATCCCAGTTAGCAGACTGACCTTCAAAAGATGTAACAAAGTAATCTCTGAGCAGTTTCCCTGAACACCACATTTGTTGAAGCTGTCAATTATCAGATGTGAGCTGCTGGGACTCCAACCTCACTGATGAAACTACCAAAGATGCATAGAAATTTGACTCTGAAGGGAAAAGTGAAGTTTTACACAGTACAGAAGTTAAGATGTCCCTGCCATACTTCTTTTTAAGTGCCTGAATCTGGTGTGTTCAACCAGAACCTAGAATCCCCTTATCCAGCAAAGCAGCAAGTTAGGCAGAGATCACTGAAAAACAAGGGTGATAAAGATAGAGAACTGGGATTGACCAGCCCTAAGGCTTCAAAACAGATCCATGACCAATAGAATACAGCTAAACTTAACTGTAGCAAAAGCAGAAGCAGACCTTTAACTCTGCTCCAAGGTTCATCAAGCAAAAACAGTATTCATTAAAAAATCCCTGGTCAAACAAATAGAATGATGTTATGCCCAGTCAACTGCACCTGTTCTTCATCAGTCCCTTTAAGGTGTTGTTGGGATTTTTTATGGTTGTCACACATTCAAAACAGACATTTAAAAACAACAGATTCAGTTAAGATTACTTGGGCTAAACACTTGCATCTCTCTCTGTTGATAGGAGTGCTTTAACACATTGTAACTGAATAAATTGTGAATTGAGTGCTTTTATTAAATAAAAAAAATTGAACAGATCTTTAGGTCTTCTATCAAGTTGAATTTGTGTTAAAATAAAAAAAAATACTTTCCTTTTATATCTGATTACCTTAAATGAGCTGATATTAAAAAAAAAAAAAAGCAGGAATTTGTTGAATTGGCAGGAATTTGTGCAATCGTAATAATCCAAAATCCCAGAGATCTTTTCCTTTTGTTTCTATGAACAAAAAGAGCAAAATGTTCTATGCATGTTTATTTTTGGTCATGGTGAATTGGTATTAAGAAAACATCTGATTGGCCTTTTTAATTTAAACCTATTTTTTTACAGAACTAAATTTGGTTTAATTTAAGTAAATAAGTGTTATTAATAACTATACTTTACGATAACATGGAAAGCTCACCTTAACATAAGAAGGCTGTTTCTCCAGAATGAGATCGGCAACCCTTTTAGAAACCTAAAAAGAAAGAACAGAAAAGATGGGGCATGACAAAAAAGTAAAAATATATTTCACTGTTATTTTTACAGATGTTTGCAACTATATTAATCAATAGATCAAGTGCTGGAGAAAATGTGTAGACAGGGAAGTCAAACATTACCACATATTTTTGGATTGTCCCATTAGAAAACAGTTTTGGAAGGAAATACAAAAACACATTGAATCTATATTAAGTAAAGCAACTTAATATCTGACAAGTTAGTTCAAAGTTATAAAAAGGTTTAGCAATTTCAGCTAAAAAAAGCCTTTCGATGGAACAGATTATACCTGCATGACATGAACATGCTAATACGAGTCAACATAGCAGTTCACGTACAAACTTCCATACCCAGCAGGAAGGGGGTAGAAAATGGTTAACTGAGGCATGAGCGCACATGGTGCTCAGCGAGCAGTATCTTTTCTTGCTCTCATCTTAAAACAACCAGGCTCCCATTCTCATTATACACTCAGCTGCATTAAAGCTAAAAGTATCTGCTACGGAGTGATAAGGCTGTTCGCAATGGTTAAAAAAGAAAGACCTAAGACAAACAACTGAATGCACCAGTGCAGCTTTCTTTTTGTGAAAAGTTCCTTCCTACAGGATGTCACTATTATTTAATGACCACAGCAGGTACAACTCTCACACAATCTCAGTACATGTTTTTGTTCCAGTTGAAAGTTCCAGGAAGAAAAAAAATATCTGTTGAAAGACATTTAATTTATAGTTTAAAATGCCAAATGAATAATAAATATCTAGATTGTATCAATTTAGATTTTAAAAAATTGGACTGTATTATAACATCACGATGCTTATCAAATCATGTGAGGAAAAGATGCATGACAAAAATCCAGTGTGGAATACAAACAAACAAAAAAGAAAAGAAAAGAAAGATCCTTTTACCAAAGCCATCAAGGAATAGCATTGGAGAAAGACAATAGTCGTGTAGGAATGACTGCAAGTCGACACTGATCAGCTCACTACCAAACTTGACTTTAGATTTTCAGGCAGAAAGAACACCGGACCAATTACCGTGACCCAGCAGAAGCCTGCAGGGTGACAAGCAGAAGAAGAGAAGCACTGGAAAACCTTCCTTTCTTTTTCAGGGATGACACATGTGACAGTACCTGTGTGTTCTCGCTAGGCTAACTTGCGGATTTCAACCGCGAAGGCAGAAAGTCCAGGAAAGTAACATTGCAGCTTGATGGCTACAACAAAAACTGTCAAAAGAGGGAGAGTGGACGACAGGCAACACGTGAAAAGGACAAATGTCAGGTGGTGTCTCAATAAAGGGGACAAAAAGAGCACAACAAAAAGCTCCTGAGGGACGATAAAGGGATATAAAAAAATCAAAAGCTTAAAAAAAAACTAGCATGAAAGGCAGGTAAAAGCTACGGTGGACCATTAGGGATGACAAATTAGAGTGGAAAAAATAAACTCCTTAATACATAGAGTCTCCTAAATACATCTAGAATAGAACTGATCAAGCAACAGGAAATTTGGAAATGGACCTGCCGAGGAAGGAAATAAAGCAGATAATGTCCTGGGACTCTGCTTGCCAGTGGACTGTTACAACAAAGAACTCAATTCCTGAGTGCAGACTGAAATCTGTAATCTATTTTTCTTTGCATCCAGCCTTTATAGGGGAGCAGCAGGACTCCTTTGGTGGTCAGAGTGCTGTCAAGCCTCATGCACTCAACAGTATACTCTGGCTTCTAGCTAGGAAACAAAAACTGGGGTGGAGAGAGAACGACTTATATACACGCGTGAACAAAATTGTTGATATCCTTTGGTAAATAAAAGAAAAACTCACAATGGTCACAGAAATCCAAGATGTGTCCACTAATTAGCATCATAGGTGCCTACAATCTTGTAATCAGTTAGCAGGCCTATAAAAAGGGCTACAGGTAGCCACTGTGCTGTTTGGTGACATGGTGTGTACCACACGTAACATGGACCAGAGGAAGCTACGGCAAGAGTTGTCTCAGGACATTAGAAAGAAAATTATGGACAAGAATGTTGAAAGAAAAGCCTATAAGATAATCTCCAAGCAGATTGATGTTACTGTGACTATAGTTGCACAAATTATTCAGAAATGTAAGATCCACGGGAATGTTCCAAACCTCCGTGGTTGAGGCCACAATAGGAAAATTGATGACAAATCAAAGAGAAGAATGATACGAATGGTAACAAAAGAGCCCAGAAAAACCTCTAAAGAGATTAAAGGTGAACTTCAAGCTCAAAGAACATTAGTGTCAGATCGCACCATTCGTCGTTGTTTGACACAAAGTGTCCTCCTTGGAGATGGCCAAGGAGGACACCATTGTTGAAAACAAATCATAAAAAAGCCAGACTGGAATTTTCCAAACTACATGTTGACAAGCCACAAAGCTACTGAGAGAATGTCCGATGGATAGATGAGACAAACATGGAACTTTTTGGAAAAGCACATCAGCTCTATGTTCACAGACGGTAAAATTAAGCATATCAAAAAAAGAGCATGGTGTCTACTGTGAAACACACAGCTAAAAACACCCAGGAATGGCTCAGAGGAAAACATTGGTCTTATCTGTAGTGGCCTTCGATGAGCCCTGACCTAAATTCTATTGAGCATCCCATAATGGATAGATGGTTGAAAAGCAATGTCTGATCTTTATTGTTTAATTTCATAACATTTTTATTTATTATCACATTTGTCAGATTCAAGTTATTTCTGTGACCATAGTGAGCTTTTCCTTCATTTACTGAAGGATACCAACAATTTTGTTCACGTGTGTATACTGCTTTAAAATAATGAAGCAAAAAATGACTGAGCCAACACTACAAGGTGCAAAAACAACAAAAAACAACCCATTCCTGACCAGAGGCTTATATTTTAAGAAGCTTTCACCTTAATTAGTTGATCTTTGACCTGAATTTATAAATATACACAGTTTAAGGTTAATATTGGCTAAATGTATTTTCTCAAGAAATCTTATACAATCATTCTCGGCATAAATGCATGTCCCAGGATCAGGGCAGGTGTAGTCCAAGTCATTTAACAAGTTTTAATTATTTTTTAATGTTTATACTTGCATAGTACCTTTCTACCTTCCCTGAAAGCCCAAAGTGCTTTACAGTCACAGTCCATTTATCCATGAATGCTCGCACACACTCTGATGATGCATGTGTTCTTCTGTGTATTTGTGTGAATATGAGTAAACGGTAGACACTTACTGCTGCTTGTTGTCTCTTAAGCTTATCTCTACACTCTTCCAGCTCCTGTAAGTTCAGCTCAGGTGGGAGTTTCTAAAAAAAAAAAATCAAGAAGAGCAATTGTTGATGCCACACTCTCCAAAATTAAATAGCGTGGAGCCTCCAACATCTGTATAAAAACTGCAGCATTAAATGTGTTCATGCACAGTCAGATACCAGGGAGAAGACCTTCATGAGACAGCATCACAGTTTTGGGACAAAACATAAAGGAGTCTTTGAGAAGCTTGAACTAGTTTAAAACTTAAGATATGCATCTTTCATCTACAGTTCAAAAGAAAGAAAAAAAAAAACAGAAAGTGACCCATTAATACAGTTTGCCAGATCATGAATCAGATTAGTTGAGTCAGTAAACAGAGCACAAAAAACAAATTTTGCAAGCAAAGGAAGATGATATAAAAAAAAAATACATGGCCCAAAGGATGATAGGTAATTACTTTCCTCTTGACTGGGAGTCTCATTTCAGATGGTGTACCAATACCAAGATAAATCTAATGAGATTTCACACCTTTCTTCTGTTGAGCAGATGCAATCCATCAATCTAGACTTTAATGATATGCATGCAGCTCAACAGAAGTGGAAGAGACAGGTGAGGAAAAGCTTTACTCCTGCCAGTCAGATGAGGCTCAATGCACAGTAAGCCATATTTATTCATATCACAAATTTAATGCTAGTGTTATCAAAAGTACTAAAACGTGGCAAGTTTGATGAAATCTTTATTTTATTTATTTATTTATTTTGGGGGGGGGGGGGGGGGGAAAAGATGTAGGAATAACTCTATTAATAGTATTAAATTGAAAGGTATTTCTTGAAAGGTTTAAAGTCTGGGTTCACTCAGATTATCTAACCTCCAGTTCATGCTGCACCATATCGAAGGAGTCGTTGGAGAAGTAGACCTCCCCAATGCTGTCAATAATTTCTTGTTCAGCCTGTGGGTCAATGGGCTGCTGCCTCAGCTCCCGTAACTCCTCCTGCGGGACAGATGGAGAAAAATTGGGTTCAAAGAGGCTCTTTGTGAAGGAATCTGAAAGGGACATTCAAATAGCATCATTGTATATTCCAACAAAATAAATAAATAAACAAACACATATTGATGTTCAACCAATCCTCTTTGATGTCACCTTTAAATGCCAAATATGAAACCTGTTCCAAACCAGGGAGAGTGGGCAGGACAAAGTAAGACACTTTGTGAGAGTTAAATGAGTCCACCTATTGGTGCACTCACCTGTCCATTCAAAATGTTGCACAAATTTGAGCTTTAAAAGCTGTTAATAAAAGCTTTAAAAATAAAAGCACTTAAATATATACACCTTCCCCACACAAAGACAGGGTTCGCATGAATTTTCAAACTTTGAACTTTGTTCTGAAATAGTGGCTGAAAGTAAACCAGTCTAACCTGTTACTTTTGCATCTTCCTGTGATGCATTTTGCTTTTGATTTTATGTCCTGATTTCTTTTTCTCTTAACTCTCTCATTATTGTACTGTCCTGTCAAATGCTTTCATCGTGATCTTATGCTCTGTTCTTTTTTAATAATCGATTGTATTTTCTAGTGCTTTTTTCAGAATGTATTTTTGTAATGTGTGAGATTCTATATGGTTTTCATTTGTACCTGCCAAAAAACTACGGGTGCAAATTAGCATTATTGCAATAATCTGGTATATTTACATCTATGACTCTGAATAGATGTCTATTAATGTACATTGTCCCTGTAAAATAAATAAACTTAAACTTAAGACTTAAAAAAAAATTAGTAAAATCAAAAAGTTTGTGATTCCAGACTGTAAGGTTATATTTGGCTGTAAAGTCAGATTTTTGTGGCTTGCAAGTCAATGAGAAGTTTTTTTCTCTTTTGAAGCCAGCCTCTAGTGGTCATTAGAAAAACTGTAACATTAGGCACTTCCAGTTCTAAGTCAAGTTTGAGAACAGAACATAGGGGCTTGATTCCAAAAATAAACAAACAAACAAAAAAATAATAAAATTCATTCATTCATTCATTTTCCAATCCGCTTTATCCCTTTCGGGGTCACGGGGTTGCCGGAGCCTAACCCAGCTACTCATGGGTGAAGGCAGGGGACACCCCTGGACTGGTCGCCAGTCTGTCGCAGGAGCCACAATCACACACCCATGCACACTCACATCCACACCTTGGGACAATTTAGAGTAACCAATTAACCTGTGAAGCATGTTTTTAGACGGTGGGAGGAAGCCGGAGTACCCGGAGAAAACCCACGCATGCACGGGGAGAACATGCAAACTCCACACAGAAAGGTCCCCCATTGGTGACACTGTTTTAACAGGGAACCTTCTTGCTGTGAGGCAAGAGCGCTAACCACTGCGCCACTGTGCAGCCCACAATTAAAATTTAATTAAAAAAACAAAATTATTATAAGAGGGAAATGGAGAAAAGCATTAAAACAGTACTGAGGAGATTACGGCCAAAGAGGAAAACGTACGACTTTCAAACAAGCAGAGGATGCATGAAGGGGGGAAAATGTTTATGCTGGGGGTCCTGGAGAACTCTGCAACTTCAGTGAGTAAGCAGATGTCAAGAGACATGGGCATCAGGGAGAAAATGAACACAGATTTCTCACCCCTTTAAAAGAAGATTCCATTGAGGATATCAGAGCCTCACTGAACGCATGCCAAGTAGACTTGTTGGAGGGGAGGGTTTTTAAGATGGAGACTAAATTTATTTCATGTCATGATTCCTTAATGACCCAATTTATGATCACATATATGATCACACATATGATCACACATCATAAAAAAGTCAAAAAAACAAAAACAAAAGTCTTACAAAGAATTTTTCTTTTTCTAAACGAGTTTTGTCTCTACAGTGGCTTTACATGTTTGGGTAACTTATTTACATGAATGCATGAGCTAAAATATCCCAATTTCTGAATAAATGTCATTTATATTCAAACAAGTAAGGTATCACAACATCATGCATATTTTCTTTCTATATGCAGAGAGAGGCAGCCGTTTATCTTGGGTAATGCTGAGTCTAACTTGTGTTTTTAACACAGGATCGACACAGTGCTTCATCCCCACATTGAAGTGTGGTAGCACGGAAAACAGACCATCGTCTTAGGAAGAAGGCGGTCCCCTTAATCCCATATGAAATTATGGGATCAAAGCAATCTGTTCACTCATATATTATGCAATAAACACCTCTATATGAAGATAGTCAGGAGAACCCTTCCAACCAGCCTCCTTAGCAGAAATACCAACCATCAAGACGATATATTCGGGATACCACAAATCTTGGTTTAAGATCAAACTGGATGTTAAACCACTGAACCGCATTGTGAGTCGTTGCAACCCTATCCATTAGATTTACTAGTGTCAAACGCGTATTGTGCAAAATTTAGGAGTTATTTTTTGTTTTATTACATTACAAAAGGCTTAGTATGAGCCAACAGAAATATTTTTCTTCACTGCTACTTGTTTATTAGTCAATTAAAAAAAATATATGTTGCTGAATTTTTTTGTTGTTTTCTAAAACAAAAATCATACACGGTATCAAACCGAAACAAAAATCAAGGTTTGAACCAAACCATGTCAAAGGTGTATTGTTGCATACCGAATATATCTAGAGGGATAAAATTAAAGGATAAAAGATAAAAATAAAAATAATGATTATGAGATTTTGAGCAACAAAAAAATATATATATATATATATTGTTGTTCTCTCTGACATAGTTTCTGCAGAGCGGGAGAAGTTGATTAGATATTTGCTTCTGAGTTGTGGGTGGGACTGCTGACGCAGAGCAATCCCGCCCCCCTTTCTCACCACTAGTTAAGACTACAGTCACATATCCCAAAATGCCACTGTGCAGCGACCTAAATGAAAGTTTTTCAGCAAATTCGACAGGTGTCAACGTAATGGCATTTGTAACAGGGAGGAGGCAGTTGCATTTTAACATGCCGCATGGTGGCTGCGAAGGTTTTAAGAAAGAGTTGATATTTGACAGCAACCAGATGATTTTTCGCTAAAAGTTGACATCGGCACATTTTGAGGTAATGCGGTGGCAGTCCAATGACCAGGGTGTGTGTGTGTGTGTGTGTGTGTGTGTGTGTGTGTGTGTGTGATGGGGGGGCATTACAAAATTGGGCGAGAGCTGGGAAACCTCAAGCCGCATTGTCGGCGCGGCAGCAGCTCTGACGGGGCGATGTGTAAATGATTCCAGCCAGTGGCTGTCCATATCAAGTGCCACTAGCCACCCCGTAGCCTGGGCCATTCTGCACTCCTGACAGCCACCTGACTGTCGCCGTCTTCGTTCTTGAAAAATTGAGTAGTGGCATGAAATCTTAAAGGTTCTGCCAATGCCTCCACAGAGGCAGTTGTATTTGACTGTAGCATAACTGAGCTCTCCTGCTAGCTTTTAGCCCCTCACACCACAACCTAACACTGGAGGTGCAGGGAGCTTGTGGCCCGCCCAGCATATTTTCTCTATCACAAATAAGCTCATTTTCAAAAGCATTTTTCATCTGCTCCTGATTTACATTTTGAATGAAGAAATACTGAGAAATGCAATTTTTAGCTGAACTTTCTTGATGTCCTCCAGCATCAGAAAAATGCAACAAGAACATATTAAAAACACCAAAAACAGAATTTTCACTGGAGTGGGTCTTTTTTGTGTTATTCACTTGTACAGACTTTCAGTCAAGCATGAATGTTGACATTCCTAAATAACTTAAAAAATGAAGTGGTGCCATAGGGGGGAGGACATGGAGGAGAATGCTAAAGACTGGAAATAGCTACCAAGGTAGGAGGTCACGATTTGCCACTAAAAGCGTGGGTGAGAAATCAGATCAAATATGAGAAAAGGGGTAAAAAGGAGGGAGGCTGGGATGGATGAGTCACTGGTAGAGAAATGCACGACAGAGAGAAAACCTCATAGGAAGGAGACAGTCAGGGCTGAGTCTCCTGTGAATCCAGCTTAGCTGGAAATTTAACTCTGCTGGCAAAATAAACTGCCCCTACTCGGTCCCCTTGGACTCAAACTTGCAGCCATTCACAAAAATTGTAAATATCGTTGAGGCAACATCAGTTTTGATACGTTACACCACATCCTCAGTTGGTTGGTGTGCATGCAGATGCCCCCTGTGCATACGCAAAACAAACCCAAAGCCCAGGCCACCTCTGGGCTTTAATCAATTTTTTCTTCAAAGGATGAGGGACAAACAAACCATCCCTCATGCAAATTAAAAAAATTGTCACCTCATTGGAGAAATTGGCAATCTATTTGCCTCCAAACTACAAAAGTGTTAAACAAGCTTTATGAAAATAAATCAAAGTGTTTTTTTGTGGGAAGCGCTGATTGAAATGCAAGGAAGGCTTAAAAGAAAAGAAAAAGCCCTGGAAACAAAAACGCCAAACAACACATCGTCCTCTTGAACAAAAGAGTGTATAAACAGTGATGGAAATCCTGTGAGACACACCGTGAGCGGAAGACGAGAAGCTGGAATCATCTTCATGATGGCAACAGTCATTAGATGAACAAATTAAAAGCCTTCTTGCTGTAATCAGTGTTGAATATGAATGCAAGTTTAACCGGGTTTATGTCCTCATCTGCTTTCGAAAGAAGGTTTAACACTGATGTCTTTAGGGACATACAGACAAATCACATCCAGCAGCGCCATCTCAGCTTCAGCTCTGTTGACAGCTGCTGGGTTAACCAATAATAACAGATTTTGTGAAGGGAAGTTTGTGATTACTCTACTTTTCATTCAGCTGCATCTATCAATGAGGTAAAATCCAGAGCACTGTGCATCGGTGCCATCATGCTGTTGATGGATGACTCATTGAACATTCTGGCTTGAATGTATAATTGGACATTAGCTGATCTGAAAGACCTGCTGGGGCACTGACAAAGTTTGCCCTCATTATTTCCTGAGTGAACTAAAAATAAGTAATATCCTATGATAATATACACTGCACACCAAGGTAGTATGCTAATCACAGTGCTATAATTCTAGATAATGCTAAAATGTTCAGCTGGAGATGCACTCAACCTGTGAAAGTAAATGAGTTCTGTCTAGTGTGTACACAGAGTTGAATAAAGAGTGACCCCTGCTGGTGGGAACATAGAATAATGTTTGCAACACGTAGAATGATGTGTTTCTTTATAAAAAAAATACAATGTGTGCATTTAATCATTTAACATTTATGTTGTTAAAGATTGGTAGTAAAGTGAGAACAAAAAATGTGTTTGTGATGCACAGCAAATATGCTAGTAACTGTAGGAAAAGACAGAACAGGGCTGAGTTATCAGAGGCAATTTTCCAAATCATTTATAGTCACATCGGGAGCCTCACGGCTCATTTTAAGCTACAATTTGTGCCTGTTCAATATTGTTCCTTGTTCAAATGTCCATTCTAACACAAATGTTGCTTGTTAGGAAAGTGAGTTTTCTACACTTTTAAACTCAACAAAGTCAAACTTGCATTATGAAAAACTGTAAATGTTTATTAAAAATAAAAAGACTAAAGTAAAATACTATTTCAGAGATACAGGAAATTGCATTAGAGTAAAATATTACTACATTTTATAAAATCTATTACTCCAAACTAAAAGCAAAAAATAACTACAGAATAAGATTGTGAACAATGGCTGGGTCTTGATTTTGAGGATCTCATCTGGTTGTCTATTTAAAATCTACTTTATTAATTTTGTTTATGTTTTTAATGTAATTTTGTTATTTATTAATTTACGTTTTATTTTATATATATTAAAAAAATATTATGATTTTAGCCCTCATGTTCCTTGTGGGGATCCTTTGTGCTAAGGTTAGTAGCTGCTGCCCCAGTGTTCACCCTCAATGGGGCAGCTGGGCGGCACTTACACCACATGACCCCACTCATGTGGAGGTCATGTGGTGTAAGTGCCAACGGAGTGGAAGGCAAAGGGGTGGGTAGTTGTTAATTTAAGTGCTTTTTTTTAAAGTCAAGTTTAATTTCAATAAGTCAAGGAAATATATGTATTAAGGCAGCTTAAAACTTTTATGACTTTTTAGAAGTATTTGTATTTGAAATTCGTTTTACTTCTTCATTACATATTTGATGTTCTATTCATACCAATTTTTAAAGTAACCCTGAAACAACAAAGACTAGCTAATAATTTAAACTAAATATATTTTTTATTATTTTAAGATAAGCACTAATCTGGACATACACACATCATTTAAGTTCATGTGAACATCAGGGCAGGCGTAGATTTCAAAACTAGAAGACAACTCTGGTGGTTCAGGGACCAAAAGGATTTACTGTAAGAAAATAAGAACCCACAAAGAAAAGTGAAAAACAACATCATAATTCAAAGCAGGTGAGTTTAAACAGTGATTCAGAAGCACAGTTTATCAGTTGTTCCCCACATCAGTCATTCCCCTCACAGTTTAGCCAGTTGTTGCTGCCAGCAATGTGCAGAATGATAAATGACTTGAATTATGTCCGAAACCAGTGGAAAGCAGAAAACTTTTCAAATCAGTATGTATCAGTGTGACAGTAACAAAGCTAGTCAAGCTCCTCTGCCTCGAGTCTCTTCTGAACAACAGTACGTGAACTTGCAGTCTTTTCTGTAGTGATAATGAATTACTCAGCTATATGTGGGAGCACAGGGAAGTTAAGTAATTTTCCTGTAAGCTGAGATATCAAGGGGTTGGGTCATAGAAGACAAAACATCAACAAAAAAAATTATCCACTTCGTTTTGGTTAAACACACAGCAGGGAGGTGCTTGTCTATACACAAACAGTGGCCATTTAGATTGTGTATGAAAACTAGAAAAAAACTATCCTTCCCCCTCGCATTCTAAATAGGAAGTACCTGCTGACTCTAAGATGCCAAAATCATATAGAAATTTACTAAGAAATAAACAGCTATTAGCCCCTGCGACAGGCTGGCGACCAGTCCAGGGGTGTACCCTGCCTTCGCCCATGAGTAGCCGGGTTAGGCTCCGGCAACCCCGTGACCCCGAAAGGGATAAAGCGGATTGGAAAATGAATGAATGAATAAACAGCTATTACTCAGTCAATCTATTTTAGCCATTCTTGATCTGATACTTTTTATATGTTCTTCATAATCCTTAATATGTTTTGTTTATTGCAAGTTATTCAAGTTATAAACTAACCAATCAGATGCTTTAATAAAAGTATGTGGTCTCACATAGAACGTTCGAAGCGTTTGACAGATTCTCCCGAGTTCACTTTCAAGTGGTTGGGGTGGGACTTTCAACAAGCTCACTTCTGATTGCAGAGAGTGGTTGCCATAGAAAGGTAGACTCAGACCGACTCAGACCAATTACTGCTGACTGACAACATCTGGCTCAAACAGTGGCATCCATATTTTGAAAAAAATGGAGACTGAATTGACTTTGTTTAATTGGAGCTGGAAGGGTGACATCATACTTACTCAGTCCAGTTCTCTTACACCAGGGGTCTGCAATCTCAACACTAAAAAGATCTACTGCAATGAAAATTGTGTTTTTGGTGTTTTTAACATGTTCTTGTAGCTTTTTTCTCATGATGGAGGCCATACAAAAAAAAAATTCAAGATAAAAAACTGCGTTTGAGTATTTTTTTTATTTAAATCATGTCAGACAAAAAGCAGATAAAAATCTACGGTTTGAAAAAGCTCGGGTTTGTGACACAGCAACTGCCACGGGCGGACCAAAGTCTTCCTGATCCACTCAAGTTCGAAACCTTCCGCTTGAAGACAAATAGATACATTAATGTCTTCATTTTCCTCATCTGAGCTGTCATCTGGCTCAAAAATGTACAGCTGCATAACTCTGATATTGCTCATTGTTTCTGGCTAATGTTAGCTTGGGGTTGTGATGGTCTGTAAGATAGTAGAAGAGTATAAATAAAGGAATGATTGGATATCATGTAGGGTGACTTCCATTGGGGTTACTTAAAAGATCACACAGGTTTTTTGATTTTGGTTAAAAACCACATAATCATAATTACAAGACCACTTGTTATGATTTCACAATAAAAAAAAATACAATTGGACTGGGACTTTAAGAGATTTTCAGATAGTTTCCTTTTTCCCTACAACTCAGTAGGAACAACAAATTCGTTCTTCACCCTTTAGAAAACTAAGACACTGATTTCTATTTATGTCATTGTTGCTATTATGATAAAAATAAATTTTTTTGGCATAAATAAAACAAAGAGAAAATAGCTTTTTCAAAATATAAAATAGTTAATAACTTTTGACAGGTGGTTCATGGGACTTTTTTTCAAAATGAGACACCTTTCTACCATGTAGGACCATCTCAATGCAGCAAATGTAGTACTGTAGAAGGTAGCATGTTTTTTAGGCCATAAAGCACACTTAAAATCATTGACTTTTTCAACAACAGAAAATCCACCTCATAATCCAGCATGCTTCATGGACGAATTCTGGATGTCCTTACTGATCTCCAATTGACTCTCTGTGGTCTCTGCGTTGTTTTTGTACATCTTTGGTAAACTACAAAGCTACGCTGCTTGATGGATTATTGAAGCGTTACAGGTACTGCAGGCTGGAGCCTTTCTAAGTGATACACGGTATTACCAAAAGTATTTGCCCACAAATATAAATGATCAGAATCAGGTGTCCTAATTCACTTGATCTGGCCACAGGTGTGTGAAATCAATCACTCAGGCAGGCAGACCGTTTTTACAAACATTTGTGAAAGAATGGGGCCACTCTCAGGAGCTCAGGGAATTCCAGCTTGGAGCTGTCATAGGATGCCACCTGTGCAACAAATCCAGTCTTGAAATGTCCTTGCTCCTAAATAGTCCACAGTCAACTGTCAGCTCTATCATAACAAAATGGAAGAGTCTGAGAACAACAGCAACTCAGCCATAAAGTGGTAGGACATGTAAACTGACAGAGAGGGGTCAGCGGATGTTGAAGCGCACGGTTAATTGCTACAGAGCTCCATTCTTCATTTGACCTTCATTTGTTCATGTTGAATTGGTTTCCATGGCTGAGCAGCTGCATCCAAGCCACACATCACCAAGTAAAATGCAAAGTGTCGAATGCAGTGGTGTAAAGCTTATTGATTTCAATAATCCAAAAAAATATTTCGTGTTCAAAATTGAAGTGTTACTTAATTTGAGGATATCTAATTTCATCTTTAGCTTTGAAACCACAGCTAAGGAAACTTTCAGTTCTATAGAAACTCACAAAAATGTTCATGAAGATCCAGGTTTATTAGGTCAAAAAACCCTATATAAAAAAAAAATCTATTTAATAAAAGGCCATAAAAATGCCTGAAGAGCTTCCTAAAATGTTTCCCAACAATGTTAACTCTACCCTAAAGAAAATTCCAATCACAATCTCGGGTAGGAACAAAAGTAGAACGACAAATCCAAGTAAAGGGAAATGCTAAGAGTTTGGAGGGCGAGAAATTACATGTCTAGTTCGATTGCTCGGGCTGATTTCACCCAGAACTGAGAATAAATTGATCCAGTCACCTTCCAAATTGTCCTTGGACACATTAATAAAAAGGTCAGTGCTAAAAGGCAATATAAGCTAGCAGTGCATTGAAGTGTTAGTGAGTGATTGCAGATTATACAGAGACACTGCACTTCTGTTCAGTCAGCTAATTGAAGTTGCTCAAGCAGACGGTGACAGTGTTTCCTGTGACAATGCATGAACAGCACTTTTTTTTTAAACGGGCCTTGCAAAAATGTTCCGGCAAAATCTTCATTCCAAACTGTACTAGTGTAGTAGGCTTATGCAAGAAGGGGGGCTTTTAGGAAAGTTTGGATCATACCATAAGGATGTGTCACTGCTTTTATTTTTATTAAACTGAAAATTTTAATGAGTCATTGTAAACATACATATAGTTTAGATTATGAGCCATAACTCTAGCCATGACGTGTAGTCTTTTCTACTACTACTTAAAAACAATTATTTTAAAAATAGTTATTTTTGCCGCGCACAAGCCGTCTCTCCATCTTCTAAACCCGCTTAATTCCTTTTGGAGTCATTGGGATGCTGGAGCCTATATCAGCTGCCTGTGGAGTTTACCAGTCCATTGCAGGGGCACACAGAAACAAGCAAACTTATTTACAACAAATGTACTAATTAACAGAGGAAATTTTTTTAAAATCACATCAACCTTTATTTTCAATAGTGTAATATTAATTTGTTTGTTCACCAATGGATCGATTTTTCCGTGTTATGCATTTGTTCTTAAATGAAAAAATTATAAGAAAACTAATAGTTTTTAATCCAAGAATTACAACAAACTAATTTATTAACAAATATCTCAATAATTTAATTATCAATCAATGGTTCTTTGCCATATTTACAGGAGGCACCGACATGCAGAGGTAGAGCGGTTGACTGACTGAAAAATCGCAGTTTCGGTTCCCGCTCACCGCACCCATGTGTCGAAGTGTCCTTGAGCGAGGCACTGAACTTTACACTGCTCCTGGTGGTTATAGCTTGGCTCCAGTTTTTGGCAGCGAAGTCGCCACCAGTGTATGAATGTGTGTGTCAGTGGGTTGTCATTGGAAAATTAACAGTGTTTATATATGCATCGCAGTGCATTCTGGGATAGCTTATGCTTTGAGTTCAATCCGGAACAAAGTATAGTGTACTTACTGGACATTTGTGAGCCAACAGCAACTTTCTTATGACTGGATCGATTTCACAGTTTTGTGAAAAGTAAAAGGTGAGTAAAATATCCAAAATCCTCCCCTAAATATGGAGGAAATGTGCTGAAATTTGCAGAATTCAATGGACTTGATTCTGATGAGAAGCATCATTAAATATTATGTTAATGAGCATTGTAAGGTGCGCCCACAGCCTAAAGTCTTTGGTACAGAAAAATAAACTGCACTTGTAATAAATAAAGCCTGTTATTAACTTTGATTGGTGAGTTAAAAAAAAATTTAAAGTTTGCCTAAGCACTTGAGTAATGTTCTGGGATAATTTGATGGTGTTAGGAGCAAAGATAGGGAAGATGTAGTATATAGAAGAGAAAAAACCCTTGATATTATTTCCTTGATAAGTTTTTCCTATTGTTTTCTATCAGCAAAACAAAGTTGATCATTAAGAAGTATACTATTGTTAACTTACTTAATATTAGGGCTATTGAGCTATTTACTATTAATATTAATATATTGTTCAGAAATGAAAGCTCAATCATTTGTCGTCACCGAATGTGGTCCCTGAATGGGACTGACTGTACAGCGCTTTTGGCCTTCTAAGGAGGCAGTAAGACGCTATGCTAGTTTTAATAACAATACAGAATTGGCCTTGGAAATGAAGTCTGAAAAATTATGTAATCATTTAATTTACTCATGAACTTGTCAGTATTTGACAATGAGCAACCCTTTCTACTATCTGCTATGACTCATCATACAATGAATGAAATGCCACGTTGGTTTTAGATTAACATCCACTGCTAAATCCTCGAATCTTACCTTGCTTGGAATTCGCAGATTCTCCACAGGACTGAGGTCTGCCATGCTCTCTTGAGGACTTTTCAGGCCCTGTCAAAATAAGATCCACGTTAAACCAGAAACATTAAGTAAGATCGTCACCTCAGCGAATCGTACCTGCTCTCACACCGTTTGCTTTTCATCGGGAAAGCGACGAGAAGCGCACACAAACATTTAGTGAAAAAAGGGAACTGGTCAAAAGATTTTGGAAAGCGATATGCTCTGTGGTGTTCTGTCAACAACTAAGACTGTGCATATTTTGAACCAAAGTTACTCGACATTTGTGTCCTAGTTTTATTATAGACAGTAAAATGCAAGTGTGAGTCCACAAACAACCATTAATGTTGTCCAGTTGAAGAAAACATGTCAAATTAGCTAGCTAGCTAGCTAGCTTAGCCAAGATAGCTTGGGCAGTTGTAATACAATCTCGCAAAATCAGCTAGTAAAGTTCGTCTTTGCTCACCTGACGGGCCATAAGAGACTTGATTTTCTGCATGGTTAGTCCAACTTGTTTGAGTAGGCAAGACCAGTTATTAGAGTATCGAAAGAGCCTTTATTTTTATCAATGGTACATCATTACGAGAGGGTAGTCATGGTTGACTGTCACGTGACAGAAGTAGTAAAATCCGGAAACATTCTAAAGCATCATGGGAAAAGTAGTGTATTCTTTTTTATCTCATGTACTTTACCTATTAGCATCAGACAAGCACTGTACTCAATAAGGAGCAAGGGGAGACTAAATGTAAGTGCTATAAATAGGAAGCAACTGTTTGACTGTGTGTTATTCTAAAACTTATTTAATTAAACAACAACAAAGAACAACAATTAGTGTTCAAATTTTAAAAACTGTTACCAGTTTTTAAAAACTTTTTTATTTTTCTTTAACCAAAGAACAACAATGGAGGGGTAAAAGAGCCACATGTGGCCTCGGAGCCGCAGGTTTCTGACCCCTGCTATAGACAGTATATGTGTAGTGTAGGAAGAATGCAGTAAATTGGAACGATTTAGGTTTACAATAAATTGATAGTATATAAAAAGAAAACTTCAACTACACTGACTCACTTTTAGTATAGACTAAGTATTCTCAAAGTACACTTAAAAAGACTACTTTTTGCTAAGACTTTTAAATGAACACAAAAAATAAGGGAAAAAAATTGTAAGGCACTTTAAATAAATTGTATATTACATTTCATTTATTGAATAACTAGTGGACAAACTATATCCATTCATCATAAATTTTCTAAAATCCATTATTTGAAAAATATTAAGCTGCATGACACAAGGAAAACTACAACACCTCCCCCCTACAAATATGTTATTTGTTTGTTTGTTTGTTTGTTTATGTCTTATGGTCATTTTAGGAACAAAACGAAATGTCACATTTTCACTGATTTATCTATGTAACTGAACTTTCTTTTAGAAATTATGTTTTGTTGACACAAATGACAGCAACTTCATTCACTCAATTAAAAACAGATGAAACACTCTAGTAGCAACAATCAAACATGTTTTAATTAATTTACTATATTAGTTCTCCATTTTTTTATTTTTTTATTTTATTTAACTCAAATCTACTAATAAGCTTTGGCAATCAAGACGTAGGGCTTTTTTTTAATCATTGTCCTGACTTAATTCAATCTACCTCTGACTTTACGTTGTAAAATTGTTCAAAATAATAACAACAAATTCGCCCTGCTTTGTAAGTGCACATGCTTTATTGTGCAGCACTTAATTGAAAGCAGCAATTTGGTGCAGACCAAGTGAGATCCAGTTCCTGGTTGATGATGCCTCTAGCTATTTCCCAGGCAAATGAAGGTGAGGTCACTCTCTTTAGGTGAATTTACTCCACTGCTGTTTGTGAAGCCGCCCTCAAAGCATACACTCAAACGGAACAGATGGCGTCTCTACCCGGAGATGCCACAATTGAGAACGGGCTCACATTTTCAGTTTATGAACTGTAATTAGAGCGAGGTTCAATGAGCAAGTTGGGCCAAGAAAAAATATAACATATAGTTCTTTATTTTCCTCTTTGTGGGCATCTTTTGCATCTGATTATTCCTTTCTCTTAGCTGGAAAAAATTAAACAAAAATTATTATTTGATATTTTTCAATAAAAAAAAAACAGGTATTTCATAGAAACTAACCACAGGAATCAAATGGTCTCTTTTTTAAAAAAGATTCATTTTTTAATCTAAAATTAAATTATCTTTACTTACGAATGTACACAAAACAAACCCCAACCCATGCATATGAACTCGCAACGTGTCAGCAGAAGTGGGTGGAGAACACTCTACCACATGCCAACTGTCCGTCTGTCGCAGCCAATTTGCGCCACGCTGGGCATGCAGCATACTAACAATGTTCCGGCTGTAGTTGTTTTGAGCTTACTTTTGCTTCACTGTTCAGTTATTGTTGGTTGTATGTCATTTTCATGTAAATAAATTGTTAACTTGTTTTATGGAGACAATTTCTTGGGGCTTTTGTTTTTGTCATCCAGGGCAAAAACATGTTATGCTCCTCCAGATCCCCTAGACCCCCAAAGGGGCTTATCACCAAATGCTCTCAAACACAAGAATTCTGCTGACATTTTTAAAACAAATACAAGTCATGTATTTGTGTAAGAGGTGATCACTGGCAACATAACTCTAAATCATCATAATAACTGAATGCTTGAACGTATGTTTGAAATGCAAAGTCATCATGTCACTAATATTTTTAAAGAAAAGCTATCATAAAATAGCTGAAAAAACTTTACTAGTTTGGTAATGGCAGAACAAAAAAAAAACAGCGTAACACAATATAATAAACAAGTTTGTCTTTAATAAAGTACAAAACAGCACGCAACTGCAAACTGTACCATCATTTTTTTTTCAACTTCATCCTTGTTTTTAAGATTTGTTTTCATTATTACCATAAGCAGAAAAAATATGCTACATTTGGGTTCAAGTACAGAAAACCTTTATGGGCAAATAGTGTTAAAAAAAGATTCTGGTGATCCAGCATCTCTAATTAGATTTAAACTGCTTCTATCTTTTTTTTGCAATTGCAATGTAAAACAAGAGAATCAAAACTGGCGAGACACTGTGAATCAATCCTAGAATGACTCAACAAGTATTCAAGGTTCAAGTCCTGAATCAGACAGGCTCTTTGTCTCCCACCAACAGGAAGAAAACCAGTTTCCACAAACTAAGGAGAGTCAGTCAGCATCCCAGTGTGGACGTTGTTGCAGATTGGTTTCATTTTTGCTGAATTCTGATTATGTGGTTGCAGTTGTTTGAAACCTGACCATCTCAAGAGTGTGAGTCTCTTTTCTATGAAAGTGTCTTTTTTAGTTCAGTTAAAAAGCTTGTAACAGAACCCAAAGTTTGAGCCAAAAATACTTCTCTTCAACTGAAAAAGCTGCTTTTCAACAACAGTTTTTGACACTGTTTTTGCAGAATTGCCTTTTCTTTTTCCCTTGTATTTTACATTACTTACTAAGACACATGCATACATACATGTATATTTGCTTAAAGTCAGCATTCTGGCCAGTTTAGTGTCTCTGAAAGGGTGAGGGCCATTTAAAAAGTGAAAAAATGAAAGCAGAAATTTTGTTACCACAAGAGTCCTTCCCTGATTTAAGGGGAGCATGTACAAAGCCTGAAATAATCCCATTTTTAAATGCCATTAGCTAGCAGTTATTCTGACTATATTTCCACATTTAAACAGCTATGGTGAAAAATATTTTGACAGCATGACTGAGCAACTTTCAGCTAATTGTATCAGGAAATATGATAAGCACCTTAAGCATGAAAAAGATGCACACATTCTACAGAAACCCTGAAGTAAAATACCATTTAAATAGATTTATTTCTTATTTTCACTCATAAAACTCAAGAAAAGTAGTCATGCTCATCAAAGTCAAAGAATGAAAAATATTTCTCCATAATTTGATTTTTCTTCTTTTAGCTTCCCAGCTGACTCTAACGTTTTTTTCCTGACAAAATTCTTTAAAATGAAACATATTAATATTTTATCACATATAAATCATTTGTAGAAGAATCCATGTAGAGAATTTACAGTTAATTAAAATGTTTTTTATACAAGAAACTTCTATACTTAACACTTCTTCAGGAAACTCTTTCCTTACCCGAGGATTGTGAGGTGAGAAATAAATGTAATAGAAAGTGAAGAATGTGTGTCAAATATTCAACTTTTGGTTTTAGCAGTTTTCACAGTCTTAGCATTCGGGCGTACGGTGCTTTATGAGATTCAAAATGTCCAAAAAATAAAAGTTAATCTTAAATTAATTTTTCTCCTTTGTGGGAAAAATACAATAATATATTATTATAATCATGTATATGACATTAGAATTAAATAATAATCTATTTGTATCATGCATTAACATTTAGTCATTTATTACCCACTAAAAACAGTCCTATATAACAATAACAGTGCATAGTCTAATTTTGTCTCTTTTTGTGCCCTTTGCAACTGAAATGGCTACAGAACCCAAATGTTGGGGCTTTCTTAGAGAGAGACTTGAGAATGTAAGGCTACATAGATGTACAGTATTTTGTATCCAGCCATGATTTACGTCAACAAACTTTGGCACTGGTTTTCAGGAACATGTCTGATCACATCGTAGATAGTTGTGTGCAAATCCTGACTGGACTCGAAATGAGAAAGAGATCTGCAAGATGCCTGAAAGAAAGGAACAACAAAAAAAAACAGTAGAAAAGTATGAGGATTTAAAAATGTTGCTCCTTTCTGTTTAAATTCAGAAGAGCGTGTCTAAAGACCTGTGTAGAGTCCATTTTTCCTGGTATGGACACAAACTCGTAGATGCCAAAGTCTTCTGTTGCATCTTCATGACCTGTTAATGCACATGTCAAATGTTAGACCAACAAACTGAATCTCAATCTTTAAAAAGTGTTGTAATGTCAGCAATGTTTGAGTATCTGACCCTCATTTTCTCTTTTGTCCCAAAGTATTTTTACCTTAAACTAATTTTTCTCAAAAAAAGATTTTGGCTATGTCCGATTTCCCTCCCTAACAACAAAAAAGCTATATAGTGTGGGACTATCTAGTGCCTTGACTTTTAAAAGCAATTCGGACACAGTTTTTTTTTTTTTAAACAGTAAATTTGATATCCTCGATTTCCCAAAGTAAAAATCGAATAAATATGAACCTTTTACAAAGATTATTTTTGAATCCATTATGTTCTGCTGATGAAAACTTGGATGGTTTATAAAAAAATGTTAAAAAAGTAAATTCATTGTTTTACAAAAAATTTTCAAACGCAATGCATTGTGTACCATTTTGCCAATCTAGTGAGCATTGATGTACACTGTTTTTTTGCAGACCCTTCTGGGAAATTATTAGGGCACTGGATTTTGGAATTGTATATTTGGACTCCATAAAAAATTGGTGAACGCCCCTTAGTGAACGAAGTAGTGAGTAGTTAAGAAATTTGTACACAACCTTTGACTATAACACAAAGCATGGGAACCAACTGTTCATTCATTTCAAAAAATGTTTAAGTGTATGGACAAGAGCAATCTCTATGACACTGGTGACCTTGATGTTGTTGCCAACTAAAACTGAACAAACAGAAGCTCACCTGAGCGATGAGGTCGATCCTGCTGTGAAAATGGCCTAAAAGAGAGAATCAATCAGTCAAAACCAAGCAAAAAGCATGTGAACTCATATTGAAAAAAATATTTGCCCTTTTCCTTATTTAAAGGGCCTATATCATGCTATTTTTAAGCCTTTCAGAGCAAAACTATATCCATATATATGATAATATATTACCTTTGGCACACTTAAGAATTAAATATGTATGAAATTTGAGTTATTTTATTAAGCTCTTTTCTGACCCGGAAGTACTACAAATCAATCTGTGAGGCACCTCATTCCTTGTGGGTGCCGTCCATTTCATGACGTCAACCTATAGCCGGCCTCAGCAGGATGTCTGCGTTTCGCCCATAAAAACAAGCAACATCCGAACTTTTGCAAAGATGCATGAGCGTCTTGTTCATAAGGAATAAAAGTATTTTGCTGATCACCGCTGGCTCATAGGAGAAAGTGGGTGTGTGTGTTAACCTGGGGGCGGTGCTTGCAGCGCAGACTCTTCCTGGAAGAGGCTGTTCCCCACTTTGTGACATCACAATGTGAGAACCTGCTCATTTTCGGGGATTGGGAGGGGCTGGTGCTCCGACAGCAGGTTTTTAGAGGAATGCTCAGTAAGTGGAGCAAAATACCAATTTGAGGTTGTTTTTCATGAGGAATTAACATTATAATATACTTAAAAGCTCAAAAAAAGTATTTTGCATGATATTGGCCCTTTAAGATTAACTTGAGTACTTGTTCAACTGTTAAGAAAATAGATGTTATTTTAACACCAAAATTTCCCTAAAGAAACACAAAGTTCAGTAAGTAAAATGTAATTTCAACGACTTAAAGCAAAGAAAAAAATTACAACCTGCTTTGCCTAGTATTCATAAAATATTCTGTTTTTTGACAAAAGAAAGAGACCATGTTAATGTCCAAGAGAAGACTTAAAAGAAATAGTATTACTGATGGACCAACAGACAGACTTATTCTTGTTTAAAATAAAAGCCCACAAAAAAGTTATGTCACCAAAATAAAATATTTTTTAAAATGCCTGTGCTGCAGCAATGTTTACAGTACATACCTGTTGTAAATGCTCATCAGCACTGTCAATATCGGAGACACAAAGAGAAAATATTACTAACTACCACACAGGCAATAATCATTACCTTTAACTATGCAAACAGAGACATTCTTGTTATTTCTATTAGCTAAAGGAAACTTTAGCTTATTAGTTTAAAGTTTTGTAATACCACAAAAAAAAAATGGCATCAAGTGGAAATTTGGTGTTATGGTTTAGTCGGAACTCACATCTAATAAAGATGAGCTTGTTTGTTTTTTTGGAAAAAATGTTTTAGGTCAAAGTGAAAATGAAGTTTTTTAACCTCTCTTAGGATGGCAAGTTCTTTTGAGAAAGAACAGCAACATGCAGGTGATGATAAACAAACAGCAGACAATGATGGCTGCCAGCGGTAACACAGAGCTGCCCTCCTGGGTGCGTTTCCCTTTGCCTGTCAACACAAATGAAGAACAACTTCTGTATATTTAATCATAAAAAAAGCTTGTGAAGTTTTACAGTTTGACCATAACATTTATCAAGACTAAAAATACTGGATTTGCTAAGAATTTGAGTCTTTTTTTCTTGGTTTTTAGAGTCTTGAAATATTGACTGTACACGAGAACTGGACCAAGTTTGGCATCACCCAAAGAAAAATGGTTTACTTCCAGCCGCAGCAGCATGAAGTCAATTCAGTCGCCATGTTTTTGAGAAACGAACACCTTCCATGGTGAAGCTCGATGATGTTAGCGAGCAGTGATTGGTCCGAGTTGGTCAGAGTTATCGTTACTATGGCAACCAATCTCCTAAATTAGAAATAAGCAAGTTGATAATCATACCCCTACCACTTGAAAGTGGGCTTGGGAGAATCTAACAAAAGTTTCGAACATTCAACGTGAGACCACTCACTTTAATTGAGGCATCTGATTGGTCAGTTTATAACTTAAATAACTTGTACTAAAGAAAAACAAATTAGGGTTAGCAAGAACATGTTTGAGAACTCGCCAATGTTTTTGGTGTTTTTAACATGTTTTATGGCATTTTTCTCATGATGGAGAACATGTATAAAGAAAATTAAGCTTAAAATTGGGTTTCTGAGTATTTATTTATTCAAAACATTGTGAATCAGGAGCAGACAAAAAAATCTGTTTGAAAAAGAGCTTATTTGTCACATAGAAAATACACTAATTGGGCCACAAGCTCCATGCTCTGCTCCAAGATGCATCCATTCGTGGACGACTAGATCCACGTATGTCTTCATTTTGCCGAGCTGGCAACTGACTCTAAACTGTGTGACTGGATAGCTCCAACATTGTTCATCATTTCTGTTGCAACGCTAATGTAAGGTTGGGATTGTGAGGGGCTGGAAGCTAGCTGGAGAGCACATAAACAGACTGATTATGTGGAGTGTGGGAAGACTCACTCTGCACCAACAGTCCTGCCCACAATCATGTCCTGGAAAAACAATAAAGGTTTTTATTTTTTATTTTAGCTAGAAAACCGCATAGGCTAATCATGATTAAAAGTCCACTGGGAGTGATTTTCAAATAAATCAAAAGATGATTGGAGTGTGACTTCAAGCATGTCTCAAAAATATTGTCACTTTGTTGTAGCAACCTCTAAAGAGATAACCCAATATATGCAGTAAAAAATACTTTTAAACTCCTGGTATCAGTGTGCTCCTTGTTATTTGTAAAAATGTCCATGTCAGATCCTAAAAATGAAGGTAAATGCAAATGTTGTTGACACATTTCCCAGCATTTTAAATCATGGTCAGTATCAGCAAAAGACATCACTGAGCTTTGCTCAGTATCACCAAGACAACATATCAATGTCAGTACACAGAAACTCCACATGCTATAAACTCAGTCAACAAACACAACAGCTGTCATCCGCCGCTTCTTTCCCACTCACTGAACTCGAACATAGACGTGAGCTAGAACAAATCAACCCAGATAAAACCTCAGTTGTAATGGCCATCTTTGCTTTATCATAAATTCATAAACTGTTTTTACCATGTAGCTGCAATGGAAGATACTTTTTTATTGTTCTATTTCTTCCCAAGGCCAAAGTGTGAGGGTAGCTTTCCTCAAAACTCACCAGACTCTTCTACTTTTGGCATAGCACACTGTTGACAGAGTATTCCCAAAACCTACACTCTTTTCCTTCATGCCATGTTTCAATCGTTACCCACCTGTTCCCCAGCTGGCCACCACCAGAGTGAACTGAGCCTCATCCTGTTTCTTTGTCACGTTATTGAAGGCGCGGCACAGGTAGTCTTCCGCCTGGGCCAACGTGTAGGACAGAACTTCTAGACGTGGGCCCTCCGTGATGATCTGAGTCTCATTGTGTCTCTTGGAAATCCAAACATAACTGTTTGGTGGGTTTGAGTCAGCCTGGCATTCAAAGAAGACCAGCTCTCCGGGGTTGATGGTGAACACCCCCCCTGTCCGGAGGCCCTGGCCAGAGTTCACCTCCAGATTGTACGGACCATCTGCATGAAAACAAAACATTTCATTTCAATTAAAGACCCTCTCACATGAAAATTGTGTTTTTAACATGTTCTTGTAGCATTTTCTAATGCTTGTACACATATAAAATAGAAAATTAAGCTCAAAATTGAATTTTTGAATATTTCTTCATTCAAATTGTTGTGAATCAGGAGCAGATGCAAAAAGCTGTGTGAAAAGGAGAGTGACATAGAGAACATGCTGGGTGGGTCACAAGCTACGCTCCGCACCATTCTCATGCATCCTCTTATAGATAAATGAGGGCCCCATCGCATGAAGGGCTGAGCCCCCCCGGCCCCTTACCCCCCACCCCACACAAAGAGAAAGGAGCCAAGAGGGAGCCAGTCCCAGGGGAAAGCCCCGGTCCCCACCTCTACCTCCTGTGAGACCCCTGGTCAGGCACCAGCAGGACCGAGTCAGCCCAGCCAGTCGAGGCCCCCAGCGATAGCCTCAGTGGAGACCGCGACTCGCCAAACCCCCAAATTCCCGTACCGATAGTGGACTTATGAACAGTAACATAAAAATGATAAAAATGTAAATGCAGGGCCGGAGCTACGGGGGGGTGGGGCTCCCCAAAATATTTTTGGTCAGCATTAATATCATTTTTTTAAGCATTGTAAACATAACAAAAGCAATATATTTGTAATTAAATCTTGAGCCCCTCAAATTATTTGCTGCGCCCATGTATTGCGTATGCAGGCCCATCTGAGCCACCAGCACCCTGGCCTTAGCCAAAATCTGCACTGTTTCCATACTATGGCAAGAGGAAGTACTTAGTTTAGGAAAACTCATGTTTCAAGAAAATACTCTGGACAGAGTTTAGTATATGTTACAGATCATAACTATTGATAGTTTGATTCATTTGTTAGATCTGGGGAATTCTGAGGGGAATTGGCCCATCAGTTTTTTGCACTGTTTGCTGCACCATCCTTTAATCTGAGCTGAGCAACGATTCTCATTTGCCAATCTTCCAAAGTCATCTGAACTTATACCGTATAAAATGTTCTTGCTCAGCCACTGACGATGAAATATTGGCGTTGACCAAAACTCAACTATTTTTGCAATTTACTAAAGAGGTGGGAAAGCAGTCCAAATGCAAGTGAAACATATACTAAAGTGAAAAAAGTTGAAACATGTCAGTTCATGTTAAACAAAACCCATTCAAACTTAGGCAAAATGTTGTCTTTGAAATTTATCTGGATTGGGACAGCCAGGAACATGTTGGCATTCACAGTCCCATGCAAATTCTTCAGCATAACAGCCTTGTGTTTTCTGCTGTCAGCACACAGAAGGACCTGACAGGAATTTACATATGACCTAATCATTCAACAGCAATGTGCAAAAGGAAGAAGTCAAAAGGTAGAAAGGTACAGCAGTATGTTGTTCAAACATTATTTCCTACTTGGAAAAAGATGTTTCCCTTTGTTATTTTTATTTTCTAAAGTAAAACTAATTAGTGAGTGTCTTTATATAAGTACTAGAGCAACAGTAATACAGAGAAGGTGAGCATCCTAGTAAAATATTTGTGGAGAACAAATAATACTAAACAATACAATTTTTTGTCCATGTCAAACTTACTTCTGTCCAAGAAGAAGCTCCCATAGGTCCTAACGGAAATCTTAGCTAATTGTCAGCTAATTGTACACCCAATGCAAATAAGCAACCCAGGGTTTTACAGTTTATCTTCTTAGAGTTCAGAAACATGAACTGTGATCCTTTGAACAGTTTTAAACATTTGACACCATCTAAAAAGTTGTTCACTTTCTATTGGCATTAGGAACAAGCCAGCAAAGCCTCAAATATATCCGATTTCTTGAAACCATATAAAAACAGGGGCGGACAATGGGGGAGGCAAGGGGGGCAGCTTGCCCCCCAATTTTTGAGTCAATATTGATATCATTATTGACAAAGATTAAGGAATCATCAGTATAAGCTTCTTTAAGCTGTTTAAAGATTATTTGGACATTTAAAAATATTTTCTTCCTGTCGTCGTGAAGGTTTGGTATGTGGACACATTTGATTTCTTATTGAACTTGAACTCTGGATTCGAGGTGCGCATTCATTTTTCAAGAACTTCTACACCTCTGTCCAAAAGTCTTGAAGAACTTCCATTTTTTTAAGGTCTGAATTGATAAGAGAGGCTTGTGAAGCTACTCACAGTACACATTGAGTTCCACAGCCTTGCTCTCCAGGGGTTTGCTCACTGGGTTTTTGGCCTCGCATCTGTAAGTTCCCTTGTCCTCCTTTTTCACGGGGCTGATGAGCAGTGTAGATCTGTCCTGAGTGAAGTGATATCTCTCACTGGAATCCAGTTCAACATTGTCCCTCAACCATTTGAACTCAACCCTGGTTCCAGAATTGACGGAACAAGTCCACGTCACATTTGCTTTGTCCTCAATGACTGAGTGAGATGGGCTGTTGTGGATCTCAGGAACGGAGATGGGGACTGTAGAGAAAGTAAATGACAAAAGCCTTTTCAAACAATCCTTATCCGGTTATAAATGCTGCGATAAACATGTCACTCACCATCCACCGTTACAGCAACAGTTTTCTCCTTGATAACCATCCCTGTTTCATTATGAAACTCGATGTTGAGGCTCAGATGATAATCTCCCTCACTGTCTTTGTTCAAATTTAGGATTCCCAAGGAAATGTTGGGTTCTTTGAAGTTGAGGCTGTTACGGTACCCCATGTTGATGATTGCAGTGTCTTTGGTGAAAGTGACCAAGGTGATCCTGGTACCACTCAGCTTGGTGTACGACCAGGTTCCCTGGATCTCAGCTTTATCTAAAGGGAAGTGGGTTTCTACTGGTAAAAACAGGGACTGTCCTTCAACGACATGATGAACAAGCGAGGGTATGTGGATGAGCTCACAGCTGACCCCTGAGTTAGGAGAAAACAATAAACAAGAGATCAACATTAGACGTTGTCCAGGAAACTACCTGTGACCACTGGAGGAAGTTCCTGTTTTGTATCAGCTGATTTCACTTCCTTTGTGTGTTTCACAGGCTCCTTTTTCAGTTCCTACTTGCTCCCAGCATGAGAACAGTAATTTTCATACAGGGTTACTGCCTTCGGTCAAGATAAAATGAATTGATTTGATTGATTGGTCAACTTGATTTCAATTCATTAATAAAAAATCAATCAAATCCAATCAGATAAAATGACCTGTACTTAAGTAGCACTTTGCTACCTTCTTATAGAATTGTCAAAGCTCTTTAAAGTCACAGTTCTGTTCACGTTCCCACACTGCAGCCGAACACTGGCGCCAACCTATACCCACCAGGAGAGAGGTGGGATTCGACGTCTTGCCCAAGGACACTTCGACACATGGGAGGGCACCAAACCAGTCATCCTATAATCAGAGGTCAACCGCTCTACCTCTGCACCACAGCTGCCCCAGATGATGCAAAGTCTGTATAAACACATCTGTTACGTTTTGAGACTAAAAATCTACCACCACATTTAATGAAATGCATGTCTTTTATTAATCACTTTCCAATAAAGACGCAAAGATTCTGATATAAATCAATATTGACTGGCGCAGTCTAATACAGTCTCACATTTCTCATTAATCATTTTAGTCATTTTATTGGTCTGCGGCCAAATGAAGCTTCTTTTGTGTAATAAATTTTTTTTTAAATTGCCTGTGTTCAATGAAAACACTAGCTACATTAAATATCTCATCCAATCTGTATTCCAGCTATTTTGTGACCTTGTTTTAAAAATTAAATCAATTCAGAAAATGTGCAGTTTCTCCTAGACTTTCCATATTATCTGAAGAGTTGCCTTTATCTAAATGTTGAACTTTTCTTTTAATATTATTATTATTATTATTCATTTTTAAGAGCAATACCCTACTGTTTCAAATATGTAGTTTGCTGGCCTCAAAAATTGACATGAAAACATTTAATTACCGTATTTTGTTAGGTCTGTCAAACTGCTTGGTAAATTTTTCACAAAAATGAAATTACAAAAACAAATCTCATGTATAGTGAGAACAAAAAAAGACCATGTGAATTTGTCAACAACAAAATCATATTTTTATGGTTAGTTTTACAGATTTTTTTAAATTGAATTTTAATTTAAAATTTTTAACCTAAATAACTAGGTTGGGTTTAGCTTTGCTGCTCCCAGTTATTGGTTGGCGTTCAGGTTTGATCATTGGCTGAATATGAGAACTGAATTGAGTGAGTGTGACATCATGCATAATGTCACACTCACTCGAGTTCAGCTTCTTTTTAATTTTGTGTTTGTTGTCAAACCTGCAATGCAACAAAACGGATCAGTGAAATGATAGAAGACATGGTCCTAACTGTACAGCCTCCAAGTCAATCACTGGATTATATCGGCACAAAGACCCCAAAACAATGTTTAACCAAAAAACTAAAAGTTTGCCTTTTTCTGCTCCATCATTACATTATTGACTGTCTCACAGGGATGTGGCAGCAAGAAAAACGAAAGATTATATTTGTATCTTGCTGCTCAAACTGCAGTAAGTTAATATTGACTAAGCTGATATGAGGTCATTGTTGTCAGACAAGTCAGGGGCCTCCCAGATCCACATTAGTTACAACTCTCTCAAACATCTTTACATATAGTGGAAGGAAAATCTTCAAAAAGTGTTTGACTGTCAGTTTGTTCATCGGTTACCAGATTCAAACTGTCAACCCAAAATAAAGTTATAACAAGAGTATTATTCATTCTGCTTTTTGTCTATCGCACAAAGTGAAATTGGGCGGTCAAGTTTGTTTTTTTGAGGCATGAAAGCTGAGTTTATCTCTGATCAATAGTCAGCTTGTTTGAATAAAAAAGACAAGCTAAAACAGAGCTGGAAGTTTGAAATGAGCTCAATGAGCCTCTGCAATTGAAGCAGCGACAACAACTTTTACTTTCAGCTTTTTTTCTGGGGAGTCACACCTCAGCTTGTGTTCGGTCGGTTCCTGAGTCAGCACCAGTGAACTGAAAGTAACCATTATAGATGTCTGTTAACTTTAACTTTACTATAAAAAATAAAGTCAGAACCTAAATAACCCTTTTTTGAGAAATTTTTCAGTCAGTTCCTATTTTGTTACCAGTCTCATCATTCATATCCTGATCTCTGCTCGTTCTGCTTTCAGGGCGGCAGGCCAGTTTCTGTGTGCCGGTGGGAGCGTGTCGGTGTTTACGGTAAGTGTGCTCGGCCCGCTCCTTCACTGTTGTCTCCAAACAGCTTGGACATTGTTGTAGTGATAGAGAGGAGATTACCATCAACAAGAGGCAATGGGCTTTTAGGTGAGAGGATATCTTTGTTTGGCAGAGGTGCCTGCACACACACAGACACTCAGAGGCAGCTACATTCAGAGAACCACCAACACCTGCTCCTTATCACCCCCACACACACATCCAAGATGTTTGGACACTAAATAAAGTCGCCCTGCGCACACCCGACTGCCTCCAACCTCTTGGGCCTCCTTCAGGTAAGAAAAGTGGAGCTTTTTAAGGAGGCTTTATGATCAAACATCAAAAGTGGAAAATATCTTGTGCTGTTTTTAAGACTGTAGTTGTGTGTTCTCAGTGAGTCACACACGTAGCCTAAATAGCTTCTTCTTTTCCATGTTTTTGCCTTCCCTCACGTAAACAACAGCAGAAAAAGCTAATTCTGTGAAGTCACATTGCGACAGCTATGTAAAGAGCATGCAAAAATATACACTTCACGAGACACAGAGTCAACTTTGACCACTCAAACTTGAAAAACGATTATTTTCAAAAAGGAAATCTGTCAAATTTACAAAGATTTTTTGGCAAGGTTAACAAGGTTTCAAATAATTTAAAAGTATATTTCTCCTTAAATGATTGGTTCAGATGAAAAAGGCAGACACTTTGGGTATTTGATATGAAATACTGCAACAAAGATTCATTTTGGTTCATTAATTTGTTTAATATCAGTAATTTTACAGAGTTTAAATACAAATTTACCAAATTGGACTTGTTTTACGCTTGCCTTTTCTCACACCAGCAAACCCAGAAACCTCCACAAGTGATCCAAAACATCCCTTTGAAACCCAGCACTCACCTGTGACCACAAACAGAACAGAGCAGACGCACAGGGCTGTTCTTCCAGTCGCCTCCATGGCATTTTATCCTTTAAGGATTTGTGAGATCTCTGACAGACAGAGAGGGAATGAAGGATGTGGGACAGAGAAGAGGAAGAGGTGGTGGAGGAGGAGGAGAAAAATGTGACTGGCTGTGGTGACAGCATTTGCCAGGGAAATAAGAGGAGCTACAGCATGCAGCATTTGCCCCGCCCACATGTTTCTGGGAGCATCAGGAGATTCACCTGGCAGGAGCAGAGCATGGAGCTTCCCTCAGGACAAGAATCTAACTCAGACTGCAAAACAAAGGGCTTACATCTCAAAGGATTTTGTAACCTGAGAATGATAGGGAAGAATATAAAGGCAAAAAAAAGTATACTGTATTATCTTAACAGCTTTAGGGTTTTTTTCTTGTATTTTTACCCACCAAATGACACAGTGGAGTAAAGATTTTTGTAAAAGTTGAAGTTTGTGGCTAATTCTCAATTTAAGAGTTAATGTGAGGGCTAAATCTAAAAGAAATAGATGACTGACATTGGATTTAGTAGAATAACTCCCTAAATAAAATGAAATATTAGCTACTTTTTGTGAAAACATACGATAACAGTAAAGGAGAATCGTCCCATAGAGACGTATCAAAAATGTTTTTCTTCACTTTGTCAGATTGAAACAGAACTGTGCAAAGAAAGAATTACTTCATTGTGAGCTGCATTAATAAGTGCCAAGACTCATGATGGCACCATTACAAAAACAGGCCCTTTTTTTCTGTAAGCACATCATCATTGGCTCTTTTGCAAGACCACGAGGACAGTGATGCGTATCAATCAGATATCTAGTGCATTTTTCTATTTAATAATAATAATATGTTTTATTTAAAAGCACCTTTCAGGGGCCTCAAGGCCTTCAACTTAAAACACAGTAAAAAGCGCAATAAAGGTTTAAAAAAGGAAGTGGTAGTGGAAAGGACAAGGAATGTGACAGCTTGGGTTTGAGTTTTGTTTTAAAGGTAGAAAGGCAGTCTGTATTCCTAATGTCAAGGAGGAAGGGAGTTCCCGAGTTTGGGGGCGGAGCAGCTGAAAGCTCTGCACCCCATGATGCTGAGGGGACCGCCACGTGTAGAGAGGATGCTGATCTTAGGGAGCAGGATGCTGCTGCCATGTGGACCAAATTGGAAAGGTACCGATAGGCGAGGTTGTGGGTGGCTTTGAAATTGGAAGATTTTGAAGCATTTGTTGTTCAGATCCCAACAATTTGGAATATTTTATTTTGTTGTCCTTTTTGAAAACTTGTAGAAACAAAAAGTAATATAAGAGGTGAAATTTAAAAGCACAAAAGCAAAAGCAATGGAAAGAGGCATTGTTAAAGCGCTGAAAGAAGTGAAGTGGAGCTTTAAGGGCTCTGTTGCCAAAAGCCTCTAACAAAAGTTCTGTTTTAATAAAATTACATTCAATAAGTCACATGTGAGTTGAGATCAACCAAAGGAAGCTGCTTTTACTTGAAAGGGAAAAAAAAATCCTACATCCTGTTTCATAAAATAATGTTCCTTCCAAGTGTTGTTTTGGCCTGTAGATGGGGTCAGTACTTCAGTTTTCAATAGAAGAGAGGAGTCCAGAGGTTTGCATCCTGAGGCTTTTACCCCTTCATAGTGTGACTGGAGAAAAATAAAACAAAAGTTGTTCTAACTTTTAAAAAGTACTTTCAAAAATCATCAAAAATTTAGTGAAAAGTTTGATTGCTCTATTTATGCTATGAGCACATAAATGTTTTATGCTACACAACATTGTTTATTAGCTTCACAGAAAGGTATTGCTGAGAAAATCCATTTGTATATTTTTAATGCCATTTCTATTGAATCACAAACCAACGAAGAGGTTGTTTACAACTTTTCATGGAAGTGCGTTAGCTTTAGTGGGATGATCCCGTAAGACACAGGCAGTCTTTTATTTTGAAAGAAAGTCACAGACATCTGTCAAAAGTGAGTAAACAATTTTTACATTTAGAGAAAATGCTTTTTCTCTGTATATTTCTGTTTTCATTCATTGCTAAAAAAAAAAACAGCAACACAAATGCAAAACAGTATCAACATTTTTAAAAGGATGAAATAAGTCTTTGTGGCTCCTTTTTGGTCCAATTTCTTAAAGACCAGTAAGAAACACAAAGTTCCACTTCACACTTTTTTAAAATACTTTTTTTATGTTTTTGTGCATTCATTCATAAAATGTAGCTTTTAAATATTTACATTAATTGAGTTTTGAGAGTGTTATACTTTCTATGTTTAACTGTTTTAATGTCCTAAACTCAAGATAAAAGCACTTACAAGTTCCTTTCAAAATAAAATACATCCTGTGTCAAATAACTCAAAAACCCATTATTTTGTTTAAAGCTTTAGCATTTTTCTTTAAATGGGGAGACAGAAGAGCCTCACGATGCTCCAGAGACTTAGTTTGTGGACCCCTGGTCTAAACAGTCAAAGAGGTTGAGTGAATATTCTTCTTCAGTTTCACTTTTTATTAAACTGATTCCTCCTTTGGCACTCAAAATGACTGACTGAATTAAACTGTATTTCATAAGCACTTTATGATGGTAACAGGTTACCAAAGCGCTTTACTATTTAGTTTTTCAATTTCGTTCAACAATAAAATGAGAGATAAAAACTTTTTTTAAACTGAACAGATTTGGAACTAGAATTTTGGAAACAGCAATAAATCAATAAAATACATAAAAGACAGATAAGAATTCAATAAAATTAGTGGAAAAAAAAATATCCCACCAACCACTGAGTATTAAAAGCCATTCTAAAAGGTATGTCTTTAGTTGACGTTTGAAACTGTTAAGGTCTGATGTCATGCACAGTTCTGCAGGAATATTTTTCCATAACTGAGGAAAACTGAAAAAGTCCGGCCACCCAATTGTTTTTGTCATGACCTGATCTGAGTCTATCCGATTCACTGACCTAAAATGGATTCAGGATATATTTAGCTAAAACTTTAACCAGTGTGACTCAGAGATAAATACTGAACAGTGCAGGAGAAGTTTTCCACATTCCTTGTATTTCTTGCAAGGTAATCAAGTGTAAACTAAACATGTGTACAAATATGTGTACAGATAAACAAGTAAACAAGGGAAATCCATTCACATTTTAGTTGTGATAAAGTTCAGCCCACTGTTGTTTTTTCAACATAAAACACATCTTTGCTAAATTCAAAGTGTTTCCACACATTAAACTCATTTTTTACTGTGATCCAATGTGTCCAATGTGATGGGACTTGATAGTTTTTACATTATAGCAAAATAAGCCAACCGTGTCTCAATCCAAATGGTATTTTCTAATATCAATTATAATCAATTCATTTCATTTTGAAACAAATTGTAATGGTTTAGGCCAGTTTGATCAACAATTTCCCTCAAACAAATTTATCTGGTAAGATTATAGGATTATAAATCAATTAATCGATTAAATGTTGCATTCTGATTACAATGGTAAAGTTAATGCCTGCCGTTAGATAAATCTTTCTTCGAGCATCCCTGATTAGATCCAGAAGGACTTATCACACTATGGTGAGCAACAAATCCCACCATCTGAGTGACACATGTCCCACTTTCCGCCCTCTTGCTTGCACATTTACCACATCAGACATCCTGGCCTCAAGGTGGAGCTGTTCCCTGTGTTTTGGAGTTACAATCTTCTCACAGATGAACTTCATCCCTCTTGTTAAGCATGCCTCCTCTTGACTTTTTTCCGAGCGTTTTCTTCCGGCATTCCTCCTCCTTTCCACCAGCCTTGGGCTCCAGCTGCAGACAACCGAAACAGACACAGCACCACCAGGCCACATCAAGGCCAAACTACTGGCACATGTTTGTGTACATGTGTTTGTCTGGAGCAGGCACTACTGTAGGGCCTGAGATACTCTGTCCGTTCCCATGGGTATTATTTTTGCCCATTTGCAGAAGTGGAAAAGGTAAATATAGCTGAGGTGAAATGCTCAAGGGTTGTTTAGATTGAGCAGTGAAGATCGATGACAGTTGGATGTCAACAAAAGCTGAGAAAGTGCATAAAACATGCTTCACACAAGTCAGTTAAAGGTTTGATGGAAAAAATGGAATTGTTTGGCATGCATGGTGTGTGTGTGTGTGTGCAAGCATGTGTGTGCATGTGTTTAACAGTGTTCTCCCTTCTGTGTGAGAGCATAGTTTTTTTGTGTTTTTCCTGCTGTGCTGTTCAGCTCTGTTATCGCTTTGCATCACACTTATTGTTGCCTGTGTGGCAATTTGTCTTCACAAAGCGACTGCTCCAGAGGTGTGGACTGAGTCGGTGTGAATCCCGAAGAACGCTTCAGCTTTCTCCACGTGCGCTCAGTCAAAACCGTGTTTCACACAAACATCACCAGGAGCAGACTGAAAGGCTGAAAGTGACAAAGCACTTGGGTCTGTCACCGTCTGGTGGCAATAGCCTCACCCCTTTAACGCATTACACTATCTTAACGCCCACACGCTCACCATGTGACCTCCAGGCAATGACAGGAAACAAGCTAATGTCAAATCCTGCTTCTTGCAACCCAGATCCTCTTCTGCTTCCAAAGACTCACTGCATTGTGTGCTTACAAGACAAAACAGATTTCAGTGAAAAACTGGTCCAGCAATATATATATATATATATATATATATATATATCTCAAAGTGCTGCAAAAAAACTCCTCCTTCAACGGGATATCTGTCAATGGCAGTGCAGAAGAGATAAGATCCTGACGACGGTTATGATTGCATATATGTCACTCATATAAAGCCATGAGAAAAAAGAGAAGCACGCCCTTTTCAGTTCAAAGTTTAACTTCCAGGATCAAGATCATCATAATAGGCCTCTTTAGCAGGAATAAATGAAGGGGGAATATTTTTGAAAGACATTATCAGTTGCATTGCTGGATGAGTTGTGATCCTCTTTGCAGTAGGCGTTCAACTGTCACAAGGTCCAAATACTTTGCATTGCAACACATTTGTTTTGGTTTGTTTCTTTTTATACTTTTTCTGAAGAGTTGCTGGTTTTGATTGTCAACACACTGCAAAAACAGGACCTTTAGAAATATGTCAAAAATTCGTACCCCCAACGGCAAATTTTCTTTTAAGCAGCAAAAGAAAAAAAAAGCTGACAATTGAGATAAGAAAAATAGACTTACCAAAAATTCTTCAGAAAACAATTCTAGACACGTTTTCTCAAACTAAGACTATTTTCCTATCAAAAACCTTTCTTGATAAGATTTTTTTTTTTGCAAGACATAAACTAAGACATTTTTTCTTGAAACAAGAGTCTTTCATTTGTAATGATTCAATTTTTTGCAGTGAAAGACTCGATTCCATTCATGTTTTTTTTACATAAATGAACATTGGGATTTCATGACAGCAAAGGTTTCCCTAAACGGCTATAATGAACAGTTGTAATGACAAGATTGCTCTAAAATTTTGTTCTGTTTGGGCTCATGTATTGTGCGTTGTAATCACATCAAATCAAACTATTTTATGCAGCACTTTTTGTGTCCGTGATTTAAAAAATGAATTAATATTACTTTTTTTTTAAATCTTCCAAATTTAAAAAACAAAAGCAAAACAATGAATACTGCATTTAAAAAAAGAAAAAAACTACTAATAAAACCTGCACAATGCCCTCTACCCCTCCCTCACCCCAATATTATAAAAAAGAAAATGACATAAGAGTCAGAATAAAGAGAAAAAGAGATAGAAACTAGGAAAGTAAGAGATCTAGGTTAGTAAAAGAAGTGACTGAAGAAGATGAAACTTGAGGAATTCTGTTGAGAGCTACATTAACATTAACAACAAAGTATTCCTCCTTTAAGGATTCTACTTCCATCTTCATTTTGTTGTCATTTTTTTCAGTTTAAGTACCGGTAAGTATATTTTCATCTTCTGAATTTACAAGAATTTAAAGACCCGCTCCAATGAAAATGGTGTTTTTAACATATTCGTGTTGCATTTTTCTAATGATAGAGGACATTAAAAAAATGTTATTTGTATCCGCTTGTAGACGATTATTTTCATGTAAATCTTTGATTTTCTCGTCTGAGCTGGCATCTGGATCAAAACCGTGTAGCTGGATAGCTCCAATCTATCTCACCATTTTTGTTCCACCAATAATAGTAGGTTGGAGGTTTGAAGGGCTGTAAGCTGGTGGGAGTGCATGTAAACAGAAACCAGTCAGTTATGGGTGATGGGAAAGGGGGCTGGGTTGCTCCTCGCCAAAAGTCCTGCTCACAACCAGAGGGGAATTTCTTATGAACTGCCGCTCTGCAGAAATTATGTCCTAAAAAAAAAAAGACACAATTTTTTTTTTATTTTGGCATAAAATGTCATCATCATAGCTAATAGGTCATTAGGAACTCTTTATAATAGATCAAAAGATGATGGGAGTTGATAGTGAGTGCATATCTGACAGCGTGAGATGATTGCACGTGGCAATTGGGAATTACTGTTACCCCCAACATGAGCAACCATATCTTCCAAATTCTTCATGTGACAGCAGACAGCAGAGAGCAGAGCAGGATTTAGCGCATGGTTTGATGAGAAAAAGAACTGATCTTTCAACAGCCTTAGGATAAAACAACCATGAGAGAAAAAAACAAACAAGAAAGTGAGGGTCAGGAACTGTAAGAAAAGGCGTACACTTCTTAAAAAGCAGTTAGATCCCCTTTTAGTATAAGGTTGACAACTTACAAGAAAAACTGTAAAAGTCGTAGGTACAAACGACTAACCTTAAATAAACCCTGTTTTTTAGCAGGTGTGCCTTATTTAAAATCCAACAGTGTGAGAGTGTCCCACAACAGACCAGTCAAAGTTTTAAACGAAAGTATTAGTAGTAGTAAAATATTTAAATGTATCTGGATGGGCTTTTTGCCGAGTATCGTAACCGTTTTTAATCAGGTATGTCCTTGGAATCTGGTGGTAACTGTTGCATTTCCCCCTTTTCACTCTTTTCCAGTGAAGACTTTAGTTCCTTAAAATTTAAACTTGACAACCACTTTTTAAACTATAGAAAGAACAGATGTGTGACTTTATGGTCTTGATCTCTTTGACCTTTTATTGTATTTATATTCACGGGTTTATCTCTTGCATATGCTGAAACTGCTCTACAGTGGCACAGTGGTTAGCGCTCTCGCCTCACAGATAGATGGTCCTGGTTCAGATTCTGGCTGGGTTGTTTCTGTGTGGAGTTTGCATGTTCTCCCTGTGCCTGCATGAGCTCCTAAGTTGCTCCTAAGTGTCCCTAGGTGTGAATGAGTGCTATGCAACACACTGGCCACCCGTCCATGGTGTACCCCGCCTTCACCCAACAGTGGCCAGGACACAGTGGGTTGGGAAGATGGATAGATAAATACACTAAAACTTTAATTTCTCTCACTACCCACTACTTCTGGATATTTCCCAGAAGTCTCTGCGGAAAATCAATCATCAATGCTCACTAGAACTAAAACGGCATTTCTGACTATTTCTTTATTCAAATTGTTGTGAATCAGGAGCAGAAAACACTGCTCTGCTCCATTCTGATGCATCTGCTCGTAGATGATTAAAAGGCTACGCCTTCTTTTTCCTCGTCTAAACTGCTATGTGGCTCAAAGCTGTACGGCCTGACACAGAGAAGGCCTTGGTTCAAATCCCGGATAGGAGCGTTCTGTGTGCTTGTGTGTTCTCCCTGTGCATGCGTGGGTTTTTTCCAGGCACTCCGTTTTCATCCCAAAGTCCAAAACACGCTCCATGGGTTAATTGGGAGTGTGGGAGGGATTGTGTGGCCCTGTTACAGACCTGTCCAGGGCGTACCCTGCCTTTGCCCAACAGTTGCCAAGAGGGGCTCTGGTAACCCCAAAAGGGACATAACAGGTTAAGAAAATGGATAGATGGATGGAAATAAGCTACAAACTCACTACAATTGAAGATAGGAAGGCAATAGCAAAAAAAAAAAAAATTTATATAGAAAAGATAGTTCTTTTGGAGACCTATTGGAGGTAGTTATGTGTTATCTGGGAGAATTAGAACCCATATTTCAGAGAAATGTCTCTTCTTTTACATTTATTTGTAGATTTTCTGAATATACTACATATATGTATATATATCTATATGTGTGTGTATGTGTGTGAGATTCAAAAAACTTCCAACGGGGGTGGAGTGGGTTGAATGCATTTACATTGAAACTACAGAGCTTAGGGGGAAAAGAAAAAGTGCTCACTCTGAAGTAAGAAAAAACTCAAAGTTCACAAAAGGAGAGCAGAGACGGCAGACAAATATTCCACTGCAGCCACAACTCTTTGATTAATCCTTCAGTGTTTAGTTTCACCCACGCGTCTATTCAAAATAGGTGTTTATGCTGCACGTGAAGCAAGCCAGATTAGTGTGCGTGCATGTGCGAGGGTCCCTACATGTGCATGCATACATAGGAAAGCAGACACAAACGCTTCTATGTTCTCTAGAGCCGTAAACTGCTGGCTGTTAAGATCGAATGAGGTTCCAGGCTGAAATGTAGCGTTACGATTGACTCAGGTCTGTGCTCCTTCTTTTTGCTTCATGTGGTCAAGAAAATAACTCAGATACATTTATCCAAAATAAATGTTGACTACTTTCATTGCATGAATGCTTGCCTTTAATATTGTGAGAAAATGGTGGTAATATGTGGAACAAAAGGGACAAATGAGTTACTGTCTTTCAAGAAATGGAAAATACAAGGATTTAAAAAAGGTAAAAAAATGAACTTTACAGCATATACTGCTAGGAATGGGTTAATGACTGCGCCAAATGCCGTGGTAGACTGAATGAGAGGAGGTACCTGCTTTAATGAAAGCCCCTTACAAACTCCTGTCTCCATAACTACAAAAAAAAACTATGTAGTGCAGGACTATCTAGTGCCCTGGATTTAAAAAGCATTTCGGACACCATGCTCACTACTTTTTTTTAAAAACAGTGAATATGATGACACCGTTATTACAAAGTGAAAGCTTAATGATACGAGCATGTTACGACGACAGGTTATGAATCCACTGTGTTCTGATGACGAAAGCGTTAATGGTTTACTAAAAAAATACATTGAAATACATTTTTGGGGGAAAAATAGTTCAAATGCAATGCATTGTGTTCTATATTCCCTAATCGAGTGAGCATTGATGCACACTAGTTTTTCGCTGAGAATTCTGGGACATTTCTAGTGCACAATATAGTGCACTTTGTAGTGAGTAGTGAAGGAATTTGGACACAGCCATAATCTGCTCTGCAGGTGACGTATAACCGGAACCAAGAGAGAATTGGCTGTGGGATGGAGATGGTTGAGAAGTATATGTTGTATATTTTGTTTGATGGTGTCAAAAGTTCCTGATAGATCCAGAGGAAGAGACTGAGAACCAGAGTCAGCAGTCATGAGTAGACCATTTGGGACTCTGACCAATGCAGGATCAACCTTTTGTGTCGTCGTATAAAAAAAATAAAATAAAAAAAGGCTGGAATGCAAATTATTTTCTTTATCAAAAAGTGTTTTATCTGTCTTTCCTATGAATAGACAAAGGGTTTTGAAAACTGATTTGACTATTTCTTGCATAAAACAAACATGATAAAATGGATGTGATTGATGTTTGGAAAAGGCAGCTTGAAGATGTGTTGGAAGAGTGAATTTCCCTGCACTTTTTTTTTTGTTGGTCAATCAAACAATCAAAAAGCCACAAATTGATTGACCAACAAAAATTGAATTTTGAAGTATAATAGAAAAAAAACAGGAGATGTCCAGATGTCTTTTTGTTCAATAAACTTAAAAGCACAATACTTTTTTGTTTAAATTTTGTACAGTTACTTTTTTAAATCCATAAAATGACTGAGTTGATAGTTGATAGGACACAGACTTGTTCTGCGTCAAATAAAGTTTAGCTAAACTGTGACACCATCAGTGACCTTTTTGGCCAAAAGCACAGCATTCAGCACAGCCGGACACGAGAGTAATTATTTTATCATTACAATAAACCACCCTGTCATTTTTCTTAAGCCTGATGGCTGAAACTTCATCAAATCGACAGCAATTTAAAACTCCAGCCGGCTCATCAAAGGCCCTAATCAACAAGTGTCAGTTTGAGGTCAGGTGGCAAGCTGAGGCTTCCTGCGTCTTCTTGTTGCATGCTGAATATTCTGGCCAGTGAACCTCTGGTGCCTGGCTGCTGGTCATTAAGAGTATTAATGATTAACTGAGAATGCTATTGTCCCCGTAGGGCCAGCTGTCCTTCTGCCGTTGATTGACTCTGGTGCCTCTGGGACTCTGAACCAGCTCCATTCATGTGCTAAAGTGACAGCTGCTCCTCACATTCCACAGAAAAGGAACTACAGGCACCGGAAAACAAGCTGGAGAGACATAAATAACATATGACAGATTTGTCGCGTCTACTTCTCAATGAATGGATCAGTGATGAAAGAGAGGATCGGAAGGATTATTTTAATCTTGCTTGAAAATATTCAAAGAGATGTTGCTGCTTAATCATCCAAAAGAGATAATCTTGGCAACTTCACCAACGTGGTAAAGGCTGTTATGTAAATTAATAATTGGAATGCTGTGTCCTTTGCTGTGTTCTCATGCAGATTCCTTTGATCAAACCAAATAAAGGAAAAGAGGATGAGACAAGAAGGCTTCATGTGTTCGTTTGTCATCCATTAAACCATTATAATTGTGTCCAACTAAAATAAAATGTGGTGCTTTTACATGGAAAGGACTTTGACTGGTCTTTGAGGGCCTACTGAATCAATGGCAAGAGTGGCTTTTCAGAGAAAGTTGAGGTTAATTCAAAGGTTGAGAATGACAGTGGACATAATTATAATCTTTAAGTAAAATTAGGAGAAGCAGGTTTTTTTGTGATGCATTTCCTGTGCAAGAGCGTATTAAAAAAGTTCAAATACAATAAACGATATAGTGAAACCAGCTTTATCCTCTATTGTTTTACATCTGTTGTTAAGAAATCAAAGTGGTTTTATCTAACGGCGGAAGGAACTTTAATTGAGCCTTCAAAGGCCTCCGCTGGTGTTTCATGTGCATCTGCAGCTCTTATACTGCTGTGAACTGTTGCTCTTTCACCTGGGAACAATTATCCCTCCTGTCTTGTCTGTAATCAGTTGAATAGGCCCAGATATATGCCATGTGCATGCTGCGGGAGTGCTGGTCTTAAATGTCGTCTTTATCTACCTCTGTATCTTGGTAATAAATCCTACACTGGGAAAAGAACACTAATCTTAAAAAGAAAATCAAGAGAAAGTAAGAAAATTATCTATCTGCAGCAATTTTACTTAACAAGGATTGTTATAATTAGACATCAAGTTCCACGCAAGCATTCAAAAAGGAGAAAAAATAGGCTAAAAAAGCTGTTAGATTGAATTACTTGCCCAATAATAACTTTTTTTTGTAACAAATGTTTGTATTTTTGAGTTTTATAGCTCATTGTGATTACAGTGACAAAAAGTAAGTGGAAATTAGTCATTTTTGAACAAAATATGAACAGAATGAAAATATGATCTTAGTACAAGTTGACCCATCTTAATAAATCCTCATAAAATTAAAAAAACTTGTACCTTTTTCGAGAACATCAATCTAAATTTTTGAATACAAAATGCTGACAGTGAATGCCAATCTAACTCGTCAACATGAATTGAATTTAAAAAAAAAAATTTAAAACACACCAAAAATTACCATGTACTTTGAGTTTTTTTTTTTGTCTTAAATCAAGTTTTTCTTTTGTCAAGAGTATGGAGCAAAAGGGATTTTGACTCATTTTATTAATAATTTCAGTATTTCTAGATCTTAACTCTTAATGAGACAAAATTATTCTCGGCTGTTGATTTTGAGAAAAGCTGAAAATGTGGTGCAAAGAAAAGTCGAAACAATTCTTTAATGTCTGAAAACAAGGTTTGTTTGTTTTGCAAGTACCAAACAGTTTGCAGTGTACTCTGTCACAAAGGTTGTTTTTTTAATTGATATTTTAAATGGTTTTAAGGAACATTGATTTGATGTTTGGCAGATTGGATGCTCATAGTTAAAAGTAACAACAAATTTGATCAATCAATAAATATTAGGATTTAACAAACAAGAGCCTCAGTGAGGTATAGAAGAATCTTACGCAGCTACAACAGCATGACAAGAAATATAAATTTATATTTTTTGACATGCTTTACTTTGCTTTCCTTAGAAGTTGTTTAATCAAAGCTAAACAATATCGTAAAGATGTAAAAATGTTTGTACTGTTTGTATTCTTTTGTGAATTTGTCAACCGTAATCTGTATTCTGCTGATAATATTTACCTAAAATAAACAGCCTAAAATTCACTAACCAAAGCACCAGCTCTAAAAGGCACCAGATTAGGAAGCAAATGCAAAGTATGATGTTGTTTTTTTATGGTTCCATTGTGGTTTTATGGCTGTCTTGCAATATTTTCTAAGAAGCAAACATTGTAGAAGAGTTGTGCTGTTCACATGCACAGCTCAATAAAGTTAGCAGATTTTTACTCATAAATTCCCACCACATCACCATATAGCAATGCCTTTTGAGAAATGTAAATCATATTGATGGATGCATCCTATATATTAAAGGAAAATTCATAGGAATGATACAATTCCCTTTCTTCGTGATTCGGCTGAGACCTCTTTTTTGGGGTCACAGTTTTGTTTCAGTTTGACATATGATTTATGAATTACAAAAAAACATAAAACTATAAATGCAGAATTATACTTTTAAATCTGCTGATAATCAAGTAACAATGAAGAAAAACCCTTTAGTTGGCTTGGTGTAATATCATATAGCAATAAGTCTTTTTTAAATTTATCACAACAATCGTTTGACACTATTAACATAAACATACTAGTATGCAGTAGGAATGCAACGATTCACTTTCCCCACAATTCGGTTCAATGGTATAAGACAGTTTGGTTTTAAACTGAAGATTGTGGCATCCATGAAAACTTCATGGACAATGTCTGCAGATCCTTCTGTCAAGCAAAGCAGTGGAGGGATGGTAATATGGGACAAGTAAGGTGGTGCCAAGACTAAGCCTCATGACTATGAATGCTGTTTCTGCTTCTGATGCTACCTTCACACTGGCATATGTTGCACGTTCAAGAATGCGCTGAATGCAGGTTCTTGAACACGCTTTTAGCATACGGTGTTCATACTAGACTGTCGCTACCCGATGCAAGTGCATGTAATGTCAAAGCAGTGCAAAATCTTGCTCCAGATTGTTTTTCTTTCACAGCTCTATTCCAATCTATGAAAGACTTGGTGTCATTTCATTCCAGCTGGGCACAAACCGCTACTATTAATTACTCCTCCATGATCACTTTCCAAATTGTTGGCACTTCTGTGAATTAAGGGCGCCATTCATACGTCACCACCAAATCCCAGTCCCTGATTGGTCAAAGGTTTAACTTTCAATGCGTGTTCAGCTGCACGTTTATGTGAGGGTTTTGAGTGCAGAAGCCCAAAATGCACGTATACAACGACTTTTCATTGGAAGTGGTCACTTGAACGCACATTGCCTAAGCCAGTGTGAATGTAGAGTGAGAGAAAAAGATGCTAACAGACTTCAAACTAACCTTGAAGGCCCACTCCAATGAAACTCATATTTTGGGAGTTTTTCAACATGATTTTGTGGTATTTTTCTGATAATGGAGGACATACATAAAGAAAATTAAGCTCAAAATTGCATTTCTGAGTATTTCTTTATTCAAATTGTTGTGAAACAGCAGCAGATGAAAAAATGCAGTTTTAAAAAAGCTTTTTTTTTTTTTTTTTTTAAAGTGCCATAGCAACAGCAACAGGGTGGGCTAGGGGGAGTGGAGTTACACTCCCTTGGTCCAACCCACAAGTCAGAGGCGAGTTTCTGATTAACTCCTGCTGCCCTGCAGAAACTATGTCCTAGAAAACAACACAAGTTTTTTTTTTGTTTTGTCCAAAAACGACATAAGAACACTGGAAACATTTCGAAAATAATTCAAAAGATGATCGGAATGGGACTTCAATGCTTGTTTTGTCAAAGACAGGATGAGTGTACAAAGGATCCCTGTTACGCAAACTTAGTCTAAATCAAGTGCAATCCTGTATCTAGAGGTATTTTTATTGGAACTATAAAAGTGTTTTCACTGCAGACTTCAGAAATGATTGGAGAATAAACCAGATTCTAAAGGGGAGCAGATGTTATCCAAAGGTTTTATTCAAATGTGACACTGGCCTCTTGTTTACACTCGTGTAAGTGTGCTTGTGTCTCTTTGTGTGTTTTGTGACTGCATGAATCTGTATGTGACTGTGTCTGCACGTGGCTGCACGTCAAGCCCAGCCCTCCCCATCAGCCCAGGCGGCAGGTGTTCCTGTGTCCCTTGAAAGTGCAGGTTTTTATGTTGCCTTCTCGTGTTATTGGCTTGGTTACCATGGGGATGCCCCAACAGAAAGAGGCTTGTGTTTGGGGGCCAGTGGCGGGAAGCAGAGGACGACAGGGCTAGAAAAAGAGAAAAAAGGCTTTACAGTATTTGTACCAAACACTTCGGACTTCAGCTTAAGGGGGAAAAAAAAGATCAAGTCGCTGATACAAAACAGAGTCGGATTGTCTTCTGGGATCACACTGGTTTCTGTCAGTACACACAAAATACTGAGATGTTGATGCTTGATCCAACTCACACGAATCACTGCAGACCAAATGATGCTTCCAAATCTGAACAATGGGGAGGGAGACTTTAAAAGGCATCTGATATCACACATCCTATCAGTTTTCTCTGCAGGTGTGACAGCTGTTTGCCTAAAGACATCTGCGTTTTATCTCTCCACATTACGCCTTGTGGTGTGGACACCCCCTTCCATTGAGGAGGGACACTCCAGACAGACCCGCACTTACACTCTCCTCCTCCATCCTATGGAGATCCTCAACTCACTGTGGGTGGTGGTTGTAAGGAGATCTGGAAGAGACTGGAAGTCACCTGTCCCTTGTTGGCACATCCCCGTTCCCTTTAATTCTCTTTTTGGCTGAACTGGTCAGCAGCTGCCATATGCTCACACACACACACATGTACACACACAACAACAACTTTTAGACATTCGTAGAAAAGATTTGCTAAATGGATTTACACTCGGAAACACAATCCTTCATACTTTTACAATGAGACTAAATAATAGATGTGCTTTTATAAGTTTTGTAAAGCAAATGCATACCACATGCCAGCAATTTTTACTCACAAATGCTTTAATAGCTCTCCATAACTGAGAACTTGAACAAGTTCTTCCCAATGACTGTATTAGAGAACTGCACTGAACTGAACTGGTGCTCCCATCCACAGAGACCAGGCAGCACGAGGCCCCCCTTCACACCCTAGGGAGCGAAGCAGAACACAGGACTGATCGACCCACTTAGCTCCCCGGGTGCCTAGGAGGATCCCACGCCGCCAGCCATCACTGCCACTTCGAACCAGCATTCGCAGACGAGCAAATGCGCTGGCAGGGAAAGCACAGACACGAGGAGGGATAAGAATAGAGAAACTTTAGTGTTTTAAAAACGCATATTTAGACTTTTTTATATTGATTATCTGGCATCTGTTTAAGAAAGTGGGAAAATGTAAAATTTTCACCGGATATTATTCACAACCAAAGTTCAAAGCGGCAGATAATCTGCTAGCAACCTAGCAGCATTTCAACGCATCATTTACACACGAATCTGGAAACGTGAAAGAGTCTCAAATCAGGTTTATGCATTAATGCAGTTTTGTGTGTGTGTATCAGGCGATTCATGTAATTTTTAAAGATTTGTGTGTGTAGTTAGTTTTAACTTGCTGTGATTTAAAGTCGTGATCGGATGATTATTTTCTCTCCTTAACAGGTGGGGCGATATGAGCGCGTGTCAGTAGATGGAACGTGAGCGCGTACACGATTAGCAATTAGCAAACTAACAAAAAAAGGGAAAATATTTTATGTAAGATACAATAAAAAAATCATTACAGAAGTAACTTACATTAAGTTACTCAGGCCCTGTCTCACAATGTAATAAAAGTTGAATAAGTCAACCAGTCTTTTTCATGGTTGTGAAGCTCTTAGAAATATTGATGGTATTTTGTTCTGACGTATTCAGTCCTGTTGCTGTACATATGAAATACTACAAATGCAGTACTTTTGGCTTCAAAGAAATATAGGTTCAATACTGTTTCAACTTTGGCCTGTTTTCTTACTGCAATATTGTTATGAAAGCATTTTTTTTAGTAAATGCAAACATTTGTTTAAAACAACTATTTGACCTCTTGTTATTACATTAAAAATGTTTTTTTTTTAGAAATATGGGAAAGGTTTTTGTATTTCTTCGTATTATAGTTCGCATTTTAGTTGGCTGGGTGCAGGACTGTCTCAAAGGATATCTGGGTTTGCTTCCCAGGGCGGACAATGAGCTAAAAAATCCAGTGTGAGTTCTTAAGCAAGACCCTTCATGATGCTGCCTAACTGGGTCTCCCTGTGCCTTAAAAATACACAACTGTGTTAGGAAGGGCATCCGCCATAAGCACTCTCTGCCAAACCACCTGTGCAAATCATTGAAAGCCGATTCGCTGTGATGACTGCTAACGGGATACTCCAAAAGATGAACAACAACAAGACTTCGCATTATAGTTGGTGATGGCACGCTCATTAAGGAGAGAATTTCGAACTGGCACTTCATATCATAAACGTTGCTCACCCCTGGTTTAGAGACTCTGGTGCAACGACAGGAGGCAGAGCTGAAGGTAGCAGAAGATGCTGAGAATGTCTTTGGGAGTGGCAAGAATGGATAGGATCGGGAATTAATCCATCAGAGGAGCCGCTCATGGTAGATGCTTAGGAGATAAATGCAGGGAAGCAGATAGAGATGGTTTGGATACATTAAGAGGGGGAACAGTGATGATGTTGGTAAAAGGACGGTGAAGTTGGAACTACCAGGGAAGAGGTCAAGAGGATGACCTAAGAGGAGATTCTTTTACCATTATGTTTAATTTGCTTTATTAACTTCAGTAAAAAAACAAATTATAGTAAAAAAAAAACAAGTTTTAGAATAAAGATGGAAAATAATATTTAATTCTATCTTATACTTTAATTGTTTTATATCTTGGAGTGAAAGACTTTTCTCTTGTTTGTTTCCATTTTATTTCACAAGATAATCTTTTATAGGTTTTGTTTCTGAACAGCTTTTTATGTGGTTTTTTTTTCCAAACAGCTCAAAAACTGTTCCTCCTTTTCGATGTCTTATGTGGTTTTATCGTGTCATGAATGAGCCGTTCTGCCACAAACCCCTTCAGCTTTACTATAACATCAACTTCCACACATTCCAAAAGGAGGCTGGCAGCTGTTGCTTGACCTGTCCGAACATGAGTAACTGTCTGAGAACTATTTGATTTCCATGTCATCATGCGGTTGATGAATTAATCTGACTTTCGAAAAGAAAAGTAGACAATGAAAGCTAATTTAGCCCAACTTCTATTAGACTGAAGGAGTGTCTTTGTCAAACACCATTCCAGAAACATTTCAGGGGAAACTCACTTGAAACACCAGTTGGGGTGCCTGTGGCTTTGCTTGAACATGTTTTGTGAGTCATTACATTCATGGTGGTTGAAGCAAAGAGGCTCTCCTTGTGAATCTTTACTTAATTAACCAACTTCAGTAATAAATATACTTATTATTGGTATTGAGTATCCTTCCACTTTTTGCAACAAAATTTAGCAAAACAATCTCATAGTTAGACCAACGTATAACAGTCAGAAACACATTAACCCACACGATAAGGCTATCACTTTTTTTATTTCTAAATCGGTCTCAATGGAACAAAGATCAAGAAAATGTTTGTATTTTAGTTACTTTACAAATGTGTATTTTACTCATGTGAATGTAATTTCTGTATATTTAAAAAAAAAAAAAGCTAATTAGCCTGCTATGTATAGCTTTTTTTGTTTACACATTTATTTTATATACTTGAATGTTAGCAACAAATTCCATGGACTGATAAACAATTTTGCTCCCGTCATCCTAGGGCTTGATTAATTATTGATGTATTAAATACTCAAAGTAACATGGACGTTTAGGTTGTTTTTTAAATTTGTTTTATAAAAAACTGTTTATTGCTCAGAAATCATAAGAAGTTGGATATTTACACTTTGATATTTTTTGCATTTCTTTTTATAAGTTCTGCTCAAATTATTTCAAATTTCTGCTTACATGCTGCAAACTGTAGATTTTTTATTCCGTTTAATTAAAGAGTCATTTAAAATAGGCAGTTTGTGTAATCTTTTATCAGTAGTGTTTACTTGAATAGATTAATAAATGAATAAACAAACAAATAAAAATCACAGACTGTAATTGATTTATAATTGGAGATTGAATATGAGAACTTATTACATTTGCTAAATAGAAATACCCTCACACAAAAGAAAGAAATGAGAGAACTTTGTGTAGAACGTTATGACCAAAAATCTAGATGAATAGGCTTGTGGTTTTTGTCACTATCTGATTACTTATTTAAGTGAAACTAAATGAGGTGTCTCTGATCAAATTAGTTGACGGTTGTTGGACATAAAAAGTTTACAGCATGTTTAAGTGATTTCAGTTTGAAATCCATTTAAAAGCAAGACACAAACGTATTTGGATTTTAACTTAACAACTTAAGTTTTAAATCGGTTTTAGGTGTATTTAAGAATAAAACGCAAGATAGTTGTGCTTTGGTGCAACTTCAGAATGAAGGAAATAATCACTTTGACAGTTCTATTTCTGAAATAGAACTGAAAAAAATTTGAAAACAAATCTTATTTTGACTGACCTGTACCTTTTTCTGCACAACCCCCTGCAGGGATCCTTTTGAAAGCAAATGTGTTACTGGTTGAGTGATGAGTGTTACAGGAAGCTGTTTAAAACAGTCACTCTTTCAGTAGTCCTATGTGTGTGCAGGATTTTTTTTTTTTCAATAATGCTTACTGATCTCTAATTGGATTGTTCTTCTGACACATCAAAGTTGAGTTTGCATTCAGTCTGAGTGATGCCTCTCAGAGCTGATTTGACATGAACAATGATGATGTAAAAATGCAAATGTACCCATTTACAGTAATTGGTCTGGGACCTTTTGTCTGCACAGTGCCTTTTGTGATGTAAATTCTTTTACGTTTGGGGTAGCCCCTGAAGTTGGGTAAGGGGAATTGCCATAGATACTTCCATGTCTATATTCCCATTTGTTTTAACTCCACAATGGAAATAAGAGAATTTCAAGAACACTATGAAAAACAGGTTTGCATGGAATTCACTGAATTTGGGTGAATGACCTTTCTCTGTTGAAAGACTTTAGGAATAGTGGATTGACAATAAGTTCAGAGAACATGTTTGTAGCTGGAAAATTCCCATAAAAATATCAAAATAGTAATTCTAATACTAAAATGATAACATAATTGGTTCAAGACATTAATTTAAAGTTCCAACAACATTAATGTAGTATTTTTAGGAAGTTTCTTAAATACTCCATTAATATGAAAATGTTTAAAAATGTAAAATATTTTAAAGTTTTTTTTGCCCTCCATCTACAACTGCTTAACTTAGAAAAAAAATATTAAAAGAATTTTCCTTTGTTGCGATCATAATTTCAGCAAAAAAGATGCTTGTCAAGATTTATAAAAGAATAGGACAAGAAATAACATTAAATATTAAATATAAAATGTAAAATATAAAAAATATGTAAAATAAAAAGTATTTCATGATAATAATAAAAACATGAATTATGCATAATGTGAAAAAGGAGCTAATAATACATTTAATGTGTTTTAATCATGTTACTTATATATAAATATACATTCCTATCAAAATACAATGTTGATGTATTGTAGATAAAAATTATAAATTTTTAATTTTCCGAATGAATTTGATTGATTTAAAATGTTATGCAGAAAAATTTCAAAATGTCAGAATTTAGAACAAATAAATCAACTATATTTTTTCAAAATATGTATTTTCCGTTTTGGTTTAAGTTTAATTTTTTCTTTTTTCTATTTCTGTTTTGTCTTTTACATCTTGTTTTGTGTTCTGAGACGTTTCTACTTAAAATCGGTTTTATTTCTTCAATAACATGGACCTGTGACTAAATTCAGGCATATTTACATTTAATTGTTAATGTTCATTACTGTAATGTCCCTTTCTTGATAAATATTTCTATGTTCTTGATGTGAAAAAGATGTAAATTGAGTGTGATAATATTGCACCTATGAATAATAAATAACCTATAATCCAATCACATTTTTTATTTTATATTAATGTCTGTTTACTAAAATGTTGTGATGTTGCTAATAAACAGTGATTATTTTTTTTTAAATCTGATGAAGCGACTTTATCCTGAACAATGTCCGGGGTGACAAAGGTGATGCTTTGCATAATTTTCCATATTTTTAGAGGGTATTAATAGGAATGCCAGTTACGCCTGTTGCAGTGCATTGAATCCGACCACCCCCAGCAAGCACACCGACCACCCCCGCCACAGTTCAAGCCACCGGGCCTTGAACCTGACCCTTCAGGAGCATCTGGGGCGAGCTTGTCACATCGCATTCCCGCTGGCGCATTGTTGCACGCGGAGGCTCCTCGAGCCTTTGAGGGCAAATAGATAGCGTGGCCGGTGCGTCCAATAAACCTCCTTCTCCTCCCCTCCTCCTTGTCCCCGTCCCCCGCGGTGCTCCCGGTTTTGACAGAAAGGACAAAACCCGCGGAGGGAGGCTATGAATGGCAAAGCACCAAGGAGGCCGAGGGAGAGCAAAAAGGAGGCGGCGTGTCTTTGTAGTCGAGGAAGGAATGCGGAAATGTCCTCGCGCCGTGTCAAACCTCTCTGAAGGGGGTCAGGCCACATTCAGCCGGCGTGGGAAAGCCAGGCAGAGACGGAGCTCACGCGGCCGAGCGCGGCGGCAGCTCCACAGGCCCGTCCGCGCGGACGCATGCGAGGGGGGCAGAAAAGAAAGAATGAAAAAAAAAAAACGTAATATCGAAAGAGGTGCGTGGCTTTGGAGGATTATATCGCACTTTTTGCCTTTGTCGTATGACCCCCCCCCCTAAAAAAAAAAAACTTATTACACACCCCCTTCCCTCCACCTCCTCAAATTAGTTTTGTACAACCCTCCTTCTCCTCCTCCTCCGCCTCCTCCCCCTTGTTTGAGAGGCTCTGCTGGGGCTGGTGCAGTCTGAGGGATGGGGGGGCTGGAGCCTGCACCGTGAACTACCTGTGTGGCCCCCGCATGGAAGACAGTGGGCAGGGATGCGTTTGATGGAGCAGTTTTTATCCGAGCCTTGTGAACGCCTCCTCGCCGTTTCATTCGAGCATGCCGACGTTACGACATTTCACTGACAACATAACACAAGGTAAAAAATTTTAGATTTTTTTTGTGTGTGGCTAATTTAAACACAAAACATGCAATATTGACACTCTAATAGTTTATTTATAAACCAAATATTATTTCAAGCTGTGGGACGAGCAATTTATCTTTGTGTTATAATTTAGTTATAATATTATCGACTCTACCCCCAATTAAATTAGTAAGAAATCGAGGACGTTTTAATGACTAATGAAAACATCCGTATAATTCAGTTACTACATTGTTTTACAGGTTCGTTCTGATTTTAAGCTTCAGAGGCGAGTTTTAATGTGTTTTAAATGGACTTTTGGTGTAGGAAGTTCAAACAATGCAACACGTGCTCAACAGTTTAGATCTCCTCAGAAAGGAGCTGTTGATATAGAGAAAGTAGCTTCGTTATTTTGCCAACATTAAACAAACTTTTATTTGGTATCGTTGCTGTTTTTCGTTGTTTTCTTCGATTGTTTGTTCAATTTACGACATTTTACAGTTGACGTGAACGCAACTTGAACATTAATTGCTTTTTTTCTCCCCCAAAGCCAAATAAGTCTGTTTTGTTTGGCGTACATTTGGGTTCTAATGTGTCTAATTGGGATATTTTTTCGTGTTTTTTATAAATGTGGTAGGAGGACATGATTTTTTTAAATGCGTAATAGGAGGAGGAGTGGAAGCTGGGACACAGCGGTGCTCTTTTTTTCTGATTGTCGGAATAAGACATGATGACAGTCCTGTTAATGCCTACCTAAAGTGACAAAGATGGTCTCCTGCCTCCATCTGTGTCTCCTTGTCATTTAGGCATGACGCGTGCCAACTTTTTTCTGTGAAAATGCCTTTGTGAAAAACTCAGGCTCGTCACCCTCGCCGGGATTCCCCGCAATATTTTCAACAAGACGAGGAAAAGAAAAAAGAAAACAAATCTGCAAAAATGGACAAAGAATGTATTGGTACCCAATATGAGCCTGTGGCCGAGATTGGAGAAGGAGCCTACGGAAAAGTGTACAAGGCCAGGGATTTGAAGAACGAGGGACGCTTTGTAGCCCTAAAAAGAGTTCGAGTCCAGACGGAGGAAGAGGGAATGCCGCTTTCCACCATCCGGGAGGTGGCGGTACTGAGGCAGCTGGAGGCTTTTGAGCACCCTAATGTTGTAAGGTAGGTGCAGAGGCAGAGGTGGGTGCCCTGTGTGTCTGCATGTCTGAATGGAGGGAGGTGTGTGAGACAAGCTTTACATGCAACACAAGAAACACTTCCTTTTTAATAGCAGCAAATGCAACTCATTTGACCTTTGTGGGAGGGTTGCTGTGCAGCTGAGGTTTAGTTCTTTGCTCAATAAGCACGCTTTCAGTTTGCTGTTCTCCAATTTTGTTCCATCTAAGTTGTGAGACACTGCTTTTAAATGTGCATTATTCATTACATGCAAGTTTCTCACAAAAATAATACAAACAAAACTATAATATAAAGCTATTTATATTGTTTGCGTCACATGCAAAAAGCAGCCTCTCTGTCTGCTGATGTGTTATCTTGAATAGTTAATGCCTTAGTCACATGCACCCTTACCGGCCCGGGTTTTGGGTTGTCCAGGCCTATGAAGGGTCATAGAGGGAACTGGCTGCATCTCAAGCCTTGTTTCAATTGAGTGGTCAGGTACGGTTCAGAATAGATCAGGCAATCAGGTGAGCGTTTCCACTCAAATTTGGGCCGTCATGGCGCACGCGGGGTGGAGTTTACAGCAACAACAATGGAGGTCACCCAGCAGCTCATTTTTTTCCACCTGTCTTTTAATACTTCGTATACAAGTCATTTAATGTCGTTTGAGAGAAGATTTCAAGAGGAATAGAGCTTACTTGGTGCTTTCTTTTGTCGTAATGACCTCGGTGTTAGCGCCACACTAACCAATCCGTTAGTCGGTCCGCTACAATCAACGGGGGGCCAAAAATTGCATGGGTCCCTTTTAAATTGGAAGCCCTCAAAATACAAGGACTGGACCATGCGTTACCAAAAAAAATTGCGAGCAATATTGGAGGTATCCAGCTGTGCAGTTTAGAGCCAGATGGCAGCTCTGACGAGGAAAGTGAAGACGTATATGATCTATTTTTCTGCAAGTGGATGTTTTATGGGAGCGGAGAAAGCAAGGCTTTGTCCTGCTCATGGCCGTAGCTGCGTCATAAGTACGTGTTTGTTCAAACATCTGGTTTTCATCTGCTCCTGATCCAATTCAATTTTAATTAAGAAATACTTAGAATACTCTTAAATTATTTTATCCATGTCCTACATCAAGAGAAAAATGCTACAAGAACATGTTAAAAAACACCCAAAACATTATTTTCATTGGAGCTGGATTTTAGGGCGAATGCAAGTGTGTCTTGCAATTCCCTTGAAGTTTGTGTGGCCTCCCAAAGGTACTAGTCCCCAACCCCAGGAAGTGGACAGTTACCGGTTTTTGCGCCAGTTGGTACCGAGCCACAGAGAAAGAACAACCCAACTTTTATTTCTAATCTGGTACATGAGGGAAGTTTTATTTTGAAATACTACTGGTATCTTTCCACCACATCCGATTCATTATTGATGCTTGTAGGGTCAAGTTTGACCTGGCCGAATACATCAGCAACTTTCTTAAAGAAAACCTGGACCGATCGCTAAATTGAATCTACCAAGCTAGCAAAGATTCTAAAAGACAAATATATTTGGAAAAAAATCTTTTTGCAGAAAAGATCATTTGAGGAAAGAGAAGAAGAGGTTTGGACTTCAAAATAAAAGAAAGCTGCTTTTAACAGACAAAAAAACCCAGAGTCTTTACTCCAAACATGGATCTGTTGCAACTCTTGTTCCCACAGACCATCATAATAATGCATAATATTTAGCAACCGACTGTTTAATGTTATAAAAAATGCTGCTAATAAAGCTGTTGAATTTACATTTATGATTATACATAGAAAACATCGTACCAGTTTTATTTATTTATTTTTTAATGCATCACACCTTAAAAGTTAGACGAGGCCGAAGTTGGCGTCTGGTATTTTTGCTTCCATTTTGACAGTTATGGGTTGTGGGGAAATCTTTTACATTTTAATGGTCGGTACATGAAATCTAGAGTACGAAGAAAGATGAGAAAGATGAAAACAAATGCAGATATTTCATAGAGAATGAAGAACTTTGCCCCAAGGAGTTCCAAACCTGTTTGCAGGTTTGGGCATTTTTCACCCGCAGACATTCGATGTAAGTGCAGTTGTGACTAAGGCATAACATAATCCAGAATATGAATTTTTGTATCTTAAGGCCACTTGTTCAAATGTTTAAGTCAGTAAAATAACTCAAACCTGTTAGTATTTCTATAGTTCTCCGATGTTGTGCCCTTACGAAATTGAGGAATTCGTGATTCAGGGTTCTGCAACATCACTGATTCAGATCAGGATATATCTTCTATCCAGGTTCCCCATTTTAATCTCCCCCCATTTTTTTCCTCATCTTGCTGCATTTGCTTTGTTACGAAAGTGGGCAGTGCAAACCGTAACACAGATTTTAAAAGAGCCACAGAGGAAAATAATAGCAAGGAGTTTGGTTACAAACCTGCTGTCCCAAAGCCAGGTCAGCAAAAACAAACCTTCTGCATTTCAAGTCCTACAATTTAAGCATGAAACTTAATCTTGAGCAGAAAACGAACACATTCAATCACTAATCTTTGGTTTTGGAACCTTTGCAGCATCTTGCTCATCATATGATTACAGACAAAACAAAACTTTATTAAAAAATTTTTTTTAAAGAAAGGGATTGTTAGATTTACCATTTATGTTCGAGCCCTCTGATTTCTTCTCAGAGTTACAAATAAACCCATATATAACATGCTTAAAGTAAGCTTCATGAAGTCACAATGTCATACACTGCGTCATAGATTAGCACAGGCACGAGCCCCCTGACCTTGTCCTTGTATCACAGTGGAAAAATGAGGGCTTCGGGACTGAAGAGGAAGCTCTACATGGACAATTATGATGCAAAACTCATGTCCTTGTGTGTCTCACAATAAATCCTCAATTTGTCTATTAATAATGAATTATAATTGTACTCTCGAAATGGGACCTCTGTGCAGTTGGTCTCCAGAAGGGGACAGACCCATCAGTAACATTACATTGCATTTGTGGTCCACTATGACAACCTATCGTATAAATATATTTATATATACAATAAAACATGATGATTTTGGAAGAAGCAGAATAATTGCGTGTCCTCTAATAGATAATACAATCAGGCCAGGGTAAGTTCATTGTTAGCCCTCTTTGTGACTTCAGGCAACCCCTGTATGTTTGAAATGAGGTCCATTATCTATTCCATATGTTCACAGTCTGCTGAGAGGGAACTGCAGTCCAACAGTCAAGCTGTGGGGGCCATTTAACTCGCTCACCTCTGGAGGAGAGTTACTTCTTCCTCTTGAATGATGCTTTAAACATTCCTTTTTCCCCCCACATATCCAATTCTACCAAAGGATCACTTGTTGAATACAACCCACCAATCAGGTTTAGTCATTTTAGTCCATGTATTAATGCAGTAATGAAGCAAATATCTACTACAATACTATTGTATTCCAACAAATATTACAATTTAAAAAAAACATTTGCTTCTGTTTGGAAGATGATAGTTTACAACTGGGGTAAAAAGTGACAGGATCTATGTCCAAATTCCCTCACTACTTCCTAATACCTTAAAGATGATATAGTGTGAAACTATGTTAGTGGATTTTAACGTAATGTGGACATATGTTGACTACTTCCTTTTTTTAACTCCAACAATGACATCACCCATTTTTTAATGTAAAAACCTAATAAATACTGTATGGATATTTTGCGAAGACTGTTTATTAGGGGTGCTACAATTAATCGATTGATTGTTGACTCAATTTCTTTTCCCACAATCTAACCAGATTGATCTGTCTGAGTCCAGTTGAATTGATGTATACCATTATAAAATCATTTCAAAATGAGATAAATCAATAATCGATATTGGAAATTTCCATTTGGATTGAGACATGGTAGGTTTATTTTACTACAACGTAAAAATGACCAAGTGACAACACACGTGATGCAGCAAAAAGTGATCAACCATCATTACAGTCTAATGTGTGGAAACACGGAATTTTGCAAACATGACCATACAGTGTGGTAGAATGTTCTAAAAATGTTCTCTTTGTATTATTTTGATGTGGAAAAACAACAGTGGGCTGAACTTTACCCATCTAAAATGCAAATGGATTTGCCATTAAACCTTATTTGCTTGTTTATTTGTGCACATATTTAATTTACACTTGATACGACATGATATTAGGTCAGTGAATCAGATCGAATCCGAACGTTCAAAATGAACCAAAGTCGTCTATTTATTGGATCAGCAACCAATAATTATGATATGAATGGAATCGCTGTTAAAATAAATCGTTATGCTCCCCTATAGTTGAAAGTGTCAAACAGCTGTCGTGCTAAAATTAAGGCGGATGTAGTATTTATTGTTTTATTACATAAAACCAGGCATAGTGTGAGCAAAATGAAGAGTTTTTCTTCATTGTTACTTGCCTATAAAGGTTAAGTTTTTTTATTCGATACGGTCACTATGCAATTATGGACATCTATTCTGAGAGTCATAGATGCAAATATACAATTACACAATGCCTTATTAAGTGGCTAGAAAATACAGGCTTGTGTCAGAAAGGGGTTCCAGTGTTAAAACTCTGCCAAACCACTGGTGTGAAACAGTGAAAGCTGATTTCCTGTGGCGACGCCTGACAGGATAAGATCAACAACAGCATCTTACAAACCTTATTAGCAATTTACAATTTTTCAAATATTTAGTTTTATTGTTTGGTAAAACAGAAATCATACATTAAGCCAAAACAAAACCATGACTCAAAAAACAAGGGTTGAACCTAATTATGGGGAAAGTGAGACATTGCATCACTAGAATCTTCTGTGTTCTGATAATTAAAACTTGGATAATATTTAAAATATTCTTACTTTTTTTTTCAAAGGACAAATGGTTCAAACGGAATGCATTGAATGCATTGTGGTCTATATTTGTTAATCCAGTGAGCATCGATGCTCCCTAGTTTTTATGCAGAGACTTTTGGGAAATTTCCAGGGTACTTGGTTTTGGAATTCTAGATTAAAAAAGGCGATTGCCCTACATAGTGCACTAAGTTGTGAGAGAATTCGGACACAACCCGAGAGACAAAATTGTGATTATTTCATCAGACTTGTTGTTATTTATCACATTAGAAAATATGTTCCTTGTATAAGACATGTAAAATGTCGAGGCTGCCACCCAGGTTTTGTCACTTGTGCTCAAGCACTTCATGATGAAAATCTTAAGGAGTTGTCATAGTGCCTGGGGAGGAATGCTGCTTTAAGAAAAACATCCTAAACAGTTTTTTTTTTGTCTCCTCATCAAAGCTCACCCTGGAAGACCCAGCATCATCTGGATTCTTGCTTAGTGGGTTGCCTAGTTTACTGGTGCTTGAGGCTTGATTTAAATAAAGGAAACATGTACAAAGTAGTCTGTCTGGTTATTTGGGTGGATGTAGTCGAAGGGAAGATTAGTTACTTTTTAGCCTCACATTTTCCTCGCAGTTTTAAATTTGCCTAGCGGGACACTCAAAGGATTGAATTAGTACTAATGTTGCTCCACTTAATCTGGAAAATATTGCTTTATGTGTTGAATTTAATGATTTTGCAAAAGGATTTTTTTTAATGTCACACAGGTTAAAACGAAAAAAAGGGAAGTTCTTCATGAAGTCTTAATTATAAAAGTCTGGTTGTAATTACAATAAGGAAGCAAAAAAAATGTGAATGAGATGTGGAGATTTTTTTGAAGGCATCTTCTTCTCATAATTTAGCAGCAGTGCAGTGAAAATCTAGCCCATCCTCAGCTCTGATGCATTGATCGTTTTGTATCTGTTCTTTCTGTGCAGGTTGTTTGATGTGTGCACAGTGTCTCGTACAGACCGGGAAACCAAACTAACTCTGGTCTTTGAACACGTGGACCAGGACTTGACCACTTACCTGGAGAAGGCTCCTGATCCCGGAGTTCCGCCTGAGACCATCAAGGTAAACATGACCTTTACATTACAGGCCTCAGGTAAGGAAATGCCTTTTTTGTTCAAGTAGAAAGAGTGTTTGTGAAGACTGGATCAGTTACAGCTAAGAAAGTATTTTAAAAGGGATAAAAATGAAAATGTTCAGTTTTTGTTCAAGGTGTTAGGGATGTGTTTTTTCTTTCCTGTGGCTTCAGTTTTGGTTGAATGCAATCATGTCACTACAGTTCTCAGAGACTTATGGGGCCAAGCTCCAAGTGTTGGAGTGGTTCCTCTAACATAAGAAGTGTTCGGAAGGAAGGCAAACATGGCAGATGGGTTCAAATAGGGCTGCACGAAATGAAGAAAGCTTGCGATGTGCGACATTAAGGATCAATATTGCAATGACGATATCATTTGCGGTACATGAACAAATAAAAAAACATAAACGACTTGCAGATCTTTGTTTTCATTCTATAAAACTGGCCTCTTTTTTTTTTTTTTTTGAAGGTTTGAACTTTAAGAGTTTAAACAAAGTAGAAAAGTGTGAAAGTGCTCATGTCTGTCTGAGAAACGTGTATTAAGTGTGTAGTGAGGAATTTTACAGGCATAAGACAGGTAAAATCCTACTTTGTGGTTTCACCTATCGCAAGTTATTTTTAGAACATTACCCTTCTGATAAACAAGGGAACACTACCATGCATCATTTCCATTTCACTGCAACATTTTTTGTTAAAAAAAAAAAAAAAAAAAGTCAACATAACTCAGACTATACTCCAAATGACCATGGTCTTCTTAGGAGATGGGCATCTAACAAAAAAGGGCTCCGTTTGATTGGTCAACGACATGAAGGAGTTCATCCAATTGGTCAAATGCAAAAAAGGCTGTATTTGATTTGTTGGCATAGTTGCTGCCATGACATAGTTTTAGCATGTGTGCAAACAATTAAGGCAGGGGTGTCTGAATCCAACATGTTTTCCAACCAACCTGCCTTTAAAGCTTCTTGTTGGCCAAAAACACCAGATCCAGGTGATCAACAGCAGATAAGACAGGATTTCTGGAAAGCCGGCCTGGAAGCCTTGGAGTATTAAATGCGGAAGCCCCAAACGTGCATATACGCGTGTTTACAAAGAGTTTTCTTTAGAAATGATGGCTTGTTTCCGAGCGCTGTGTGAACATAGCAGTAACTCTAGGCTTTGGCTTAACAGTATCAGATACAGAAAGGGAGGGAGTCACCTTTAAAAAATCGTTCTTCTCTGTTAAAAAATTCAGACTATTCAATTTGTTCCCATCAACTGGCTTTGGATCAGCTCCTCTTTTGACATTCTGCGTCACCACCATCGTCAGTTTCTCTCCTGTATTGAGCATCTACTTACACTTTTCCTTAAGGTCGGAAGTGGATGTGTTACAATCCTCTTTCCTCTGAAACCATAATTTTTTATTGAAACCTTTCCCACACAAATCCCCTTTTGACTATTTTTCGATCAGCTTTCACCCCAAGGTTTGTAAATGTGCCACAAACACTACTGGAAAGGAATATGCCCGTTCAGATGCAGGACGCTCAGAGTTTGAAGTGTCAGAATTGAAAGTGAGAAGTTCCGGTTCTGCAGCCATAAAAGAGTCTTCACCTTAGGGCTGGGTGCTTGTGTGAAAGATTAGTTTCAGGCAGCAGTGGCAGATGGGATGCTGCTTGAACGGCACACATTGAAAAGAAAAACATTTAAATAAATGTCACCAGTTATTTTAATAACAATCCAATGAATGAGATGTGGAGTTCTTCCCAAAATTTCTATTAGTTGTTTTTTTGGTACAACTGAAGACCTGCATTTAGGCTAAAACAGTTGTTACCTAAAGCTTTCAACGTTTCTTTAGAAAAAAAAAAAAACATTCTCATTTTATGCCTGCTTGACACTTGATTTCGTGGAAAACAATGAATTCATCAACATTGTCGGCTTGTTTGTAAGACAAAGGGAAATTAAGTTCGTTTTAATGTTAGAGCGTTGTTCTGCCGTTTGGAAACCTTTCATCCAACCTTTCACTGGACTCCACAGACATTTGTTTCCAGTTGTAGCAACTTTGAAGTACTGGATGCAATTGAATTGGGCTAGGAGGGTCCATCTCCTGGAGAAGATGTGAGATGTTTATGAATCCCAATACACCAAAAATTCATTTGGAGTGAAAATGCAATGTTGACTCAAAACAATTCAACAAGGTATTGAAAGACAAATAGCTTTTAGGTCTTTAACTATTGTGTTTATACATATATATGTGTATATACATGCAGTGTATTCTTGGCTAGTAACTTGAGTGCAGCTGGCGCCAGCACTGCTGACTCAACACAGGCATGTCACTCACCAGTTCGATTCACAGTCAACCTGGATGGCTCAGTATTAAAGCACGGTGGGTGATCGGTGAATGCATACTGTAGCAACAAAAATTTCTCGCTGAGTTCCCACACACTCGCGTCCGTCAGAGCTTTGCCATGCCATGCCTGTAGTTAGGAATGACGTGAATGAGACGTAACGTCATTTTCACAATAACTACGTGTGCGACCAGGTAAAATGATTTAAAGGAACCATGCATGGAAACATGTGGGTTACACTTTCTTTAAGTCATGCCACTTTCAGTATTCAGCCATCATCCTCCATGTTATATCCATCCATCCATTTTCTGAGCTTGCTCAATCTTTTTGGGGCCCTAGTGGTTGCTGGAGCCTATCCCAGCTATTGTTGGGCAAAGGTGTGGTACATCCTGGACATGTTGGCAGTTCGTCGCAAGGCACTGCAAATTACAGTCAAATGTTTTTTTTTTTAATTAATTGAAAATAAAATTAAGTTACTTCTTTGGTGACAGCTGCCTCTTGACATTTGGGTTTTGTTTTTGATAGCCAAGTTTAATTTGGTACAAATCTAACACAACCTGAAAAGCCCTTCAGTTGTCTATTTTTTATGCTTTTTTTAAATTTGTCACACTAACGTCAGTGCGTGGATGGCTATTGCATTTTTGTCTTTCATCTTTGAGTGCAGGGGAGTATATAATTAAAAAGAGGAGGTAGTGACGCTTTAGAAGAGATTTATTCACAAGCTTTAACTTCACAAAATAATAACAGTTGACAGAAATCATACCTGTCAACTCCAGGCTGATAAGGCGTTAGGAACTGCAGACTAAAGTTAGACTGACTCAGTAATACTGATATGATGAATAAGTGCAGGACAAAAATATTGTAAACCTTTTTTTTAATGTACAACGCATTATTCAAGAATTTGATGTATATTTATACAGCTAAAATAAAAATTATTTATACTGTATACCATTCTGGTCGCTGTGAATGTGAACATGTAAGCTCCCTTCATATTTAGCAACATTAGAGTAGCACAGTGTGTATCCTTTTCACTATGTCGTTCAACTTTCGGCATATCCCCTTTGGGGTTGTCACAGCAAAGCTAGGAATCAAACACTGATTATTCTTGTGTCAGTCCTTCACTTAATCAACTGAACTATCCAGCTGCTTGGTGGATTTCCTTTACTATTTGACAAATTCAAATGAATAATCAGTGAATTTCATCAATAAATCTTGTGTTTTGTTTTTTAAATAATATTTGATAGTTGGCAACACACTGATCTCATGTCCACTGATACAAAACAACAAAGTTAAAAAAATATGTCACTTGTGCTGTAATCCAGGAAAGCATTTGCTATCATAAGTTTGGAATGAAATATTATTATATTATTGAAGTTCAAAAGCTGAATATTCTGTCAATGAGCTGCCTCACAAGTCAGGTAAAGTGAGAAAGTCTTGTCTGCTATGCTTTTTCTCCAGGTCAGAATGTAGCAGCTCAGTATAGTGACAAGGTTTCGGACACAGAAATTCAGACAAATGACATTTGGAAGTAATGAGTGATGTACACATTTTTTCCCATTATTAGAAAAAGTTTTATATTTTTATACTTTGAATAGTGCTGTGCTTAAAATGTCCAATAAACCAAACTCTGGCTTTAGGACTTGTGCATATAAAAGTTTTTTAAAAAGTGTGTTTTTTTTATTTCTTGGAGTTTTTAATTTTTTTTATTTTTCATATCACAAAACCAGTGAATTCCAAATTGTGTGCGCTTTTTGCATCCCTTTTCAATTTCTTTAAAGACCTACTTCAATGAAAATCGTGTTTTTGACGTTTTTAACGTGTCTTTGTGGTATTTCTCTCATGAAGGAGCACATATAGAAAATTAAGATTAAAACTGTGTTTCTCACTTCTCAAATCATGTTGAATCAGGAGCAGATGAAATAAAGGTGTTTGAAAAAGAATGTAGAAAACTACAATCATCGGACCACAAGTCCCCTGATCCGCTCTATTCTGATGACGACTAGATCCATGTACGGCTTTGTTGTCCTCGTCTGAGCTGGAATCTGGCTCAAAACTGTTTGGCTGGATAGCTCCAATATTGCTCGCCATTTTTGTTGCACCGCTCATGTTAGGTTGTAAACAAAGCTGGAGAAAGAGTAAATAAAGGGTTGATGGGAAATAAGCACAAGCTTACTCTGCTCCAACAGTGCTGCCCACAACTCAGAGGCACATTTCTAATAGAGTTTTGTTGCTCTGCAGAAACTATGTCCTGGAAACAACACAGGTTTTTTTATTTTGGCTAAAATCGGCAAAATCACAATTAAGTGTATTCAGTGTGGTTGGTTCGGACCATGTCCTGAACCATGCGTTTGGTCCGTATTCAGGCCACCAACAAACTGACAATTCTGTTTTGCACCAAAGCTCGTAAACAATAGCGTGTGACCAAAGGTCTCTTCAGTCATTGGCCAGGAATTATGAGAGCAAGGCAAAGCAACAAGAGAAAGAATAACAAGACAATATAATAAGTTCCTCGCTTTGCAATCCTTGTCGGGATAGTTTACTGATTTAAACTTTATTTTTCACTAATCAATTTTGATTGTCTGTATCAACGTTGGGTTGAACACTTTTTATTGCTACTTTAGTATGGCGGAAGCATGCTGCAAGGCGGTTACTAAGAAGACGGCAACTATGAAAGTACACTGATAAGTTTTTATGACTTATAGATTGTGGGGAAAAAAAGTGTGAGAAGCAATGTGCATCTCATTAAAAGTTGTTTTCATGAGCCTGCATTCATCTGACCAAATTTCAATAAGTTGCTTTGTTTCATCGTTGCTCCACTCCTCTGTTTACATCCCATAATGTCCAGCTACAGTGGCCATTTTGCTTCAGTTGTTCCACTCTGAGCACTGAGCCTTTTGAAACTTAGAAAACTCAGCCGTAACTCGGTCAGATCTGAATCAAACCGAGACCACCTCAAAAGATGGGTCAGAGAGCGGTTCTTGGTGGAGGATCAGAGTTTGCTTGGGTGTATTCGGACAGAAAATTTGTTCCGGATTTTTGAGGAAAACAAACTGTGCCTAATTTGAATACATGCTAAAATACCATTGGGAACGCTTTTACAGTAGATGATTGGAGTGAGACTTTAAATATCTAAAACTGAAAAAATCCAAAATGATTCATCCTTAATGATTTGAAGAAATATAACATTAATCGTGGAACCGTTTTTGGCAGAAATTTGTTACCATGACAACTTTTTACTGTGGGGAACCCTTCTGTCTGATGTTTATCCTGTTTTTTGCTGTTTGAAAGTTTATAGATTCTATACAACTATGTTTAAAAATCAGTGTTTATTCATTGGAACAAAATCTCTAGTAAAAAAAAAAAAAGACAGAAGAAGATAGTTAAATTGTCACAACTTGCTTATATGCCAGATTTGAAAGGTTACTAGAATTCCTCCTTACTTAAGAAGAGTTTGAGACAGGAGGTTTTCAGCTCTGTTAAACAGTTGGATGCCCCATTAGGCCACCCCTCCTCCTTATGCTTTCTCTTAACATCTGACCAGCTGGAGCCTTAAGGGGACAAAAGGACAAGCAGTGACAACACATCATAGGCACCTTTCTCTGTTATTTCTAGGACACACACAGTAACCTGAGGGTGACCCCATTATCTCTGAGCAACTGTCTTTGCTCTCAGCTGTACCTTTATGGCAGCAGGTCTAACTTAAACCATTGCTCATCTGAAAAATTCATCATCAGTGTCTTCATCCCAAACCCCATGAGGACCGTAAAAAGATTCACCATCTACTAATTTACCCTACTCGTCAAAGATCTGCCATACTTACTAAAACTAACCAGTAACAGACACCCCACCGTGGCCCATCTGAACCCTTACCCATGATAAATACTTCAGCCCTCCACCCTTCACCACCCACTCTGATTCAAGACCCACCACATGGTCATTGATGAAAGACGCCCCCCTCCAGGGATCAAATGAGCTGGAAGGACATCAAGCAGCCTGCTTGCCCCAGTCTTAGTGCTACTCAGGCGGGCCAGTGCTTGGGTCCCTCCTCCACCACTATTCACCACATTCGTCCAAACTTCCACCGCTCCACTCCGTGGGCCCACGAAGGGGGGAGGTTAATGAAGCATGGGGAGGGAATTACACTAACGCTAACCGGCAGATGTCCTATATTGTTCCATACTACAATAAACAATATGGCTGCCTCTGGTACATTAGCATCAAAAAAGGAGCTGAGCTCAGAAAGCCATGTTTTGACTGCCTCTTGCAGTCGGTCTGTTTTCTCCCAACTTTTTCAGGGTTAGATATGTTGCCTTTTTGCTTGGTATTTCTTTCTCCACAAGTTGTCTGAATCGCATTTTGAAAAAAGTCCTTCCGAATAAAATTTGAGCTATTCTTTTTCATTAACTTTTGATTGGTGTAAAATATATAATCAACCTTGTACTCATGTGATTTTCACAATTTCTATTTAATAATTAGATACTGCCCTAATTGCCTTTGTTGAGTTTAATTCTGGAAAAAAGCTGAATTGTTTATGACTTTTTGTGTTTGTAATTGATACTATGGAAAAGGCTAAGAAGGCCAAGATTGTTTGTGTCTAAGAGTCACACGTGAGATAATTAGTGTTTACTAGGAAATGCTTTTGAAAGGAAATAGTCATGAAATGACTATTTAAAGCTGAGAGGAACTGATGGGTGGGGGAATACTATTGTGTCAGCCCCTCCATGCTACACACACACACACACACACAAATGGCTAACTGCCTGCCTCTGTCCTATGGCCCTGTGTGTCTGCTGCCATTCTCCATAGGTCATGGCTGAATGGAGATGTAGAAAGGAAGGACTGTTTATGCATCCTGCCTATGGTCAGAGTGCACTCACATGCGTTTGCATGCTTTCACTCAGTGATGCACCCTCACACAGGGGTTCACATGTACGCAAATATACCCATCTTTTACTTTATAACCAAAAGTTCAGATTGTTTGTGCCACGTCACTCACCGTCCCCACAAAACAGTGTGTCTTTTCTAAGGCTAGCACACAGCCAGGCCCCACGCCATTTGCTAATGTTTTCTGCCTGAATGCACAGGCCTCATTGACTCACACACCAGCTGGTTAGCCACTTAATAGAGCTGTGGACTCTGGTCCTCTTCACTTCTGGGGTCTTGATAGACTGTTTTGGAGCTGTTTATTTGTGATACATGTTTGGAAAAAAAAGCATGCGCTTCCCATTGTTTTTTTCCTTCCTCTATGTTACCTACCTTACCTACTTCTTACATGCAAAAACATGAACTGGATGCATAAAGTTGCCTAGATGATTCAAAAACAAACAGTTAAGGTAATAACTCTGCTCAAACGGCCTTACCACCATCCCCTGCACTATTTGTTTACAGGTGTAAGACCTGTTTGAGTTTCAAAAGAACAAGTCTAAGCTGGTTTGGGAATGGTTGATTCCTGCTTACAATAGTTTGCTAGTATGTCATAGATGCTACTACTTAATGTCACTGCTAAGGTCCGCTGACGGGCCTGAAAAGCAACCAAGAAACAGTTAAGTATAGCAGGACAGCTGCTCGCTAATGCAGATCTGTTCTCACACAAAGCAGGGGCCTGACTCTGCCTCTGTTTTTTATGTGTGTGTGTGTTTTAGTCAGTTATCAAACATCTGCCACAGTTGACAAGAAAAGAGATAGGCTTCTCCTTGTTAACTCCCTCCATACTTCAATGTCTTGTTGCATTTATATTTTGGCACTTTTTGTTTGGTAAACGTATTCATATTTTCTATGCAGATGTGATAGATGAAGCCATCGGTTTTAGTATGTCATATTCATCAGGTAACAGCAAAGGTAAAAAATCTGTTTGTATTTTTTTCTTAAAACATTTTTTTTATATATTTAGGATATGATGTACCAGCTGCTCCAGGGACTGGACTTCCTGCACTCGCACCGCGTGGTTCACCGTGACCTGAAGCCCCAAAACATCCTGGTCACCAGCGGAGGACAGATCAAGCTGGCAGACTTTGGGCTTGCTCGCATCTACAGCTTCCAGATGGCTCTGACGTCTGTGGTGAGTTAGTTGCTATCAAACCACTTTGGCGCAGAGTTTAGCCTCTGTGGCTTTGATGGGAAAATATTCCCTGACCCTGATGCCATATGGAGCTTTGGACAACCAAATCTCATGGCACTTATCTACTAAGCATCTCTCGAATGCTTTTCAGCTCATTCTAGCCTTATTTTTTGCATGTAATGCCAAATCTTGAACTGATGTGGCTGAACTGATACACAAAACAAGTTTTTGTATTCATCAGTTATTATCTGTAATTGACAACACATCAAAGTCTTTCTGTTTTGATTAACACAAACACATGGCTTGAACTTTTCTCCCTTCTCCTGAGAATTGGATAAAAAGCATCAGGCGTTTTGTCTGGGCACTTACAGGGCATCCGTTGGTATCTCAAGAGGAGTGCGCCAAATGATAGGATTTCTCTGTGTAAAGTGAGAGCCAAGTCCCTCCTTCATGCAGTGTCTCAGGAACCCCTCAGTGGCTGTCACAGAGCGGGACGGAGCAGACAAGACGAGACAGATAGGCCTCCCTTCTCACTGTCGGTACTTTGATGTTCAACTGTTGAGCTCTGGTATCTGATGACTTGATAATATAGAGAGAGAGACAGAAGGGAAACTTGGGAAGAGCTCAAATTATGAAGCATGAGACAATAAATGTGGGCAGCAACAGATACTCTGAGATTTTTTTATGCGAGCTTTTATGATAAGGTCTTTTAAACTGCTTTGCATCCATGCACACACATGCATTCATGCCTTGAAGCACATTAGCAATTTTCCCAGCCTGGACTTGTTCAATTCATTTTATAAAGTTGTAATGTTTGGAAAAACTTGTCGAAGCAAACATGCAAACAATTAAGAAAATTTGATTTTTGAAAAAGGCTTGGTATTATAATACATACCAACATCTAATTATAGCAGCTTCATTAAAGATTATCAAATAACTGCTAATAAAATAGTCATGATACTTTCATGTTTAGTTGCTCAGATTTGATCCCACGTGTAACAAAAGGGTGAGGATTAACTTGTAGTGGCTGCTTTTGAGGCACGGGAAAGACTGTGCAAGCAACATTTTCTAGTCTTTAGAAGAAAAAAACGTACCTCCGCTGTCAGCTTCAAAATAATGTTATGTCTTCATCTCACCATCTTTAAAAAAATAACACATATGTGTTATGGTTAGGTGATTCTTTAGTGCATCTGCTGTAGCTTAGCTGTATTAAGTGAATCGTTAGTTCAGGATGTTCAATATCAGCTAAACTCAAGGTTTTTTATGATAAAAGTGTTGTAACTCATGTAAGAAAGAGCTTGAGGTGAGTGACTGTAATCATGCAGCTGGAACCTAATATTTATACAAAATTAAGTTGCAAAGGCTAGTGCTGTCATGTGATCAATTTTTTGTGTGCAATTAATTAAATGCGACCTATAATTAATAATAGAATTAATCTATTTTTAATTGAACCTAATATTTGCTGTGAAAAGCCTCCTTTAGAGGTATTTTCATTTAAATTTGTGACTTTGTAGCATAGTAAAACATCAAAAAACAACTAAAGAAGTGGCTTTATGTAATTTTACTAATATCTTTCAACCTTTACTTTTACCACCCTCCGCTTGTCCCATTAATTTATGATAATGAACACCTCGTCAGGGTTTATCCCTTACATAATAGATAATAGTGATGGCATTATGACTTTGTTTTTGGTTAATTCTGTTGAGAACAACAAGGTCACACATTGATGACGTCGCAGCAGAGCCGCGGCACTACATGGCGCGTACATGGATGCCAAAGCATGCACAGAGTGAAATGTAAGATGCATTTTCAGCTGAATTCAAATAAAACATTCATGCAAGTAAACAGTTGTACCCTTGTTTCATATTTCAGAAAAAGACAATGGTTATGTAAACTGATTAAAACAGAGGTTAACGTGATAAAAAAATTACATGCTAATTTGTCTGTAATTAATTATTTGCGATTAACAAGCTAATTTGAGACCTCCAACAATAACTGCATTAGTAATGCAGTGGTCCCTCGCTATGTTGCGGTTCCTGTTTCACCGTCTCGTAATTGTGCAGATGTTTTTTTTAACAGTTTACCGTGTTCTTACATCCTGATTGGTTGTAAACCATGTCAATTATTCTCCTGTATTGTATGAAAATAGTGGATTTTAGTTATAGATTCATTTTGGATGTTTGTATTTGATGCTTCCTTTACGCCCTAGGAGAGCATTCTGCCTGCCTTAGAAAGCTAGAACCATCAAGAAATACAAAAAGGAATGCAAAGACTGATGGAAACAATATAAGATGAAGTACAAACGCAACAAATGTCATATTAGCTGCTTTTGAAGTGGAGTTGCAGAAGGTGATTAGGAAGCCTTATCTCTGATGACCTCTGGTAGATCATTTCACAAGCAAGGAACAACATGTGAGGATAGTCTTGCAAGCAGACATGTCACAATCAGATAGCGTTCCTATTATACATAGAAAGTACAGTTGAGAGTGTACACCTATAAATGTGACACTTGTCACTAAATGTGACACTCTGTAAAACAACTAAAACAATTTGAATTTCATCGAATATAACGCTTTTAGGTTAATTAAGAACTTATGCTGGACTGCCAGCACAGGCTTCAGAGCAGGTTCTGAAAGACCAGCCAAGAAATAATGGAACTGCACACAAATTTGTGTGTCATTTTCCTCTAATTATTAGATAGTGTGGTATATCAAAGTGTGGTATATGGTTCCACTTGCAATAGGTTTATTAACTAAGCACAGCTAAAAGTCCACAAAGCTAAATCAGAGTCAGACAGACAGAGGTCAATCACGAGTATGGGATAATTCAGGAAGAGACTAGAGATGTCAGAGTCCAGGCGAGGGTCAGGGCAGGCCGCAGGCAATCAGAGAAAAAGCAGGATCAGAAACAGAAGATCAGGTCCTAATAAAAACGCTCGGTAACACAGGCAGGGGTGGCACAAAACAATACTTCACACTGAGTGAGGACCTCTGCAGTATTTAAGTATTATGTGGGTGATTGTTAATGAGTGTCAGCTAAGTGGCATTTGGAGACTGTGCGTTGGGATTACTGGGAGATGTAGTGTCTAGTACTCTAGAGATGGGTCTCGTGGGAGACCAGAGGGGGAGACAGAGCTCTGACTCTTGACACTAGGCATGGATACCGTTTGGATTTTATTCAATGCTGGTCCCAAACCAGTACTTCTGAAATGGTTCTAATGCCTGCTTCAAAAATAAAAAATCTCACCAGTTCTTCTATCCATCCATCCATCTTCTTCTCATCCTGGCCCGGGTCGCGGGGGCAACAGTCTAAGCAAAAATGCCCAGACTTCCCTCTTCCCGGGCACTTCCTCCCATACCAGCTAAGAGACGTAGTCTCTCCAGCGTGTCCTGGGTCTTCCCAGGGGCCTCCGTCCAGTGGGACATGCCTGGAACTCCTCCCCAGGGAGACATCCAGGAGGCATCTGGACCAGCCTTGTACATGCCAGTGTTTTTCCTAAAACATTTAAATGTGAAGAAGCAGCATCCCAGTATATCAGATACTTTATCTCATGCTTTATATAAGCCTTACTGACAATCTGCACTGCAGTTTTGCATCTCCATTTTCACACATGCTGAATTAAACACACAGCTCATCGCCACGACTTTGGTCTTTTTTTTTTGGAACATTGTACACATCACTCATATCTATTAGGTTGCTGAATGAGCAACTTGCTGTGCAGTACATCCAAACTCTCACTTGTTTCACCTTTGACTAAAGCTACGTGCACCCTCACATCCTCACCCATTCTTACATGAGTCCGCCCACAATTACTGGGAAGGTACAACGATTGGATGGAATTGTGCAGCAAAACTGAATTTAAGCAAATGAAATGTCTGAAACAAAGCACCTAAAACTGCATTTTTATACAGTACTGGCAGTTCCTTGTACATCTATACCGGTACCAATTGGCATTGACTTTCAATATCCATCCCTAAATGTGGCGTTAATCAGATCCTGTTTCTTCTGCCATTATCTTTTATTTTGTCACTTTTTAGTGTCACACATAATATGTAATGGAGACAGCCATTGGGCTAATTAACATGCATCCTTTAAAAATATAAAACAACCCTATTTGCTAAAAAGGGTCAACCCATAGAGACAGATCAGCAACATCACACTGTTCATTTATGCATGTGGCAAAAAACCCGAGGAACTATTAAGACTAATTTTATGATTAGGACAAGAATTTCCTGAGTTCATATCTGAGGTTTATCCCCTGATTGGTGGCAATTGCAGAAGGAGACAAACCTCGGTATCATTGCGTCATTTAAAGACCATTTATAGTGTGGTTTGACTATGATTTTTTTTTCTTTTATGACTAAACTGGAGTGCTTTTTGTTGAGGTTAAAGTGCCTCTTGGGGAATTACCCATTAGTAACACATCAAGTCCCTGAAACTACTTATGTACCCAAGATAAGATCCAATTACATTTGCACACACATTCATTTCCTTCCTCGGTTATAAAGGTTGGACCACATAGATTTGAATAACTGTCATTTTTTGTCTTGGATCTGTTTTTACCAATAGTCTTGATGAAAAGCAAAAACACCCCTGATGAGGAAGAGCATCTTCTCATTTCTTTATTTTTGGCATGTGACTAGAGTTGGAGCTAAGGTGCTATTTAGTGATGGTTTTGGTTGAGGTGTACATAATGGATGGAAGTTAGCGCAATTTCCCAGTAAGGATAGTTGTGCAAGCGTGTGTCAGTGTATGTTGTGTTTTGTCCACACTTTGGCTGCTGAGCTCTGCAACGTGAGGTTGTCAGTTCCAGATGAATGTTCGTGCGTCTGGAATCCCCCTAGAATACCCCCCTATCAGCCCAAAACACGCACACAATCTCCTTTCACGCATTCATTGTTTCCTCTTGCTAATATAAGCACAAAATCTTTCCTGTGTGCAGAACACAGACACTAAAAACACATTTTCTTTAAGAGGATCTTCCCCTTTGCCCAACAGACCAGCAGTAACTGATTTAGTCACCAATGCCCCTGTTACTGACTTTGGAGAACTGCTCTTGCTTAAGCAGACAGGGCAGTTTTTGAAGTGAACCATTTAGAACTTGTAGAATGAGACGGTAGTCGAAGTCAACATTTGCATGAAGCCATCAAAGAGTCCCTAACTCACTTTTTTTTTCCAGTCTTGCTAACTGAAAGTAGTACTCTCATACACTGAACTGATGATTTACCAGCACTGCTTGAACTTCTCTTTTTGTGATGAATTTGCTCTCTTGCCCAGCAACACGGTTAGCTGTTATGTTGTCGACAAAGTGTGTGATCAGTTTATGTATTTTTTAAAAAAGAGTTGTGATATTTGGACTGAACGCATGACTGCATTTGACTTGTGGTTCCATCAGCATCACTGACAGACTGTTACTATATTCAAGAAACAAAGAAAAAGAAGAGAGTTTTGCCGACTCTGGTCCAGATCGGTCTCCCTTAGGCTATGGTCACAAATACAAGTGCCACCACCGCACAATCAGTAGGTATTGACAGAATTTTTGAGATTTAATGCAGCTGCTCGATGCGTAAATGTCCAAAATCAAGTTTTGAGTATTAAAAATTATAGGTAAAATAATGCCTATTGTTGAAAATTGCCATCATCCATCCATTTACAGAACTCGCTAAATCCCTTTGGAGGTCTCAGGGTTGCTGGAGCGAACCCAGCTACTGTTGGGTGCATCCATCCATCCATCTCACACATTCACACCTGTTTAGAATCCTCCTTTGTACAACCTGAAATATTACAAATGACAGGATCGGCCTCTCAAAATTGAACTGTGTGTGATGGTGGTTTTAATATCCAGCAGTATTGGTTAAACCTACAAACAAAAAACTTAAAAACACATTTTTCCACCTTTCTTTATTAAACATCAGACAAACTTTTGAAAAATGATTCCGCCTTTTGTTCTTGAGCAATAGTTGAAGGTCACCAGTCTGATTAAAGGAATTGGTTAAGCTGTAACTGGCTCCACTAAACTGTGAATGGAAACTTAATGAGTGAGCTGAGATTTTGGAAACACGCACTTCAGTAATACTCAGCATTTGTTTGGGTTTATCGGTAGAGGTTCACTTTTTAAGGAAAATTTGTGAGGCACAGGAAGATTATTTAGACAGTTTTATGATGAAACATTCATCCCTTTGACATTTGGGGAATGTAAAATGTGAAGCTAGGTTCACTCCGGCAACGCACATTTAAGCAAGCACGTCAACGCACGCAAATGTGCACTTTGGGCTTCCGTATTTAAAACTCTTTCAATCACACGCCTCTATGCAAGTTTCTATGACCTATTTTGGGATCTACGTACTATACTCAAGTTCTTTAAACGCCCATCAAAAGTTAAACCAGGTTGAACTTTGACCAATCAATGACTCCGTTTTGGTAGTGACAAATGGATAGCACCCCCTTTAATTCACAGAAGTGCCAACCATTGAAAATTGATCACGGAGTAGAGATTAATAATTGAGTTTTGTTCCCGGCCGGAATGATATCACACCAAGTCTTTCACATATCGGAATAGAGCTGTGAAAGAAAAAGCCTGAAGTTAGATTCACAATATTTGCACCACTTCGACATTTTACACCAAGCCTAGGTGGCAGACGTGCACTAGTAGAAAAAGAAACCCCTCCCTGCTTGTTCAGTGTGAACACCATGGGCGGGTGCCCGGTGTAATTGTAGCTTGACCAAATTAATTCCTCCAACTCAATGTGACCAAATGCAAGGGATTTGACAAGGAGTTTGGCTTCACAGTGAAGAACTTCCTGTCATGATCTACAAATCCACAGGTGGAGGAGGATTAAAGGTTAGGTTAGATGTTTTTTAAATAACATGTCTAAAGCTGACTTTAGGGGGGGTCTTTTTTCCTTACTATCTACACAACATCTACTGCAGGGCAAGGCAGTCTGGATGGTCCCATGAAGCTCATTTACTTAACCCTCAGATGCATGTCATGCGCATATTGTTACTTGTCAAATTTGATTTAATAAAAAAAAAAAAAAAAACTCAAGCGGAATGCCACTAGACTATAATTTTAGAATTTAGTTTTTCACTTACAAATAAATAGAAAGGGATGTTATAGTTTAAAGATTAGATTTGCCTGTAAGTGTTTGTTTTTTGTCTTTTTATCTTATCTTAAGCTCATCACAACACAAAAGCTGAAGGGGATTTTGGACTCAAATCATTCAGAGTCATGACTAACACATTAAAATGTCTGAACATAATGCCTACTTTCATGATTTTCTGAGCATAATTTGCATCTCCTATTTGATTTTAGAGTCCTAACTTTTACCCCACAGCCTTCTGTGAAGTCCGTGACTGGTGTCTGTGCCGAGAAGTGAAACTTTTACCTTCTCCAAGGTGTTTTTCCTACGTTTCCCCCAAGTTCCCTTCAGTCTGCTCATACCAGAATAAAAGACACATATAGAAACCAGATTGCCTCTCCATATTTAAGCTTTAACATGTTTTTTAGACTGTTCATTTCACCCAAGACAGACAGGAAAAAAGGCAAGCGAGCAGTAGCAAGAAGAGGGGGTGGAGGGGGGTGGGGGTCTTGCACTGCACGCAGTTGAGCACGTGCACTCTGGGAATGTTTAAATATCTCCTCAAACAGCTCCACTTGGGGAAAAAAAAACATGAAAGAAAAGTTATCCTGAATAGTCTGCAGCGAAGCAAAGGACAGGCTCCGCTTAAGCAAACATTCACACACTCACATGGTATAGAATATAATATACAACAATGAATACCATCATATTTTTAGACCCTTAAGCTTAAAAAAGGCTTCACTATCATTACAAATGGATCCACAAACCTTTGGGTTAATGAAGAACAGGGGCACAACTTGTCACCTGTATATCTAAACCGACTCTACAAGCAACAGCAAACCGAGTATTAGCCGAAAAAGAGGAAAAATGACAGCATATATCAGGAATTTTCCAGTTAATGATGTGCGGATGTGGTAGCACTGGGGAGAGGGAGCCACTGACTGTGCTGTCTTTGTTTCGTTTGCTGTGGGCCCCGTGCAGCATTCCTATACGCTGTGCATACTTTGGCAACAGTTGCAGTGCCCCTTTTTTTTTCCTGTCGTACTGTATACAGTCTGTGTGCTGCTCTTGCATTTTTTCGCTACCAGGTCTTTCATGCTTCCACCCACGACCCCTCCGGTTGAGTTTACCTCACCCCCACTGCCTTCTGAATTCCTTGTTCCGGCTTGGCCTCGTGAGGCGACAGCGTCCGAGTTGTCTTTTTTTTGCAAAGTAAAGCAGAGAAAGTGAGGGAGGAGTGAAATAATGGTGTTTATAACATGGCTGACTGCTGAGGCTTCGAATGGGGCCCCTCTGGAGACAACATCACAGCCTGTGCCTACTGTACTTTGAGTGCAGTTCTGTGGTTATTATTAGCACATCCGCTTTGCCTTTCCCATATGTGGTCTACCTACAGACTCTGTATCCTTCTGAGATTCTCAGAGGAAGACTTTCATTTATGATAGAGTGCTTTCAGGAATGCCGTTAAATCCAGGATTAAAACTTATCCCAGTTGGGCTTTCGGATGAACAAACTGCACTTTATCCCACTTCCTGTTGGAAGGTAAAAGTGCCCATCATGCCTTTTTTGACTTGCTGAAGTCATGTTTTTGTGCCTTGTGCTTGTGAGTGTGCAGAGGGCACATGTCAGTGTTCAGGGCTGCTCTTTCATCCTCCGCTTCCTCAGTAAGAGGGAATGTAAACTATGGGCTTCTGGCCAAACGCCGCCAACTCCATCACCTCCAGGCCACAAGCTCCTGTCATCTTCAAGGCGTTATGTCATTGTGAAGGTCTCCATTAGAATATCTCACTGACTGGAGGGAAACTCTAAGCATAGCTTCAGAAAATAGGACAGGAAGCAACATAAATTTCTAGATAAATGTATTCAGTCAAATGCTTTGATACACATTGTTGTCAATAGGAGGAATACAGTGTTCCCTCACTATATTGTGGTTCACATTTTGCAGTTTTGCTGGGTTTTTTTAGCGCAATTTTGCATGCTTTTTTTTTTTACGCATCCTGATTGACAGTAGACCATTATCAATCCGTCCCTCTGTGCTGTGTCTCCCGTTCAGACAACAGGTCCTCAAGCTCTCAGGGTTGTTGGAGCTTAAAATTGATTTCCTTGGGTAAAATTATATATGTTTAATAGATATTATCCACTAATAATGGCCAGTTTTGTTGTTTGACTCTGCTTGTAAAGCTTTGGTGATGTAGTTAGATTGTGCGACATTACCAGCTCTTGAGAAACTTTCTTGATACTCTGCATAATTACAGAGAGCAGTAGTGGCCTGAAGATACATTTACAGATACAAAAAAAACTTTCCATTGAATTCCATTTATTATTTTCCATTAATCGAAGCAAAAGCAAGGGCTGCTCATGCCACGTGCACATTAACACACGTCAGTTGCCCTTACGCTTATATGCATGCCGCACTTTGTTTCACTGTTACATGGTGCGTGCACAGTGCGTTGGTTTAGCAGGTCTGAATGATGCACAGCGGACAGGCTTGGAGGTCTGCCTTGTGTTGTGAGGTCCTCAGGGGCAGGAGAAGCCATTTTCCTCCCTCATGGGAAGTAAGCAACAGAGATCAACAGAGAAAGCTGCAGAGGAGGGGGGGGGCCTGAAAGGAATTCCCAGAATGTTGTCCTTTAATCTGACCCTGATCACACTCTCTCCCTGTCTTTCACACAAACTTTTTTCACTTTTCTCATTTAGTTAATTTCAGATTATTTGTTATTGGAAGGATACATCACGTTAGAAATGCCCGGCAGCAGCCTAGAATGTAACACGCCATCAGAAGAATTTATTTATTCTATATGTGACTCATGCGGTGTACTGTACATAGGAATCTGTATCCGCTTTCATGCCACCAAGATAGAAGGAGAGCAGAGGTTGGAAGTGAATCAAAACAGAGAAAAGTAAAACAACTCAACTAAAGAATTATGAATCCAAACATGGTGGGAGGAAAAGACGGTGAATCATTCACACACAAAAAAAAACAAGACAGCAACGTTTTTTGTTTTTCTTTCCCAGGACAGCTGAAGTGTTGCTGTAATCATCCTTAGTAAAACAGTTGTTGTGCTCATTGTTCAGTGGTGACTCAGACCAAGTACCTGTTGTAACATTAACACAGTAACAGACTGAAGCTTTTCAAACAGAGGGTTAAGCTGAATCCATTCATGTTTGTTGTGGGGGCCATTAGATGTCGGCTCCACTGCTCTGTCATGCTAGTGTGTTTTGGATAACTTGCAGAAAACAGAGGTTGCAGGAAAGAATACTTTTATGGACTCTTTATTTGGTTAAATTGGTCAAAACTTCATTGTTGGAATCAGAGTATTTTTTTAAATAACCTGTTTGCTGTAGTTTTTTTTTTTTTGGCATATTTTGGCCGGGGGTGCAACTTATACTCAGGTGCGACTTATATGCAGTTTTTGAAGAAAAAAAACATAGGCTCATATATTTGTTATTTTCCTACAGACAATTGCTAGAGGACATTGCAGATGTGTGTATTGAACGCAGCAGCATTACGCCGGGCTTCTCCCAAAAGTGCGACTTATATACGATTTTTTTTTTCTTCTATGTCATGTGTTTTCTTTGTTTTTGTTTTTGGTGCTGTGACTTATATTCCAGAGTGACTTATAGTGCAGAAAATACGATTGTCAGTCGAATTTCTGACGGCGATGCACCAACAATGGTAAACACAAATGTGTTTTCTTTACTGCTGACATTACACTATCTACTGCTAAACTTGCTGCATTGAGATGATCCTATATGGTACAGTGGCTTTTATTTTGAAAGGAAGTCATAAAGTCCTGTAAAAAAATTTAAACTATTTCATATTTTGAAAAAAAAGGCTTTTTCTTTATGTTTATGTTTTATCAATGCCAAAAGCAATAGGTCCTTTATATTTACCACAACAGTAACATTAACATAAATTCAAATCAGTATCTTCCTTTTTTAAAGGGTGACATAAAACTTTGCATCCCCTACTGGGTTGTAATCTGTAAGAAATTGACCTGAATAGCTCTTCAAGTGTTGAAGGTTGCAAACACCTGGTATAGGATCATTGCAGAGGAGTAATCATGTTCAAAAGCAATCATCAACCAATCAGACTTTACTTACTGTTAGCCACTGATTTGAATATAGTAAATATGTCATCAAATTTGACTTTGGCATGAACAAATGCACAGGACGCTGCAGAGCAGCTCGGTACAAGAATAGACAGCTAGTTTTTTGTTTTTTTATGCCATAAAGGAAGTGGTGAAGGTGTTATTGAAGGTTGATTTAAACTTCATTTATCTTCATTTGTATTCCTGTGTCCCTGCTAGTATTTGCATGCGTTAAATATATGGTTTAATCTGCAGTTTGTGGCCGCGTTTTCGAATAACTGAGGCGGGTATATGAGGTCTGTGGTTCTTCCTAGAAGGCTTTGTATGTACTCACAGCAGCACACTTTTCACTCTGCAGGGCATCAAATCTATGCAATAGAGTAAAGGCATTTGAGCTGATGGCTGCAAAAGCAATAGGAACATGCCCAATGGTTTGTTTAAAATGATTAATATTTAAATATTTTTTAGCTGCTGCATATCTTTGCAAAGAAGAAACTAATGATAAAATGCATAAAGTAAAAGAAGTTTGACTAAACCGAGCACCACATGGTTTTTTTTTTTTTTTGTTCTATACTTTAAAAACATGAATGACTGAGTCTGGACAGTAAGTTGAGTTTCATTCAGGGTTTTTTCTCTTGAGGTTTCACTCTTCTAAAGTTTTTCAATGACCCTAACAGTCAGTGTTCACTCTGAACGTGTCTTTTCCTGGTCACGTCTCTGCCGATTCATCTCAACGGCCTCAACTTCCGCTCTGTTTCAACTGAAGCAGGAAGCAGAGATGAAAGTATCACACATCTGCAAAACGTGTCCTATTAATAGCGTCATCGAGTTTAAAAGATACGCAGAGAAAACAATTCATTTAAACCAATTTATATTTGCATTGGTTATCCATGTTAACTAAAGTATGCTTGAAAATATCTTAAGTGAAGTTTTTAGGTTTAAACAAGAGCGTTTTGTATCCAATTTTAGAATTTTATTTATGTAAAAAAGACTATTTAAAATCAGGATTTTAGCATTGTCAGTCTTTTAAAGCAGTGACTTTATCTTGGGTTTTTTGGTGTTTTTTTGCAGGGTAAATTTTGCTTATATGTAGTCACCATTAAAATACATGCATCTGCATTGGCTTTGTTTTCTGCAGGTGTTGTTTTAACTTTACAGCGGTCCCTCTTTTATTGTGATAATTACGTACCAAAAATAACCTGCAATAAATAACATTCAGAAATTAGCCTTTTTTTTTTTTTACAATATTTTTACAATAATTTTAGAGGTTTTAAGGCTGTAAAACCCTTCACTATACACAATTGACAGAGTTCTCTTGAACAGACATTAACATTTTCTCACCTAAATCTCTTGTTCAACACCGGACACGTTGCCAGCGACATCTAAATAATGCAAAGTCTTTGACATACTGTAACTCTTCAACCGTTTACATAAACCATCAGTGGATTCTAACGCAGAGAAAAATAACATAATTTGAAAAATAGATATGCTAACATAAACTGTCACATAACGGCACAAAGCCGCTTGTCTCTGTGGCAGAATCAGCTCATTCACTTTGATTACATAAAACACTTCACTACTGTAAGGTGTCACATATTAGTGCAAAGCTGCTTTTCTCTGCATCAGAATCTGCTGATTTACATTAATTGCGCAAACGGTTGAATAGTGGTTGAACTCTCAAAATTCAATCTTTCAATGACAAAAAAGTCCAGTATTATAGAATGAAAACAAAGAGCTGATTGCGATCAAAGATTTATGTATATTTAGCAAGCTCAAGGTTCAAAAAGTCCTACTGTCCAGTTATGCAAAAGCTCTTAAAGGCTTTGAAGGTTAGGGTTGTTAGGATTCTAGCCTATGCTGGTAAAGGTTCTCATTTATTGATGGGACCATGTCTTGAGGTTGAGTCCTTTAAGATATTTTAAGATTTTAAGTCCAGATGCCATGACTCAACCTCAAAACGATTCTAGCCTATGTTCCGAATGTCACTGTTGTTGGCTTTTAAAACATAAAACAAATTAATTACCCTGAGATAGATCTGACATAACATCAAAAAACTGATGTGATTTAACAGTCAAAGACATTATTGAGGAGAAAGACATGGATGGTGGACCAATCCAGAAGCAATAGGCTATAAGTGTCAATTTTAGTGCTAAGCAATCTTAATTTTTCTAGTGTTTGCAACATATTTTAGTAATCACCATGATGGAAAACAATGACACAATGATAGAAGCAAAGGCAGGAATCATCAAGGGGAAAGCTCGGGGACTCAATGAAGATACATAGAAAAGTCAACACTTTTCAGACTCCTGCTTTGTGTCAATCAAGAACTGATGTTGCAACCCCAGCTGCTTCTGTTGCAATTTTCACTGTTTGTCACCAGTCAGCTGCAGACCAATGAAACGGTCTCACAATTCTTCAGAAAATAACTTTAAACGCTTGTGAATACTTTGTTATGATCAGATAAAAAGTTTTTAAAAATCCAGAGCTTTTGTCAAAGTACATTCATAGTCATTGATTATTTGAATATAAATAAAACATAAATACCAGTAGTGAAGCAAAACAAGTGTGGTACATGTAGTGATGTACTTTTTTAGTTTAAAAGTGGAGCCATTTCTTGTGAGATATTTACACAGAGCTGATCAGAACTAGAAGTATCTTTGTGTCTTGTTTTTATTTTGCGGCATCAGTCTCAGACACAAATATCCAGATAAATGCTCTGCTGTGTCTGAACGGGGAACTGCAGCCAGAAGCTGTTGGGGAGAAAAAAATATCTCGAGCTGAGGAAAGCACCTGGATCCAGTCCATTCTCTTACGAGGGGTCATTGAGTTTTGTCTGGAGGCTTTCCCTACTGTAGCTATAAACAATGCTGATTTCCTGCAGGCCATGCACACTCTCTTTGAGAGGTCCCTGAAGAGTTACAAGGACAAATCTGAAAACCATGCAGAGTGTTAAGTGGCACAAAATGACTGTTGTTATAAGGGTCTGATAGAAGACAGGATAAATAACTGTGGCATGATATGCTTAGTTATATTGTCATAGTGACCTGGATGCGTTCAACTCAGCAAAAATAGTCTAAAAGTGTAGTCATATGGACCTGCTGTTGAAAGACTTTGCTATGTCAGTAGTGGGAACAGAAACACGTCCTGCCAGATATGATTTCATGTGTTACGTAAGACTAAGATGGGGCAAAAAAAATAAAAAATACTTAACCATCTGTGTGAGGGGGTGTGCAGGAGCCCCCCCTTGATGGTGACATTTACCCAGTACAGCTGCAGAGAGAGCAGCATGGATGTCTTTGTACTTTTATAATAAGTTCTTAACAGTTTTTGCTGTTTGTCATAGGTGGTGACTCTCTGGTACCGAGCCCCAGAAGTGCTGCTCCAGTCCAGTTATGCTACACCGGTGGACTTGTGGAGTGTTGGCTGCATCTTCGCAGAGATGTTCAGGAGAAGGTGAGGTCTTCAAAGCAGACACTATAGGGCTCCAAATACAAGTCTGTTTTGTTCTTGGAAATGCTTCTGAAAATCTCAGGTCATTTTGTACGTAGTTGTCAGTACACCTGGAACCACAATGGGCAAAAACCTACCTGTTTAAAGTCCCACTCCAATCCTCTTTTGATCTATCGTAAAAGTGCTTCCATTAGTCTTTTAATTATGACTATTTTTACTTTTTTAGCCAAAATTAAAAAAAAAAATCTGTTGTTTTTTAGGACATAGTTTCTGCAAAGTAGAAGGTGTTCATTAGAAAGTCACCTATGAGATGTCGCTTGACGTTACTGAGAGCTCTCTGTTTACACGCTCTCCTGCTAGCTTATAGCCCCTCACACCCCCAACCTAACATTAGCGGTGCAACAAAAATGGCGAGCAGTATTGGAAATATGCAGCCGTACACAGCCAGATGCCAGCTCAGAAAAACCAAACAGTACATGGATCTAGTCTTCTACAAGTGGATGCAACACAATGCCAACCGAGTGTATTTTCTACATCACATGTACAATCTTTTTCAGACAGTATTTTTTTTGTCTGCTCCTGATTCACAAAGATTTGAAGGAAGAAATACTCAGAAATGCAGTTTTAAGATTAATGTTCTTAATCTATGTCCTCCATCAACAGAAAAAGGCCCCGAGAACATGTTAAAAACATCAAAAACACAACTTTTATCAGAGTGGGTCTTAAATTATTTAGGAGCAACAGCTAACTCTGTGTGGGATTGAAAGTTCTGATCAAGTCAAACCAGCTGCAGCTCACTTTACAGACCACAAATCTCCAAAAAAAGATTTTTCAGACACAGTTTAGGTTTTAAAAAAGCAGAAGTTCTCGATACAGACATAATAATTAAGAAATAAATGACTACGTTGTCAATTACAGAAAGTAATGCAGTGTGATCAGCTGTTATAGTGCAACTTTAGAGCACAAAGCTTAAATGTAAAAACAAAATCCAATGAGGTTGGGATTCTCCTAAATCGTCTGGAAAAATGTTGTGCTGGAAAAGTTGTAGATGTCAATCTCCTCACCTATTCTTTGAGTTGTTTACTTCATGGGCTTCATCCACTGATGTGACTACATGACAATTTTTCACAACAAATATCAGTTACCAAACTTTAAACTTGACACAATATGTGCTAAAAAGCCACACAAAAACAGTAAATATGTTGTTTTAGTTGGTTAGGATAAAATTTTTTTTTGTTTTTATGATTTGAACTGAAATTAACTTTGAGCCATCAGTGGAATTTAATTAAATTTATTTGGATCTGAAATGCCATTTCATTTGTTTACTGTTGATTTGTTTTCAGTTAAATATGTAGTTTCTTTTAGTTCCTTTGACCTTTTTTTAACAGCCACGTGGCTAAAAATTTATGCTGTCCATCTAATTTGTTTTTCTTTGCTGAATCTACTTATGATGCCTTGATTATTTAGGGGCTAATGCAATCAGGCAAACATAATAGACAAGGTCTGACATGGTACAGCTCAACATCTCTTGCCTAAACTGTATTGGAAAATCTCTGCAAAGCAGCTTTTTGTATTAATGTTTCTGTAAAATAAACTAGGCAATAGTTTTGTATATATAAATGTAGCGTTTAATCCAGCCATGGTAGCAGCATATCATACCAATGGCAGGGACTTCATCAAATGAGAATTATACGCCATTATAGCTCTATATAGAATGTGTTGTGCTTTCTTAATTTTACTTTTAGTGTGATTCACTTTACCATCATTTCTTTTTGTTGTTTTTTAACACATTTAACTGAAATTTGGTGACAGCATGTAAAAGAAATGTACAGGGGATATTTTTCTTTTGCTCCGAGGGGTTGAAGTGAAAAAAAAATGCAAATTTTTGGTTTATTTGTTTGTTTTTATTTAGAAAATATATTAAAGTAAAACACAATTTGCATCAAAAATAATGAAATGCCAATTTCTGCTGTTGTTTTTCTTATTTAAAACAACATTGTTTGAAAGTCTTAAATGCGTAGAATTAAAAACAAATCTCTACACATTATGTTCACTTTGGTTGTATTTCACAGATGTGTTTCAAAAGGAATCATTCTGGGTTTTTTTGAAAGGAGTCTTCTCCTCAAATGACACCTGTCAGATGCGTGTCGTGTACCATGTGCAGTCATATTTCAGTTGGCTTATCAAACCATTACAGTAACCCTGGCTGCCTGTTGTGGTTGTAAAGCAAGTCAAGATTCTGCGTCTTGGTAAAGGTATTTGTCAGTTTGTGGTGTAACGAACTTGTAACACACTTGAGAGCTGTTCTAATAAAGAAAAAAAAACTGCCACCTTGAGGAAGTGTGAAAAAGACCAAGGTGTTAAAACCTTCCTCCATACATGGATGAAGGTCTCAATAGTCCTATAGAAGCAGGTCTTAGTGAAGGTGTGTCCGTTAATGAACAGTGGACAGTCGTATCAGCGTGTGATCATGAATGTTTTAGCAGATAAGAGTAGGGCTTAATGACATGCGGAACAGCCCTGCTTCCTTCCTCAACCGCCCTAACGCCCCATCACTCACTGCAGCCCAACTTCTACTTTTGGGACTAAAAAAATGTCACGTGCTCAAAGAGTGACTGTGTTAAATGTATGTATTATGGTATACCGTTAGATCAGTGGTGGATGAGTGTGCTATCAGATCTAAAACCTGTATGTACCACCTATCACCGTTAACCAGATATGTTAAGTCCAGCTACAAATGTATTTATTAAAATATATTCTAATCATAATTAATATGCAAATGCATTGGTTCTTTGTTGTGTTTATTTGTTCCTTTCATGAAGTTTATTGATAACAAAGATCATGTTACGCCTGCATCTTCTCAATGGTCTTTGCCTTTCTCCTCTCCATCAGCTTGAGACTTGGTCTTGTGCACCAGGATCTTCCTGCAATCCTTCTCTAGTTTTAGCCTGGTGATAGCCTCCTTGCTGGTGTGAATGCCGACATGGACTTTGGTTCCGTCAGCCTTCGGTCTCTGCACACACCCAATGTAAATGGCATATTTCTTCCTGTAGACCTTCTTTGCCTCCTGTCTTTGCTAATCTGCTACCCTTTGTCGTGTCCGCGAACACCCTGGATTTAATCATCTTTACGGATGGGCATGGACCTCACATTGTACTTCTGCTACAGCTTGGAGGCAAGACATGATCTTTCTCCTGATGTGGGATGGGGCTTTTTGCGGCTCTTTAGCTGCATTCACACCGAACAGAATTCGCGTGGCAGGTGCGTCCAGTCAATGTACAGATGCGATTGGGGTGGCACAGCCAGAGCTAAAGAAATGTTAACTTTGGCGAAGAAGACGCATTGCATCAACCAATCATGGACTCAGCTTTAGGCACATGACATGTGAAGCTCACCGTACTGGAAGAATCTCTGAATGATCTCATGAACCCAGACATGGAGATGTGATTACTGATGCTTTTAGAGAGCTTTTTAAAATAAATAAACCTGATCTCTAAACATCATCTGTGTCTTCTATGCACTGTAAATTAGATAAACACAGACATCGTTCTAAAACATCTGGCGGTAGCTCCTCCCACGCCGTCTTTGGCGTCAAACTTATGATGCCGTGCGTCCAAAAAGAGGCGTCCAACGCCAACTTGAAGAGCAAATTGCATTCGACATGAACACAGGTTCACGAAGGTTCACAGAAAAGACGTTGCAAATGAATTCAGCTTCATTATGCCTGCTGTTTGTTCCTCTAGGGCCTTCAGAAAAGAGGCAATAAATGCATTAAAAAAAACGTGTCTGTGGACAGGTATTTTGGTAATCATCTACATTTGACCATAATAATGATAAACCTCCAGCAACTTGTTGCCTCTTTTGTAATTCTACCCGCTTCTATTTTGAATCATCCTACAATTTCTTCATACCCTTTTTATTTATTTTTTTGTAACTTATCCCCCATCTCTAACATCACACTTACCTTTCTCTTTTCTGTCCGGTTCAACAAGAAATGTTCTGGTATACAAGTATAATTAACATAAATAAAGCAAAATGCAGGACTTTAGAGTTTCGATTAGATTGTTTGATGTAGACTAGAGATTCCAAATATTGTGGCTATGATGTGCCACTTAAACAGACATGTTTCTAGAAAATGTATTGGTCATTTTTGCCATCTATGAACATTGGGTAGAACCTGGTCCTCTCAAAGTGTTGAGTGACAACAGCTACTTGATCTAGTCGAACAGACTTAAACATGAGCAATCCAAATCTCATTTAAATAAATACATTTATTTACAATTTGAATTTAATTACATTATTTTTCAAAAACTTCATTACAAACATAAGCAGCACAAATATCTTCTTTAAATATGTAATTACTTACAATTTGGCTTTTCTACATTTGTCAAGAGCTGCATCGTTCTTTTTTCAACAAATTTCTTCAAACATGTACATATATTTTTCTGCATGTTTCACTTCTACCATTGCATTAGGTTTTATCATGAACTATCAATCCCAGTGGTGTTCAGAAATCTGCAGGAATCATTTGTTGTTGTTTTGTTGTCCCGTTGCAAACTAACCAACTAGAAATATGTCTGCTTGACTGTGAATTAATTGAGTGTCCCCGGACAACAAATCAAACGTACCCTGTAAGACATGCACGCACAATGTTATTGTTCAGGGAACCGACAGAATAAGCGGGTTAAAAGCCAAAAACTAGCTAGCACTGTCCATCACCCTTGTAATTATTTTAAACACATAAAAATGATCAGAAAACCATAACTTGTTAAACTGAAGCAATTTTTTATTTATTGCTCACTGATGATCCCATGCCAAATGTCTCCATCTTCTGAAAATCCCACCTCTTCTTGCACAATGCACATAATTTAAAAAAGAATTCCCGCCTCTGTCCTCCGACTTAAGTACTCTAGGTAGAACCCAACATTTGAGGTGTTGTGTGCGCACCTGATTAAACAGTTTTTAACATTTATTTGTATTATGTTTTATCCTATTTTGAAAGATTCTGACATTTAACAATATAAAGAATGCTCTACTGCATTTACAGTACGCAAATGTTGATAAAAAATAAAATTGTAGAATTTTTTTCAGGGGGGTGGCCAGCATTTTTTTTAGGGTGGCCAGTGCCATCCCTGGCCACCACGTGGGGGCACGCCTGGTGGACAGGACAAAAAAAAAAAAAGCAACCAAAAGAAAAGCCACCTGTCATTGTCACAAACAGGCAGACAGCTAATTCCACTTACAGCAGGTTTATTTGAAAGTGACATGCAAACAGGATCAAAGCTCAGAAAAAGTCCAGAAGCTAACCCAGTGTGATAATGCAGGCAAAAGGTCAGGATAGGCAGCAAGGTGGCAGAGTCAGGTACAGAGCATGGTCAGGTGACGGGTGCCATGATCAAATCAAATCAGATCAGGAAAGCCCGCTCAGTAAGCAGGCAGGAAGGCAAAAACAATACTTCGCATTAAGCATAGCCTTAAGCAGTGCTTAAGTATCCTGTGGCTGATTAGCTGTTGAATAACAGCTGTGGAGCTTCTGGGAGTGACAGCAGGAGCTGATGGGAAGTGTAGTGAGGATGCCCAGGAAGAAGTGTTAGTACTCAGGAGACGGCTCCTGCTGGTGACCAGAGGGGGAGACAGAGCGCTGACTCCTGACAGTCATATTGGGTGAGACTTGGGTGAAGCTTTAAATGACAGTAGTGGTGTGATTGAGGGGAAAGTGCGTGGACTGGATTGCTTGTTGGGGTGTCAGAATCTAAAATTCCAAAATCGAGTGCCCTGGAAATTTCCCAGAAGTCTCTGCGCAAGACCAGTGTTCATTGTTGCTCACTAAATTGGCAAATATAGGAAGAGCAAAAAGGCTACCTCAAGAAAACACTTCACTTTTATTTATTTATTTATTTATTTTTCAATAGTAATGTGTCTGAATTAAACTTCCATCATCCTTAAGTCTGCGCAGGCTGACCTAACTGACAGGTGCAGCAGCTGAGTGGGCTGAGCTCCACTATAAACAAAAAGCCTTATGTTCAAGCAGTAGACTCTGCCGAGCCTGATGGGAAAAAATAAACTACTCTGTTTGGCTATTAGAAGACACGTCCACAGTTTAATTGCCATTAGTCATTGTAATCTTTCCTAAGTAAATGAGTCAAATGCAAAAAGCAAGAAAAAAAACATGAATTTATCGCACAACAGTCAAAGCCAAACTCAAACATTTTTTCGAGTCATAAAACAAACAACAACAAAAAAACCACTATGATGATTTTCCTGACTTTCAGTTTCAAACTCTCTTATTTATCTCTGCATAGGAATGAAATGATCCTGCACTAAAATATTTGAGCCAACACCGTTCATCTTTGCATTTGCATGCTTAGCACAGTGTTTTTGTGAGTGGAGGATTGAGTCCTACTTTGATAAAAACTGTGGTTTTGGTGTTATTAACATGTTCTTATGGCATGTTTATGATGATGGATGAGGATGAGGACATATATGAAGAAAATTAAGCTTAGAATATTATTTCTAAGTATTTCTTTATTCAAATTGTTGCAAATCAGAAGCAGATAAAAAAAGTTGTTCCAAAACAATGTATTTGACTAAAAATGATAAATTTAACAGGGAACACTTTTACAGTAGATCAAAAGATGACCAGAGTAGGTCTTTAAGTTAATCACAGTAACTGTTCTTGATCAAAACATTAATCCTCCAGGAGAGACTTTCTGATAGCTTGGAAACCATTGAATAAGTCCCAGAGTGAGCATTCATGTACCCAGAATCTGTGCACAAACCCTGCATTTGATGCCTGAAATCTGGCCTGAACAAATAAGGAATCCACTCTTCAAGCACACACAGCCTTTCTGTCCAGTTTCCACTCAGACACTGTCACGTGTAAACATGCGCGCACACATGAACACATTCCAGAGGTTGTCTCTGTGGAATGTGGGACAGAGCTGCCCTGGCACTAAAGGAAGTGTGACTCAGCTGTGCTTCCCAGCCCACTTTCAATCATTGCACTCCCACCACTCATTTATGAGAGAGTATGCGTGTATGTCTTTGCGCAAGAAGTGGTACCAGCATACGTGGGCACAAACTGTGCTCCTCTAATGCCGTTAACTGTTGCATGCTGGTGGCCAGGCTTATGGGAATCATGCCTTTCCAGCAAACCACTCCACGTTCAAAAATAGATCTCAGCTGTACTTGTTTTGGCACGATAACTTTGCTGTAGGTGAATTTTTTGGGTGTTTTTTTTTTCTTTGCAACAGTCAAAAACTGGTTTGGTCTGATCCTAAAGGGCTTCCCTAAAAGTCAAATGTGCTGCACAGCGTGCACAAGCACAAAGAAAAACACTGATTCTGAAATTCTGAGCAGAATACCTGTGAATGGGATAAATCTTAGTGTGTATGAAGAAAATGGAATTACTGTTTCCTGCGTGTGGAAAGCAGGGACGCGCATGTGGTGGCTGGACAGTCTGTGTTGACTTCAGTTTAACGGCTACTCTGGAGCTACCATGTGGCTTAAAAGACGAAATGCACATAGGAGCACACCTAAGTGAATGCATTCTGTATTGATCCATTGGAAATGAACCATCTATGTGTAGAATGTAGCAAGAAACCAATTTCTTCTCCTTTGAGTTTTCTTTAGTTAAAAATTCCTCTCCAATGTCTAAATATATACGACCATTGACTGCCTATGACAGTAGTGTCCAATCTTTTGGCAAGAAGGGTAAGAGGACCTAGCTGCAGACAACATCATGGCGCCAACATGGCACCAGCACATCATTAGCCGGAAGTCCTCGACTGAAGTTCGACTAAAGTTCACGCTCTTCTCGTAGACAAAGACACTAACAAGGTCAGGGTTAAGGTTAGGAATCTTCTTGTATAGATACACAAATTCTGCATCTGGCTAAAGTTGCAAAATTTCTATTTCCGGCTAATCTTGTGTTTCAGAGCCATCTTGTCTGTGACCAGGTCCCATTCAAAGAGGGCCAGATTTGATGAGGTGACAATGTGTGAGGGCCAACCAATCAGCATGAATTCTTCGAACCCTTATGATAACATTAAATGAAGATAAACAATTGAATATTTAGCATTCATATTAATAACTTTAAAAATGTTGTCATGGGATGCTTTTCATTTCTTCACATAGAACAGAACTACATCTACCGTATTTTTCGGACTATAAGTCGCAGCAGCCAAAAAATAACCCTAACCCGACCAAACTATGCAAAAAAAAAAAAAACATGACTTATACTGAAAAGTACTTTTTAATAAATACAGTAAAGACATAACATTTTGCATTTGAAGATCAGAAATAAAAAGAAGAAAATGTCTGGAAATAAAACTTTTATCAACATTATATCTGGGTTCAAATGAAGTGTTGCATATTATTCATTATTAAAAGTTCACTGTGAACTTTTAAGTTTAAATGATGTGAACAGGAAAGTAACAAATAGTATTCAAAAGTACAAACTGCTGTGGTTTTCACAGAAACAAATAATCTGCTCCTCTGGTTTGGCCCTCAAGGTCTGAAGTTCAAGTTGTTACTAAAGGTTTTCAATGGCTTATAACATAATTCAGCCAATCACAATCAAGAAATCATAGTTCTTAGACGGTGCTGGGGGGCGGATATTATTGATTTATGACATGAGCCTGCTGGCCAGGGGAAATCAGAATGCAGGCTGCCTTTGGCCCATGGGCCAGACTTTGGACATGCGAGTATATGAGTCCTGGACTAAATGAGACATCACCCTTAGAAAATGACAGCTCCAACCAAATAAAGTCAATTCAGCCTCCATTTTTGTGATATAAATGCCGGCATGCTGGAGCCAGACGACGTCAAGAAGCAGTGATTGCTCTGAGTCGGTCTGAATCAACATTTCTATGGCAACCGCTCTCACCAATCAGGAGTGAGCTTGTTGGAAGCCCACACTCCTACAACTTGAATGTCAATCATACATTTTGAACATTCAACATGAGACCACATACTTTAACTGAGGCATCTGATGGAGCAGGACGGCTCACTTATTCCAGTTCTCATATACAGTCAATGTATGCAGCCAAAGCTTCCCCTTCTCAATTCACTTTCTCTGTTAGAATAATCAATTTTTTCACCCTTCCTATCTCCCACACACATCAGCTCTGCTAAAAAGGAAAAAGCAGATGCACATATGAACAAAAAGGCTTTTTCTGTCCTGTGTGGCTAACAGGAGGCCTGTGCTGATGACTTCTGGAATCCGAGTGGATGCCAAGCAAAGCCATGACCGCCCACGGGCATCTGAAGACTGCCAAAAGCCACAGGAACCACCAGCAGCCCTACCGTTTTTTTTATCTCTGTTCCTTCCCTCCCATATTCCTTCAGCGGTTTTTCAATCCTTCTCCACAACCCCAACATCTGAACTTCAAATGTTCGCATAAGACTCACACATTCCTCTTTTGCCCCGAGCCAAACATTATAGCACTCATCTACAGAGGGAGTCTTAAAGCTGATGTCCAGAGGGGGAGTGGATTCCATTTTTTTTTTTTTTTATTTCTGCCTAACTTGTTTTTAATTTCTGCTTCCCAGGCCGCTATTTCGAGGAAACTCAGATGTTGATCAGCTGGGAAAGATTTTTGAGTAAGTAATAGGAGCTCCATTTCCTTCTGTTGTCATCTCCAATTATTTTTCAGCGGCTTAAGCCATAAAGCTATAATGCGGATGTGTGACTCCTAGTAGAGAACTTTGATTCTGTGATGTCCAAACACTTAAAAGTTCATCTTAAAGTCAGCAAATCATTTTTTAATGAAGATGTTTAACTCCGATCACTATTGCCATCCTAGTGTTGTTGGAGTGCCGTCAGCAGAAGACTGGCCCCAGGAAGTAGCCCTTCCTCAGAGTGCCTTCACCCCCCGGCCCCCTAAACCAATAGAAGACCTGGTTCCAGACATAGACGAGCAAGGACGAGCTCTATTGATGGTAAGGAAGGGGGCTTGAGTTTCCATGAAAAATGAAGCAGACACAAAAGCATCTTATAAGGCATCACCTCATCATCCTCTTTCTCTCTTTTCCTGCAGCAATTTCTTGCCTTCAACCCCTCCAGGAGAATATCGGCCTTCACAGCCCTGAGTCACCCCTACTTTCAGAGCTTGGATAGCCACAGCAGAAGCGTGTACGCAGCGCAGCCCATCCCCAGCAACAACTCCACCATGGAAGAAAGAACAGCCTAATCCTCCCCATTTAGTTATTTCAGTACACGTTCTAGAAGAAGTGTTTTACATTCCCCTTTGCTTAGTTGTTCTTACAACATCAAAAATGCATGAGTTACGTCAGTTTGATACTGATATATATAAAAGACTTCAAATTGAAGACACATCTTTTTAAAAAAAACATGGAGTTAGAAAGTCTAGAGCTTTTACCTCTTTTGAAAATACGTAAAAGAGGCTCTGAGGTCTCATAACGTCTTCATCCTCACTTTCTAAAGACCAAATGTGATTTTTGAGGCCAGTTCTGACTGCATCAGTGATGAATTGTGTCACAGGATAAGCCCTCGGAGGACAGTAATACTAAATCGATCTGTTTCCCATAATAGTTTTTTTCTTACGTTTAGATTTGCATGCAGTTATGATGCAAAGAGAGCTGGTGTGCTATATGTGCAGTGGTTGTGTTAAACAACATTTCCATGTTTATTCTGATCATCTAGACTTCTTAGTTCTTGTTAAGGTTAGGACTTTCCTCCAGCAGAGGACAGCCCCCTTGCTGTTAGTCATTTTTGTCATTTCATTTCTGTTGCTCCAGACTCGTTCCTGAGAGATTGACGTTCGGTGTTTTATGCTACTGTCACAAATACAACTGTCACCGCGCGATGGGGAGGCATCGGCAGAATCTTCAAGATTTCATGCCGCCGCCGGTTTTTTTAGAAAATCGTTGGCGTGGTCACGAACGGTGGCAGTCAGGCGTGCAGAATGGCTCGCTTTTTATATACTCCTGGACTACCGGGCGGCTGGTGGCACTTGAGATGGACGACCGCCGTCCGGAGACATTTACACATCGTCCAATCAGAGCTGCTTCTGGCCGGCGATCCGCTCTGTGGCCGCCCAGCTGTCGCCAGATTTCGTAATGGCGTCGTCTCCTCCTGTCAATTGGACTGGCAATTCGGGATACGTGACTGTAGTCTGAACAAAAGCTGCAGCGGATAGGATACACAAAAAAACACACAAACGGAAAAGCTAATGAAACAGCTGAGGCTTTACAAACTTTTCTGACTGTTTTATTTGACTTCAGAAATATCACAAAGTTTGAGCAAAATTGTGGAAAGCCACTTTTTTTTGTTCATTTAAATGTGATCTGTCTGATTCCTCTAAACAGCCAAAATGCAGAGTAGCAGGTTCAGCCTCCGTTAGTGTCTAAAAGAGGCTAAAAACTGCACATATGTCTTTCCCTGATCTGACAATCATCTTTTTTGGTAAAGCTCAGCTTCATTTCCACATTCTATATGAGCATTGTATGGATATTTGGGGCCAATGGTTCTTATGGTCAGTGTACAAGGCCTCAGAGAGTAACACAGCAGAAGTTGTGCGGGGGCAAATCCGCCCTCTTCCACCTGAAACCATGTGCAACTTTGTCCTATCTTAAACTGATGGTTCGCAAATTGCTGCTTTTTTTTCAAACCTTGTGAAACTGAAATGGACAAAAAAACAGTCAGAAAGCATCGCCAAAAGTAGACTGACGTTGGAGGCGCTGGAGCCGAAGCCTTGTTTGAGGACAGGTGGACAATGTGGACCTCTCCTGCCTTTCTGCTCTCTGTGGGAGTGCGTAGTGTGAATATGAACAATACAAGCACACTCACAGACACACAACAGTTGTACGTGTTCGCCACAGACATAAGCATATGCTCATCCTCCCATCAAGTTATTCCAATGACTCAGAAGCCAGCTAGTTTCTCCATGTTTCCTTTTCACCTACAATGATGCTGCCACCGTGTGGATACCCAGAGTAACTGCAGACCAGCCAGGAGCAGGATTCTAATGGCTGCTGCACAAAGTGCTGAGACTGATGAAACAGATTATCCTGCCACTTACTTTAAGACTTTTTCTTGAATACTTGTAGTATTTTATTATGAGCATTTACTAGTGTGAATCCAGTTATTTAAAATCTGAATTTTACAGCAACACACCAGCTTGAATAGGTGGAAACAGCCACCAGCACTAGTCAATAGAAAAAACATTTTGGCAAAATATTGATACCAATATTCTGTATTTAATTTTAATATTATTGACAAGTCTTATATACTTGTTACTTGATTTAAAAACAAATAATGATGATACTGAGGCATACAGTATTCACCAAGAACACCATCTATAGAGGATCAGAGGAGTCTGTGTATGTAAGGAATGTATAGAGGTTAGGCTTTGGTACTGTACAAAGATACCTGCTAGGTGACATGATAGATAACTTGATACAAGCATTGTCAAATATGTTCAAATAAATATAAAGTAGTGAGTGTTTTGGCTTTTGCAAATGTTTGGGTGGATAAAGGATTTCTTTTCACATGGATTGAGCGTGTTTTCAACGGGGAGACGATGCACAGTTATTTTCGGTGCTCTGTTTGCCTCCATGTGCTGTTGTGTTTGTATTAGCAAGGAAAAAGCAAGTTATGCAGAGTTGTATTTTTGTATGTTGTAGTTCTTGCAAAACAGTAACGTTTTAACACTGGTTTATGTTTCCTGGGCAGGTGCTGATGACACACTCACACACACATACAGATTAATTCTCCAACTCTCAGGTTTTATTTTATTTTTCTGGACGTCCAAACCTCTCGGGCACAGTTTGCACATTTTCTGGGCTACTTAACTACCACAGTTCAACTTCTTCAGGTTTTTCTTTTAAGCTGTCTCACAACGGTGTTTTTGGATCACAGTCTACTGTCTTTACTATTTATCAAATGTATGTTACTGTAGTATTTACAGTCTGAAAAGAACTGTCTGCAAAGACTCTTTAAATGTTGAACACAATGGAACATGTGTACATATTTGCTCTTCTTCACAATTTGTGAAGCGTTTGATGACAACAACTCTGATGTAAGTGCTGCATAAAACATCATGAAAGCTACAAGTACCTTAGAAATAATGGTTTACAGTTGAAATAATGACTTCACTTGTCTAATTTCAGTGTATGCAATCATTCTATTCTTTAAGAATTGTTACACATTTCTGTCTCATAACAGCTGTGAGTTATGTCAGTGTTTTGGCTTCACTCTTATCACTCAGATTGATAGACTTTTGTATGGATGTCTTATTATTCTGTTGCACCAGCTGAATAAAAAAGCAGCTTTTTATAAATTATGTGAATGTAACTGAATTAATGCCATATTTCACATATGTCGGTTTGAAAAATGATGTGTATATATATATATACTTTTTCTTTTTTTTTTAACTAACTTTTATTTTAATACCCAGTGCAACATCTCTTTTTGTCATTTGTTTTCTAGATGCACAACTATGTGGGGCATGGAATTGTGGGAGTGGAGAAACAAAGGTTTTGGGCCTTTTGCCATCTTATTCCAAAAAAAAAACAAAAAAAACTACCCTTTCTTTTTATATATATACATATATATATATATATATATAGAGAGAGAGAGAGAGAGAGAGAAAACTAACATAAGCTATGAACTACATTTAATACCATATAGATTAGCTGGAAATTTAAACCAATATTGTAGTACACTCACTTTTATAAATACAAAGGCTTATGTCAGGATTTTGGTGGATCATAAGTCTTTTTGCAAATTACTTTGTTGGGTTTTTTTAAATAATTTTTATTTGAATTTTAAAAACAATGGGCAAAAACATTAATAAAAAATATTGTCTCCAATTAATATTCAAAAGTTACCAAAAATAGATTTTTTTTTAAATCTCTTAAATTGCAGGCAGTTGAGTTCATTTTCTGTGATTACCCTTGCATAGGCTAATTGTTTAAAAGAGCTCTAGTTCCAAAGTGATAACAAAAATCCTATGCAGATTTCCTTTCTTCAGTTTTTTTAGTAAGAACAGTAGACTTTGACATTTTGTTATGTATGTTAAACTTATAGTTTAATCTTTTTTTTAATTGAAAAGCCATGCCTTCAGTTTTAGACCCACCATTCCACTAAGATTGTATACAGTATTGCCAATTCTGCAGTTATTTGGCATTACAGGTACATTTTTTTTGTCCTAAAGCTTAAAAAAACAAAATTATCTAAAAACAAAAACATTATTTTCAAGAAATGTTTATCAAGTTTTTATCTCATAATGAGGAAATGTGTTTTCTTCAGATAAACAAAAACCGGTTAACTGTTTGTTATTTTGACCAGTTAAACAATTGTTCAGTTTTTGAAGAAGAAAAAAAAACAGTATTTGGTGTTATTTTTTAGATAACCTCACGTTAATCTCAGGATAACAATTAAAAAAGAAATTGCAGGCACTGCCTCTATCGGGCTTCCGTAGATAACGAATTTCTCTGTCACACTAAGCTATAGTCTGATAATAGTCTGATTGTTGGTGCTGTTTAGTAATAAATAATGAAATACAAAATTAGTTTAGCTAAACTAAATCTTATTTTGAGATATTAGGAAGAGATAATTTCTTACGTTTTGTTGATTCATTGGTAGGCTGTGTTGTGGTACTTCTCCAAAAGGGGGCGGTAGAGAGTATGATTGGGGATGAAGACAACACCTCCGAAGAAGAAGTGAAACAGCAGCGCTGCTTATCTTCCATTAACTATTAACTAGGCTGAAGCTAGCAAAGTATCATTTTACTGAATTGTTTTAGGGTATCTTTTTCGATATGGGCAAAAGGGACAATCGTGTGGTAAGTTAAAAGCGTAACTGGGATTTTTTCAAATATGTGTTTTGGTGCTACGTTTTTTGAATAAAACAAACAAACATTTTGATGCATAGCTTAGCGCTAACTTTTAGCTCAAGTTAGCATGTTTATATTTATGCACCTATTTGTAACATTTTTTCTACTTTTAACGTTCATTAAAGGTATGCACAAGCAGACCTATAGTCAATTTGTCATATATTTTTTTTAAAGCTGTGGTATGATCTTATCGCCGTTCCCTGTCTCACAATATAGCAGAAGGTCGGTGCTGTTCAGAAAGTATCAACATTAGCTAAGCACTCTTGGGCGCTTGTTTTGATATATTGCACATTAGCAAAATAAAATAGTGCAAATCACTGAAACATGGCTACTAGAAATTGCGTGCACGAGAACCATGCAGACTGCGAATAACACGGTGTCCATCCAGTTTTAACAGATTTTAGTTTCACGTCAGTAGTTTCATCCATTTCTCTGGTGCAAATTGAGAGTTGTTTTTTTTTCCTGTAGTTGGTTAGACTTTAAAAATCCAATCAATCTTAGAAAATATGTTTCCTTTAATGCAACATTTATTTCTGTTCACAAATTACATAAAAATAGGTTTTGCGTTATGTTCCAGGCTTACATCAACCCCATAGCAGCTGCTAGAGCTCGGGGGCCATCGCAGGCCTCAGGACCAACCATACAGGATTATCTGAGCAGACCTCGACCAACATGGTGAGGTGCAGCCTACACACTATATACATCTTTCTATCTTTTGTGAATGCTTCTTGTCTGTTGCACTTTTGCTATTTGTCTTTTTACTGAAAATGTATGACTACAGCTAGATATGGCTGTCATTGCATGGATTTTCAAATGTTTGAAATTATATTTGCAGCCATAGATAGCTTGCGTTTTAATTAATGAGTTTGACAAATATTGAACTACATTTTGAAGTAAAAACGTAAAAATGCATTCTTTAAAGACCCACCCTTTGCAGTTCTGAGTATTCCTTTAATCAAATCGTTGTGAATCAGGAGCACACAAAAAAAATGCAGTTTCAAAAAATATTGCATTTGGGAAGCAGAAAATATGCTGGGCAGGCTACAAGCTCCATGCTCCTCTCTATTCTGCTGCATCCACTTGTAGATGACTAGATCCATTTGAGTCTCCGTTGGGAGAGCATGTAAACAGATTGTTTTTGGCAGTGGGGAGGGGAAGGGTGTCTGGGTTGCTCAGCACCAACAGCCCTGGCCACAACTCGGAGGCGAACTTGTAATAAGCTACTTTCGTTCTTCAGAAACTATGTCCTAAAAAAATGATTCAAGTTTTTGATTTTTGGGTAAAAACAGTAAAATCATAATCAAATAACCACTGGGGGTGCTTTTACAGTAGATCAAAAGATGATCAGAGTGGGACTTTTTTTGGTATTATATTTTACTGCAAATATCAGAGATTGTAACTGGATTATTTCAGTTTTGGGGGCTATACGACTAAAATGTCTGTATTGACAAAGAAAAAGCAATGCAAGAATTAAATACCTATTTGGAAAGTAACACTAGAATTTTTTTTATTGCTATAAATGTGTAATGTATAATCAACTTATATATTACATTATTAACTAATTATGAGTTTTACATGTTCATTTTATTGCATATTTTATTTAAAGCATGGCTATAAAAGTTAAAAATAAATTAGCAATCCAAAAAATCTTTAGGAATGTATTTATTTAGGTTTCCAGACATTTAAATGTCAGTTAGTTTTGTTGAGTTGTGCTTAATGTCAAGCCTCTGTCTTGGTTTAATGCATCCAAAACTAAATTCTTTAATACAAATTGGCTTTCACATCTGTTTTGATGAATCTGTTCAAAGTAAATGTGTTTCAGTTATCTCAGATGAATAACTATAGACAAGTGGGATTGCTTTGCTATATTGTTTTAAATGAGAAATAATGTGTGTGTGCTTTAACAGGGAAGAGATAAAAGAGCAGCTGGAGAAGAAAAAGAAAGGCTCAAGAGCCCTGGCTGACTTTGAGGATAAAATGAATGAGGTAAGTATTTCTTGAAGTTGCAATTACCATAAAATTATTTTGAGAAAAGCTATAACATGTTTAGGCACATTAGACATTTTATAAAAACTATTTATGTCCAAACTTTGAATGTTGTGCTTGATTTGCTTGTTTCATTACTATATTTCTTGATTGATTAAAAACTAAAAAATTTAGTTTATAAAATTTTATAGCATTTGTTTTAATGGTAGTCTAATACCTAAATCCACCCTTTTTCACATTAGGTTACAATGGATAAAATGACACATGCAGTTATGGTTACTTTGCATTTTGTAACAGACAAAAATAAAGAAGTGATAAAAGATAGTTCAGACATATTTCATTTTAAAGTTTTAGCTTATTTTCCATGTGTTTTTTTTCCTAGATTCAGCTCCCCATATTGTTGTTTTTCCCTAATTTTACCTCTAATTTTCCCAGCTAGGACCTTTCTGTTCTCCTCAGAAATCCTGTTTTAAAGACTTCTCAAACTGTCCTGGACTTTTCTTTATCGTTGTATTTAAAAGCCAAGACAATTATTCTATTTATTAACATTTAACTATTTCAGAAATGGAGGAAAGAACTGGCAAAGCACCGAGCAAAATTACTAACTGACAAAGACAGAGAGAAAAAATCTGTGGAACGAGAAAAAGACGACAAAAAAGAAAAGAAAGAGGTATGAAATATATTACCAATCTTTATTTTAAATGATTCTGTTTAAAGTCTCCCATTTACTCAGTTTAGTTTCCTATTGGTTCTCTTCTACAACCAGAAAAAGAAGAAGGAGAAGAAAAAATCCAGCAGGGTGAGGAGAAGCTGAACTACCATTCTTCACACACAAACATTACATACCAAGGCTACTAAAACTCCTTCCGGAACCTTGTAAATGTTTATAAAAGTGTTTTACCTCAAATCTAATGAACCCTGCATTCACTGTGTTTTGGTCAAGCATTCTTCATCTTCCTCCTCCTCCTCCTCCTCATCGAGTTCTGATTCCTCCAGCAGCTCTTCTTCAGAGTCTGAAGATGAGGTGGGTGATCACAAACTTGCTTCACTATCAATCTGTTATTCTATGTTCACACCAGGCATGCGACAGGTATTCAAGAACGCGCAAAACGCACATTCTTGAACACGCTCTCAGCATATGGTGCTCACACTGAACAAGCAGGGAGCAGCGTCCTCTTCTTTTTCTTTTCACACAACCGTCACCTACATTTGGAGAAGGTGTGTGTACAAAATCTCATACCGCTGCAATCCTGCTCCAGGCTTTTTGTTTCACAGCTCTATTCCGAAGTTTGAAAGACTTGATGTCATATTATTCCAGCCGGACATAAACTGCTGTTATTAATTTCTCCTCCATGATCAATTTAAAATGATTGGCACTTCCATGAGTTAAAAGGGGCACTTTTTTTAAATACTTTGTTAGGAATTGTGTCAGGGTTGTCAATCACAAAAAAAAAAAAAAAATCACATGATACAATGTACTTTAAGCTTCTAACAGATGGGTACAAATGTAGATTTACAACCCATAATCATATTTGATACAATAAGTGGAGAAACGGATGACTTGAGGAACAGATGCACTACACGGCTTATTTTTTTTAAGATGATTTACTGATCCTTGTTTTAGTCATATCCTGCAAACAAGAACTGCTTCTCACAGTTTTCTTGTGCAGTAGCATTGCAAAAGTCAGGATTCTTTTTTTTATTTCAATCCCATGCAGGACAAAAGGAAAAGCACAAAGAAAAAGAGGAAGAGAAAAAAGCTTTCGACCCGAAGAGCATCTGACAGCCTAGAGGAGGATTCAGGCGCAGAAATCAAGGTTTTTCTGTTTTTCTAATGACATTAGTGAGCTTTTTATTGACACTGTGTTAAAAATGTAGATGTTATAAACTTTTTTTTTCTTTAAAAGAAAAGGAAACGAATAAAAGAAGAGCCGGTCAGTGAAGAGGTAATCTAAATCAATGTCATTGTTTGTGTAATGTCCTTTTTGTTTTCTTAGTCTTTATACATTTATTCTGTCTAGGAGGAAAAGGTATTTCGGAAAAAAAGAAAGGCTGAAAGAAGCTACAAAAATTCATCCTCTGAGTCTGCTGTCGATTCAGACGGGGAGGAGATGGTACGTATGGTAAATCTGCCGAGGTGGAAATATCAGATCAGTGGTCACACGTCAACCCATTTTTATGACATTTATTCATTTATTGCTTTTTCATTCCTCTTAAAGTTTGATTTGGAATTTCTTTTTGTTCAACATTCTAAGCATCAGGAAAATGAGTTTTATTTAACACCCAACATGTTTTAAGGAGTATTACTCCAAAATAAAAGACTTCACTCATTCTAGTTTTTTTAAATCTCCTACATGTTGGAATTGGTTTATTTTTAACAATAAAAACAAAAAAATACCAGAGGTGTGGACTCGAGTCACGTGACCTGGATTCGAATCATGAGTCTGATGACTTTAGACTTGACTTGGACTTCAACATCAGTAACTCATGACTTGACTCAGACTTTAGCCCTCTGACTCGAAAAGACTTGCTATTTTCCCCAACATCCAAAGATTAAAATAGATCCACTTAGGTTTAATATGACAATTCAACCAATGAAATTGCAGGAAAACATGAATCTGTCAGTCAGTTTTTTTGTATTTTTGCATCAATACTAAAGAAGACAAACAAAAAGGACATGTATATCCATTTATAAATACGGTATTTCAAACTTGGGACGATTACAGTAGTTTCCAGAGTATATGTCACACCCCTGGCCAAACTCCAAAAAACACAGTAATTGTGACTTGATTGGAAAAATAAGAAATTGAAAGTAAAAGAAGAAACATTTCCATAAATAAACATACACATGGAGATGATGTCAGTATAATTAATCTAAATCATAAGTAGACATAGTTGAATCCATCAAATGCGAAGTTTGGTAATGAGAGTTTAATTAATAGCTTGAAAAGGAGTGATTTGACTTTTTTTTACAAAGTTATTGTAATCTGGTTTGTAACTTTTAATTAGGGTTATTTATACTTTAACTGTCCAAGTCCAGATCATTTATGAAATTTATAAATATTAATAGTAAATAAGAAAAATAATTGCTTATTGATTACATTAAAAGACATTACATTAACTCAGATGGTGATTCCTTTAATCAGCATCTCCTCTCATTATCTTCCAAGTCAACTTTACTAAAAAAAAAAAAACGGTTACTACAAATCCCATAATTTACAGAAGAGAAAGGTGAGAGTTCATGTTATTTTGTGTCTGGCCTAAAATATGTAATAATTTTTTTTATTGCTTTAACATTTGTCTTTGAAAATGTTTTCTAATGTGTGGATATTTTTTTATTTAAAAATTAACAAAAATAAATATTTGTTGAGAAACAAAAGTCTGCTGAAACAGCATGTTGAGGAAAAAAGAACAATGAAACGTGATTAAGTGCTTTTGTGGCTTCTTCATTAAAGTCCATTATTGTGCAATGATGTTGCTGGGAGGAGTTTTTGGGTGTGTTGTTCATCATCACGCTCTACTGCTTTTAGGGTGAAGCCAAGAAAAAAAAGAGAAGCAGTAAAGAGGAGACATTTTCAGTAAGTGTTACTTTTTTTTCCTTTTCAAAATAAGAGCCTCCATCAGTGTTCAGGACATTAGGACATTAACTGTAGCACAGCATCTGTTTTGTTCACTGTTTGTTCACTTTGTAAACGCTCTTAGAAACTGTATTTCTTTGATTCTAGAACAAGTCTAAGAAGAAGAGGAAAAAGAAGCACAAGAAACACGGCAGGAAAAAGAAAAAGAAAGCAGCATCTCAGTCGGACTTTGACTTTGACTAGCAGTGCTCTTCTTTTCCTGACATTTTTCAAATAGTGTGATTTTGCATTTGACTTCCAAACTCTTATGTCATCTCACTTGAATGAGGAGATCTACACAGAGGATGCTGCAGTCCCGGGGTTAAAGTGAAAGCAAGCAAGGTCATTGTTTTGATTTGCAGGTACATATTTTATTGACTTTTTGTGAATTATTTTTATTTTGTAGATTGCATTCAGTAACAGGACTGATATGAACATCTATATTTTTTCTTATATTTGGACATATTCTGCACCCAGAACCACTTTGATTCAGTAAGCTGGTCCTCAGAGAGGTCTTCCCTCTACTTCTCACCAGGGTTCTCCATTCACTGCACAGGGCTTTTTTTTTTTGCTGGTGCACGTGTCATGCATGTAGACTATCTGATGTCTTGCCAGCCTCATATTGAAGTTGGATTGTGTTATGTGACATGTTGGCTTTTCAGCGAACATGCTAAGATGAATTGTTCCAGTAGATGAAATGTTACACTACAGTGTAAATGTATTAACAGTGAAAAGTAAAGTGTTTTGTTGCTGAGAAATACAACTGTCACTGACTCAGTTATTTTGATATAAAACTTTAAAAATGAGACAAAGTTTCCATTTTTCAATTGCTGGGTTTCAAAGAAATGTGGTTTATTAAATACTGGCATGAATAGTCAGTCAGATAAGATTCTAAAAACGTATTTTAAAGGGAGAAAATGGTATTTCACTTGCTTTGTGACTTACAGTTAACAAGAAGTTTGACATTGCTTTTTCCAGAAACACCGCCTTTCCTGTTAACCACCACTTCCGTTTTCTTTTTTTTTTTTTAAATGCTTTCCAACAGATTTATTTCGGGGTTTTTTACCATTGTTTTTTAAATTTCCGATTCAAATAAATTCCAAATTTGATTTTTCTTTAAGAAAAAATTTATATTTAACTTAAAAAAAGCAATTTTTGGTAAACTACCACTTCAAATTTTCTTTTATGAAAATGGTTTGAGAACAGTGGAGGATCATCATTTTATGCAAAACGGTCTATAAAAAAAGCATCTGCTGCAAATGCAACAGAAAACAAAGGTTTTATGCTGCTAAGCCTCAGAAACCGCTGATAAGTGAGACTTGGAATAAGGTCTTTGTTGGAGATGTAAAAGGTAAATATAAACTAATGAAGACTGATATCCTTAAGTTTGAAAGGTTGTGTGTGGTTGTAGCTTTAGACAATAATTAAACCTGCTTTAACACACCTAAAAGTGGAACTGCTGAAGTCAGTTTATGGGAGTCATGAGACTGAAGATTTGACAATCCAGGTTTATTAACTGGGGGTGTCAGCAATGTCAGTTTCTTCGTTATGAGGAAGTGTGAGGCATGTGACAGGAAGACTCTGACGTGAAACTCCATGAAGGTAAGAGACAAAGATTCTGAATTCCTTTATGAAAAAGGGCACAACAGATTCATCTCCTCTGTTCCCCGGGTTTGTTTTGTGGAAATATGAGGCAAAAGGTGAGTTCAAACGAAAAGTTTTAAAGAAGAGTTAGAGGTGAAGTAGAGGATAGTAAATTCTTACTTTCAGCAGCAAGTTGATTTTGAAAAAGAAGCTTTTTTGTGTCTATTAAATTCTGTTCAGCTGAAGCAGGGCTGTCTGAACTCTTGGTAAAGACAGCTAGATCTGATGAGGTGTAAGTGTGTGAGGGTCAGTCAATCTTCCTGCATTCTTTGAGCCCTAATATTAACATCAAATGCCAATGAACTAGTTACCTGTGATCAACATTTTTAGCAATGGGATACATTTTCTTTCTTCACAAAAATACATCTAAATGCAGTTTTTCCAAAATGACTGAATTTGAAGACCAGGAAAAAAAAATGCAGAAAAGAATAGAATATTTTTATTTCTATAGCACTTTTTACTGAAAGAATCCCAAAGTGCTTTAACATAAAATCAAATAAACCCCAGGGTAGTAAAATCCAATATTAACAGGCAACATATTAAAGCTCTTCTGAATAAAACGTCTTAACCTGGGATTTCAAACACTATCTGACGCAGCAACAATGGAAAACAGTTCCAAAGACGAGGAGCAACAGAGGTCTCCTCTAGCCTTAACATGGCTTTTTGGAATGCTCAAGACCTCAAGGATCAGGCTGATGAGGGTTAAAAGGTCAGAGATGGACATCGGGGTTTGACCATGCAAGGCTCAAAAAGCAAAATGTTAAAATCAATTCAAAATTTAAAAGGCAGCCAATGTAAAGCAGAGAACAGAGGAGTGATGTTTTTTTTATCACCTTTTTTGAGTGAATCAACTGTTGGGGACACAGACTTGTCAAACAACACCCTGAGGTTTCTGAGACTCAACTGGACAGAAGGTGTTGTCTGATTGAAGGAACTTTATTTTTATTTTCTGGGGCAAAGATCAACGTCTCCGTCTTTTAGGTTTTTAAGTGTAAATGATTCTTACGCCATTATGTTTTGATGCTCGTTAAACAATCCAACAGATTTTGTAGTTTGTTATAAAATCAATTTCCGGGAAAGGACACTAAAACTGGATATCGTCTGCATAGAAACGTCTGTCTGGAAAAAAAACTTTAGTCAGCATAAAATCTGGGTCCACGTTAAATGTTGCATATAATTCATTATTGAATGCTTTTTGCAGATTTCTAGATTTAAATCATGTGAACATGAAAATAACACAATATCTTATGCAGAAGTACAAACCACTTTGGTTTTAATCAGACAACCAAATCTGTTCATTTTATTTACAGTGAACAAGTGTCAAAATAGGGTTGCACAACAGTGTTGCCACAGGTTCACAATGGGTTATGAGGGAATTTGGTCAAGCAGAATCAAGAAATTGTACACGCTGTTTTTAGAACGTACTGGGGGATGCAGATTGTTGATTTTATGACATGAACCCTTGGGCCACATTTGGCCCACGGGTCGGACTTTGGACATGTCTAAGCTAAACAAAGATGCTCTCCTCTCCAGATGTTCCGAATCTCCTTGTGGGTGTGTGTGGGAGTGTTGGTGTGTGGGTTTGCATTGTGCTCCATCAAATGTCCTGATGGAAAACAATGCCCTGATGAATCCACCTGCTGCCAGACTGGACATGGATACAGCTGCTGCCCCCTTCCAGAGGTAAATTGGAGTCAGTTGGCACTCTTCTTCGCTCTGAAACGTCAACCTGAGAGCGACTCTTTGTCCGTCTGCAGGCTGTGTGCTGCTCTGACAAGGCCCACTGCTGCCCCTCGGGGTATCGCTGCAACCTGGCCACTATGATGTGTGAGAAAACAGACCAGCCGTGGATGCACATCCCCATGTTGAAGAAGGAGGCTGCAGAGGAACCACCCGCTCTTGATCTATCTGCAAACCTTGTTGAGGAGCTCAAAAGCGATAACGGCCCGGCACAGAAGAGTACAGCTATTCACTGTGACAGCTATTACATGTGTCCCAACCGCACAACCTGCTGCAGACATCCAAAGGGAGCTTGGCTCTGTTGCCCCTATTATCCTGTGAGTAGACGTTAGTAGATCATTCCACTGACCTCATTACTGCTTCAATATTTTTTCTGTTTTCACCCCGAATCTACAAAATTTGATATTTTCTAATTTTTAAATAACGATTTTTAATTCAAATCGTGAATCAGGAACAGCTCGAAAAAGATCGTGTTTGTGATGTAGAAAATGCACTGGGCGGCTCACAAGCTTCCTGCTCCGCCCCGTTCATGTGCATCCACAAGTAGATTCATGTACATCTTCTTTTTCCTTTTCGAAGCGAGCGGGAGAGCAAGTAAACAGAGAGCTCTCAGCAACGGGAAGGGGAAGTGGGGGCGGGGTTGCTCTGCCCCAATAGTCCCGTCCACAACTGAGGGGTGAATTTCTAGTGAGCTGCTGCCGTTCTGCAGAAACTGTGTCCTAGAAAACGATGCAGGTTTTTAGATTTTGGCTAAAAACGACATAATCGTAATTTGCACGCTTTGAAAATAGAGCAAAAGATGATCGGAGTGGGCTTCTACTGCGTTCAAATACTGCCTCTAAATCCTCTCTTAACCAGGAAGTTGGTGATCTTATGTATCTTAGAAACTGATTATTATCATTTGGGGTAATATGAAAGATATAGATAAGATTTAGAATATCCTTTCAAGAAAATAGTTTTGTCAGTGTGTTGTTATAGATAAAGGAATTAAAATTAAATACAATTTAATAGACATTAAAAAAACTAACAAAATCTTTTCTATTTTGCAGAAACCCCTGACAGCTTTGACAGAAGCTAGCAATTCCCCTCCTGAAGATGGAGTCATTCGCTGTGATGACAAGTTCTTCTGCGCAGTGGGATCGTCTTGCTGTAAGGTGGCTGAAGGCCAGTGGAGCTGCTGCCCCTACCCACTGGTAAAAACGGCATCTTTCACAACTTTTTATACACAAGTTTTGATTTGAATTTTGTTGAACATATCAATGGTAAAAAAGTCTGAAAATATGGAGTGAAACAAAATGGAGAGATTAAACACAGGAAGTGATCACTGTTGTGTTTGTAGATGCTATTGTTATATGTTTGAAAATATTTTGCATATAATGAAAGTGATGAACATCATTTTGCTTCACTGTGGTTTCAGGGCAAATGTTGTCCAGATGGTCGGCACTGCTGTCAGTATGGATACACCTGTGATCCCACATCGGCTACCTGCCGAAGATTAATATAGGCCATCAAAGGACCACAAGAATACGACAAAAACACTGTAGAAACAGGCTTACAGTGAGCCATGTCTGCTTTAGCAATCATGTCATGAAAGACAAGCAAAAATGCAAGAAAAAAAAACAATCTACCAAATGGATAAACATTTAGCTCAAATCAGTATGCAATCATATATAAAATCATTGGACCTCAGCAATTGGATTCTATTACTTTTCAGTAAAAATAAGTTTCTTTAAAACTTTTCACTACATTGGAGTTTTTTTAGACAAAGACAAAATAGAAAAGCATAAATCTTTTTTTTAAAGTTACATTTCTAGCTAATCATTATCTTCTATTACAGAGGTGCACTATTTTTATACTAAAAAAAAAAATATCCATTTGGATCGTAAAACCAAACCAAAAAGTGAGTGCTAAAAAGTCCACTCCGATGATCTTTTGATCTATTTTAAAAGCATTCCCAGTAGTCGTTTAATTATGATTATGCCGTTTTTAGGCATAAACAAAAATCATTTTCTAGGACATAGTTTCTGCAGAGCAGCAGTAGTAGATCAGAAATCCACCTCTTTAGAAATTCAGGTGTTGGTGATCCTGTTGACGCAGAGTGAGCCCACTCCTACTTGCCGTCATCCATCGGTTTATGTGCTCTCCCATGAGCTTACAGTCCCTCACAACCCCAACTAGCCATACAGTTTGAGCCAGATGCCAGCTTGGATGAGGAAAACAAAGGCGTTAATGTATCTATTCGTCTGCAAGTGGATGCATCAGAATGGGCCGGAGCAGGGAGTTAGTGGCTCACCCAGCATATTTTTTACATTACAAAGACGCTCTCTTTTCGTCTCCTCCTGATTCACAACGCTTTGAATCAAGAAATACTCAAAAGAGCTTCAATTCTCTTAATACATCTGTCCTCGAAAACTGTCTCATTGACTAAAATATTACATTTAATTAAAACACATTATCAAGTTGCTCTTCTGGTCATAATGAAATACTAATAATACACAATTTAATTTTACAACAGGAAATTATCAAAGATGTTGTCATTTAAGCTGATGGAACATTTGAAACAACTGATGGTCAAAACAGAGGGAGGATTTCCAAATGATTGGGAAAAAAAACAAATGCATTAGAAAAAGACTTGGAACATAAATTAGGCTATTTAGCAGAAAAAAAAAGTTGCATTTTTTAAAAATAGAAATACAAAACAAAAAAAATCCTGTAAAAAAAAAAAAGTTTGCGTTTCATCTGTAAGGAAAAAAAAGATCTACGGAGTCTCTAAAGGGACATTTAAAAAAATACAAGGAGTACCAGTTAAGCTACAATCCTGTGCACAATATCTTTTTTTTTTTTTTAACTTGGAAAATAACTTAGAAAATAAGCTAAGCTGTTTAAGAGAAAAAAAAATACATTGTCTTTGTTGTTAAAAAAAACTTTACTTAGTTTTCTGTGTTCCAACATTTATGGAACAGGAAGCACTGCCATGGATTGCGAAAGTGATTCTTTTCCCCTAATTTTCCTGTGTATTTGTTTTGGATGGAATATTAAAGCATGAAAAGTTATTTATCCACATAATTTTATTTAAAATAAAAAAAATCTGAAATGGAATAGAAGGATTATAAAACAGATGAGATCTGACTGGACTATTCCTCTGGTCACCGCCGTGATCTGCTGTCGGTTCTCTGATCCCATTATGACCGCAGCATTCCCAGTTAGTCCCCGATCATGTGGCTAGTTTACGGTATTCCTGGCAGGAAGAAGGGGAAGCCGCTCCGCGTCAGAGTCTCCGGTTTCCTATTTCCCTCCCGTTAGTTCGTTTACAGTAACTCCCGGGCTGGTTGCTGTCCCTGTGTGGTCATATTTTTTTTTCTGGAAATATGGCTGTGCTGAAGATACAAGAGCAGGTAAGCTAACGCAGGGTTCAAAGCTAACGGCGTTTTGGACCACAAAAAACAGTTTTTACTACTTTTACATTTACAGCATTTTAATGTCAACGGACGCTCATAATAAGTACAGTCAAAGTTTGACTTAATTTGACTGTTGTTTCTAAATTTAAACTCTTAAGGCTAAGCTAACGCTGCATCGCTTGTTTTCCCATTATATCTGTTAGCCAACTTGCTAACCTTAACACGTAAACAATAGTATTAAAGTAAGTAGTCAAAACAACGCATTATTTCTTTTTATGATTTTAAGTAAAAGCATTTCGCCAAACTTTTATAATATAAAGCATAAATGTTTAACCATTTCGTAGTTTTTTTTAGTATTAGTGGCTGTCAGAGTTTTTGTTGTTAATAATGGTGGTGATGAACGCTGCATCTATGAGCTTAGAGGCGCAGACTCACGTTTCTCCCTTCAAATCCGTTATTTAACTCCGTATAATCGACATACTAACTCTTTTAATCTGCTCGTATTTGCTCAAATCCTTTTAATTAAGAACATGTGGCCTGGGTTCGCTTTGTCAGCTGTCTACGTTCAGCTCCAAACAGATTTCTCCCCTCCTCATTGGCAGCTTCATTGCCACTCACCTGTTGTTGCAGATTAAGTCTGTCACTAAAACAGCAGGTGGTCTTGATTTTAGGACTACTGAGGTCGCAAGTGAGTGACGATCCGTGGGATCAACAGTTGTTTACATAGCTGCCAGTACACGCATTCATTGGAAATCGAGTAGTATTGATTTATTGTTTTAGTTGCAACAATTTCAGTGTTAATTGTAAGATGCTTGGAAATGATCCTGGAAATGATGCTGTTAAAGTAGTTGTTTTTTGCACCAGCAGCTTTTTTTGCTTCCCTTTTTTCTCTTCTGTTTATATATTCAATGTGCATATTTTTAATGCATTAATCTTTAAATAGACCACTAATTGAGATGTAATGATTTATTCTCACGATTCAATGTATTCATGTGGTTGAGGTTACGATTCATTGTCTATATTGATTCATTTTCAACAATCCGATTCACATTTTTTACATCAAAATAATACAAAGAGAATATTATGTTGAACATTCTACCCATATGATCACATCTTTGCAAAACTCTAAGTGTTTCCACATAATGGACAATCGGTAAATTGTAAACGGCGTCTACTTGTAGTGTTTTTAACTTTCTTTGAAGTCCAAAAGAGCTTTACAGGCACAGTAAAAGGGAATAGTTCTCTTAGAAAATACATTTAATTAAAACTGAAAAGGGATCCAGGTCTTCTAACAAAGGGGAGATTAAATTTTACCATCCATCCATTCTCTTAACCAGCAGAATCCCTTTCGGTGGCGCTAGAGCCTTGTAAATGTCGGGCGAAGGTAAGGTACACCCTGGACAGGTTGCCTGTCTGTTGCAAGGCCACACTATTACACACACTTGCACATTCATAGCTAGGGCAATTTAGAATAACCAATGAACCTATGAGAAAGGTTTTTGGACTGTGGGAGGAAGGCAGAGTGCCTGGAAAACCCATACATGTACAATGAGAACGTGCAAACTCCACACAGAAAGGTCCCAGTGAGGATTTGAACCAGAGCCATCTTACTGTGAGGCGAGTGTGAACCACTACACCACGTGCAGGCCAGTTTTTTAAGCTATCTATATTTTTATAGAAACACATTTTACAACATTATTTTTAACTTTATAATTTGAATAAAATGGCTGTACCTGAATTCTTTACCAAAAGCATACCTGGTTTAAAATCAAAGACAGCTGGAAGACAGTTAGACATATGAAAATACAATTTATTATTGTCGAAAGATTTTTACATTGACCCATAATTTCTACTTGATAGATATAAATGTAAAAATTATTTACAATAAAAATATTTGAAATGTTCCAAGAGAATATTTTATATTTCAAACAATGTGAAAATTGATTAAGCAAAGTCGTTTTTTTAAAATCCCAATTTGTGAAACACAAAATCCTTTGCAGTGATTTGACTTGACAACAACCATGTAAATAGAAAAATCAGTCTGTCACATTCTGTGTTGAAGTCATGTAGAGAAGTCTGTCTCTCTCTTCTGCTTCATAGAGGGAGCTGTAACTTAAAAGTTTAAAAATGGTATTTTAGTAGAGATGCCACAATTCTCTATTTAAAACCAAAATGTATGTTGCGCCATTGAACCAAATTGTGGAGACCCATCGCATTCTTAACATAAATTGATATATGTTTACTATGAAAATGTAAAATGTCTGTTGTGCTAAATTTAATGTGTTTAGTATTGTTTTATTACAATAATCCAGACTTAGTATTAGCCTTTTTTTTTCTTTATTGTTACTTGTTTATTATTCATTCATTCATTCATTTTCCAATCCGCTTTATCCCTTTCGGGGTCACGGGGTTGCCGGAGCCTAACCCGGCTACTCATGGGTGAAGGCAGGGCACACCCCTGGACTGGTCGCCAGTCTGTCGCAGGGGCCACAGTCACACACCCATACACACTCACATTCACACAGGGACAATTTACAGTGACCAATTAACCTATGAACCATGTTTTTGGACGGTGGGAGGAAGCCGGAGTACCCGGAGAAAACCCACGCATGCACGGGGAGAACATGCAAACTCCACACAGAAAGGTCCCCCAGCCAGGACTCGAACCGGGAACCTTCTTGCTGTGAGGCAGGAGCGCTAACCACTGCGCCACCGTGCAGCCCTACTTGTTTATTAGCAAATTAAAAAAAAAAAAAGATTTTCAAATTTTTAGGTTTTGTTGTTGTGTTGTGATAGACAAATCACACATTAAACCAAAACATAACTGTGACCTAAAAAATTAGATTTGAACCGAATCGTGGGGAAAGTAAATGTTGCATCCCTGTAATTTAGTAGTTTCCAAAATGCCTTAATATTTTTATCAGGTGGGATTTGTAAAGGTGTAGAACTGTAAAAATGAAAATGATAAAAAGTCCAACTCTTGCTGGATTTGTTTTTTCTGTTGCCTTTCCTGAATTTACCAATATTCTGGGCTGTGAGAAAGCTTGTAACAACTGGAACGTTTGTCACTAAGCCCATTCTCTGTTCTGTATTGTTCTCTGTTCTAGCTCATAGAGAAAATGGACAGAAATAGCTCCGCACTGATGAGGTTATGTGGAGACAAGAATGGATCTCTTTTGTCAAAGCTTTGCATTTGTTTGGTCTATAGAGGGCGTAATGTTGCTTTGCAACGAACAGTACTTTCATGAGGAAACACATTTTTAAATATATTTTTGATACTTGTACGTTACGTGGATCTAAACTTTAGTTGATTAAATTGAAACATATTACCCAAACTGAAATTATTTGAACAACTGGTTGGAGCACACATGGCAGATGTGAATACTTTTTTCAGCTATTTATGACTGTTAAGAGTTATTAGAAATTGAATAACATTACTGTTTGAACACAGCCATCTGACAAGGCCATAACACAAATTATTGTTAACAGTGGAACATCAATTGTTTGCTTAACAGATAAGAAACTGTTCTTAAATAGATGCAGTGTTTAAAAGGTCTAGAGTGAGTATCATTTTAATTTTTCCTTTTCAAGTTTTTTTAATGTTAAAATATCAAGGCTGTCTCTGTCTGTTCTTTCTGAAAGAGTGTGTTGTGTGATCATGAAAGTGTGTTCCAGCAGACTTGCATGCATGCCAGTGAACACGCGCTGGCATATGTGTCTTTGTTCTCAAATTACTCCACTACTGCAACTGAGCTGAGTAGAGAACATAGTTTCACATCAACTTAGTCACGTTAGATTTCTCAAGTAATAAGTAAGTTATTTACGTTTATGTTCTGATAAAACTGCACTTTTTTTTACTTCAATATCTGTAAGGGTTCTCCTTGAACTAAAGTACATAAATAAATAAACATCACTGCATTGAACAGGGCTGGGTGTTACTGACAATGTCTTGAAGGGATTTAACCCTTTAACTACACAACCAAGACAAAATAAAAAAAAACAAAAAAAAAGCTTTTTTTCTGCTGCTTGTTGCCTTGGGACAGTAAAACACACAATCAATGTTTTATTATGTTTTTTAAATGTGAGCAACTGTTTGGTTGAGCAGGCAGTTAACTGGTTAATCTAGATTAATAAGGTTCCAATTCAATTCATTATGCAAATTTGGTCTGGTTAGACACAAATGCAACCACAGGAGGGCACAATTGAATATTTTTATTTATGCTGGTATCAAATTCTGCAGAGGAAGGGCGTCAGACATAAAACCAATGTCAAATCAGTTATGGCAATCACAAACAGAACTCTCATAACTAATTGGTCCTGACCCATCTTAACAGACTGGCTGTGGTGCTGTTGACTCACAGGGTGATGATGGAAATTGAAGTCCTGTTGGCCAAAGAAGGAGAGGAGGATCGTGTTTGTATGCAAAGAGAAAAGGAAAGGCAAGAGTTTATGACTTGAAGTAGAATCTGTGAATGTAGGGACTTTGACATGGAAAACTAGAGAGTTGGTCGGGATGAAGGACAGAAGAAAGGTGGATAGGCATATAGATTGGAAGCAGCTTCAAGCTGTGTTTTGATGGAGCGGATGGATAAAGGAATGAAATAGAAGTGAGTTTGAAGGAGAAGTTTTCTAAGAATGTTTGGAAAAGAAGAGGGTCAGATAAGTTGATATGTTTTGAAGCTGGAAGCTGCAAAATGCAATATTCAATGCTGTCTGTGGTCATGACCCTCAGGCAGGATGTGAGCTGAAAGAGAAAAAGAGACTCTGGAGGGAGATGGATGAGGAGATTCAGGGGCAGATAGTGGTGATTGGGGAAGACTTTATTGGGGAACAAATGAGAAGCAAGTGATTGTTAAGTGTGGTGTTTAGGACAAGAATGCAGAAGGAAAAATAATGTTGGACTTTGCCAAAGTATCTGTCCCTCTGATTATATCTCACATAATAATTCTCAATATCCCTACCATCGATATATGATAGCTGCACTTTAGATTTCAGCTGGGAAACTGTGACTAGGAACACTGATGGCTTCTGGGTAATGTTATTTTTTCATGTTTTGAGTTACATTGTAGGCATATTGTCAGAAAACTACAAAATGGCGCAGCCTTTAGTTTTCTTGTCGTCGTTCTAATTGTTTGGTTCCCGCCCCACCCCGTGATTAATGGCAGAGACGACTCCTATCCCATGGTATTCCCGCTGGAATCCCGTGACCCATGGGATTCCGGAAAAAATGTCCGCTTCCAGTTGAGATTAGCCATGCGAGATCATAGAGGTACTAAATGGCTTTCTGGTCCTTCATTTATGCTAAATAAAGGGAAAATTAGTTGGCTTTTGTTCATCTGTTCCTAATTAATTCTTCGTGCTTCGAGAGCACACAAACTCTACGCCGTGTTTCTCCATACATCTCCAAATAGTAAAACTATTAGACTTTACCATAATCCTTCAAGTTAGCCTCCAATCATCCTTTCTTTTTTCTTCTTTTCCCCAGTGTCCCCTCCTCTGAGCTAATTGGGTTGTGTGGCCTGGCAAAGTTACTTATTTTAGGATCTGTGATAAAAATGAAGGAGATGGGGACACGCATATCCATTCCGCCGTGCACACAGGCCCGGTCTTGTTAGCTACCCTCACATTCTCTGGCAGAGCCAGTTTGTTCCAGTTTTATAATGAGATGGAAACTTTTGAAGCCATGCCACTGATGCACCATTAAAAATGCTGGAAAACAAGTTATGTGCACGCACCTATATGGCATCAGTTATGGTTTAATGGTGGTGCCACTTCAAAGGCCACATTTACTTTTGTATAGTCATGGACTCCCATACACATTTTATTTTTTTATTTTTAACAATAGTACCACATAGTTTTTTACAATGCTTGTTATCATTCTGTCTGGTTTACATTTTTACTAATTGGTCTACATTATCTGTGTTTACACCATGGTTTGGGCGACTGCTCATTTCTGATTGGCTCCAAGGTGTCTGTTAAAAAAACCTAGAGGTAGTTCCAGTCACTTAACCTAAATGTTCTATATTAATTTGCTGGCCTAATTGCCAGTTGGTAACCGGAACAACAGAAGCTTTGAACATAGGTGGACATATGTTATTCCATAGTTTATCCCAACAGCAAGACAATAGAAAAGATATTTGTCTTTCACTATAATGGACATGCTACAATCAACAATCATGTTGTCTTGTATTTTAAATAGTTCATTGCCAGTTTTTCCATCTTGCTCACCTTGTTGCTTGATACAGAGTAAAAACGTGTTTCTAAAAAATGTTATTATTAATTAATAAAAGAAATAGTTTGTTGATACACATTTATTGATCAGAGTTAATGGTGGATTTATCTTGCAAATAAAAGAGATCTTGGAAACTGCTTATGGACTTGTTTTTTGAAGCAAACTTTAGTTTCATCTGGACAAAACTCAGCAATTAGAGGTAAACATTTTCTCTGAAATGGCATTTTGCATCACTTACAACATGAATTAGGGCTGGGCAATAAATCGATTTGATAAAAAAAACTTGGATTTGATGTTTAAGAAGATTTCTTTTCTGGGGAAATTGATATTGAAATTTAGAAATAGTAATTGTTGTAAAAAAATAATTAGAGATTTTATTTTTACATCATGTCGGCCAGCCCTATGTAACAAGATATACTACTTTCCCCTGCTGGTTAGTTCTCATATACCAGCTGCAGCACAGCAAGCTGCAGGCAACCATGATAACGCATCACACAGCATATTGAGAAAAATCATTTAATCTGTAAAAATGAAAAGATTGAAGTATTAATAATTGATTTGATACTTATTTATTTAATAAGTCACTATGGAATCAGCTAATTAATTTAGGCATTATCCCTTACTTAAACTAAAATAACAGATATTTACATTTATAATTGTCTCAGATCATACAGTCTTTATTGTGTATGCAGATTTTGCTTGAACTTCTTCCTTTTTTGGCAAAATTTCCCTGCCGTTTTGCACCCTAAATGACTTGTACTCTGTTCTTTGCTTCATTCATCTTTAGTTTTCCAAAGTACCTGCCCACAATCGTGCCTCTCATTCTCCCCCACTTTCGTTTTCTCCCTCTGACTCCCCTCCCCCCCGCCTCCCTCTCCTGACAGAGCTGGTTTCAGCAGTCTGCCTGCATTGAGTGATGCATACCCCTTTATACGCTGGCTGCTGCTGGCCTGTCTGCGCTAATCACTGGTTCTGTTTGTGTTCTGGCTGCAGTACAGCAGTGAGGATACGAAGCTTCCTGTTTTCTGCTAGTCGTTCTGCTGCATGCGTTTTACTGCCACCATTACGCAGAGGAATTCCCTGCCGTCTCCACGGCTACATCTGAGACTGTGAGAGTGGATTAGTGAGGACAGAAGAGGAAACAAGACATGCTTCAAAGCGACACTGACAGATAGAGGACAGAGCTGAATCTCAAAGTGGATATTATATGAAGATGTGCAGTACTTTTTAAAAAAATTTTTTTTTACACTTTTTATGGGATCTTTTTTAACCTTTGTTTTATGGGATTGTGTTTATGCGTAAGAGGGAACAGCGTGTCTCTGTGTGTGAGAGGGTGTGCATGCTGTGTGTGAATGTTTGTTCCTGATGCGGTCGGAACGGGCTAGCCGCGTGTGTATTGTGGTGCTAGAAGAGGTGGAGGAGGATGAGCTCTGTTCTTCATCCCCACCTCCATGGCCCAAATCCTCCCCTGTTCCTTCTTCCCACCATGCCTTTCAAAAGGCTGCTGCTCAGGATGACAAGGTGAGGCAGACAGAGTCCTCTGCTCAGCTCTTTTCTGTTCAGAAATGAATGTTCAAGTTCGGTTAATGTGTTGCAAACATGCAGTTTGACGTTGGTGAAAAAAACAATAATATCCTGATACTGTCAGCATGAGAGTGCACTTCTCATACCTGATGTGAAGGTGAATCTATGCTTTTACTTCTGATATAAAAATAAAAGCACTGCCAACACAGGGCTCTAAACACCAGTTCTAACACCAGTTCTAAATATAGCAATTATATTCCAGCCATTTAAAAAAGACTGCTAGTTTAAATAAGTTATTGGCATCTTAGAAGGACATTGCTTTTTGAAGTTAGTTCTTCAAAGCATAATCTGTAAAAGTGGGAAATGGTTTGACCCTCACGGACTGTCTTTAGCTTCCCTGCCATTGTTTGGTTTAGTAATTATTTTTATTGTCGCAACGGTCACTTATTTTCTGAGGGGACATAAACTGTTTATTTTTATATGTTATCCTATAAATCAAACTTTAATTTGCTGTCTTTGGAACCCCATTTCCAGTAAATGTAAAGTCCCACCTTAATTATCTTTCGATTTATTGTAAAAGTCTTCCCAGTGGTCTTTTATTACCATTATGCTGTTTTTAGCCTAAATCTGTCATTTTCTTGAACATAGTTTCTGCAGAGCGGCAGTAGTTCATTAGAATTTCCCCTCTGAGTTGTAGGCCAGACCGTTGGCGTGAAGTAAACCCGCCTACACTTCCCATCACCCATACGTTTACGCTGTCTCCCATTCTCAGTCCTCATACCCCAACCTAACACTACTGGTGCAACAAAAATGCTGAGCAATATTAGAGCTATCCAGCCGTACATTTTTGAGCCAGATTCCAACTCAGATATTGAAAACAAAAACGTACATGGATCTAGTCGTCTACAAGTGGATACGTCGGAATGGAGCAGAGCAGGGAGATTGTGGCCTGCCCATTGTTCTATATTACAAATACGCTCTTTTTTGAAATGCATCTTTTCAGAAATGCAATTTTTGTCTTTATTTTCTTTATATATTTCTTCCATCTTGAGAAAAAAATTCTACAAGAACATGTTAAAAACACCATTTCCATCAATGTGTGTCTTTAAAGTTAGAATTACTTATGTGTTTGGTTTCCCTCCAGTATTACTTAAAGGTTTATTTTGTCTGCAGGTCAACTAAAACTTGTTTTGTTGTTAGACCCCATTGCTGCCATGCTTTTGCCAGCTGTTGACATTTATGTACAGGAGTTTTGCATAAAGTCAAATAGGAAACAGGTGAAAACCACACACTTTGTGTGTCTGGCTAATGTTTCTGCATTTTTAGATGTAATCAGTGTTGCTCAGGAATATATAAGTTTCAAGCATTAATCATTCATGCCGATTTACATTATAGGTCATTTTTCTGTGGCTGCAGATGCTTTCTGTAAACTGTTTTGAAACTGTTTTATAGGTTTATGATTATGCTTTACTGGCTTTTGTTAGTTTATTACATGCATCTTCATGTCTTTTCCAATATCTGAATTTACTGTAATTGTAACTCATAAAACACTAGCAGGTCTCAAAGCCATGGTTATGAAAGAAAGTGTTAATTTTTTATCTTTATGTTTATTTTTCTAAAGCCATCACTGTTAAAGGCAATCTTCAGTGCGGACCCGGATGAAGTGCGCTCCCTCATATTCAAAAAAGAAGATGTGAATGTCCAGGTGAGTCACCTTTTTACAAAAAGTTACGAAGAATTGTCTATAATTGCTGATATTTAATGAAGTTTAATTTTTCTCAGAAAGCATCCCAGCAGCTTTTTTTTTTCTATCGTTTCAACATGGCGCATAAACAACAGCAATCAATTAGGCTACATATTGTTTGACTTCCATGACTGGGTGGCTTTATAGAGGTCACACAGCCACAGTCACATGAGCCTTTCAACTCCTCTCATATATCTTAGTAGGTGACCTTTAACTGCGCC
>BSAI01000106.1:3929951-3973914 GCA_036245035.1 Adrianichthys oophorus
CCCCCCTTCCTGTTTCTTTTATTGCGTTTTTTTAGTTCCTCGGCACACATTTATACGCCGTTCTGCTGTGTTTGGTTGTCTTCCTCCTTGGACTTTTGGCTCTCCATGGGTCTGTATTGCTGGGGTCATCACACGATGTCTCCCTGGAGTCAGCAGTGCTGGTCCAAGTCTCTCACAAGTCACATGGCATTTGTTTATAGCTTCACTTTGCTGATTTACTCCCTGCTGCACTGAATTGGGGAGGCGCAGGGATAATGCTGCAGTGTGTTGACATGGCAAAGTGAGGTGAAAAATGAAGAAATTTTTTCTGTTTGTGGTTTCCAGCTTGTGTTTCTTGTGGTATGAATCTGTGTAGGGTCTATAGATTTTACTATCATGACATTAAAAAAAATATGACAGTTTATTGTGTGATAAAGGAAGGCAGTGGCAAATTGTTTAACATGATTTTGTCTTTGCAGGACAGTGAGAAGCGGACGCCACTGCATGCTGCAGCCTACCTGGGAGATGCAGAGATTATTGAACTTCTCATCCTTTCAGGTACAGTGAGCATTTAAGTCCTGTTTTGCTAGATGCAGCCTTTTAATATGTTCAGTCATGCATGTCAGTTAATTTCCACCCAAATAATCTTGTTTTAGATCTTTATCACCTTTTCACACTGTAAGCAGCTGTTCTTATTTTCATTCAAGGATACATCTGATTTTTGTTCACATATTGTTATTCTTACCTAAAATACAGTATTTTTGATTGTTGTAAATTATTTTCTGAAAGAAACAGTCATTGTTAGAAATTGCAAAACAAAACAAATTATATGGGTTTTATTCTCACCCAAAAAATTAGGTTTTATTTTTGAAGGTCAGATGAGTCATTTTGTATTAATTTTTTTCAATTTAAAGTCCTAGTCCAACTATAATTTTATCTATTGTGATATAATTCCTACTGGTCTTTTAATTATGATTATGCCGTTTTTAGCAAAAAGCCTGTCTTTTTCAAAAACATATTTTCTGTGCGCTAGCAGGAGCTCATTAGAAATTCATCTCTGAGTTGTGGAGGTGACTGTAGGCACATAAGTAACCCTACGTGAATACCCCAGCATGTCTTTGTTTACGCTCTCTCCCGTTAGCTTACAGCATCTCACAACCTGGATCTAACATTAGTGTAGCAAAAAAATGGTGAGCAATGTTGAAGCTGTCCAGCTGTACAGTTTTAAGCCAGGTGGCAGCTCAGACAAGGAAAATAAAGACATTTTTGGATCTATTTGTCTTCAAATGGAGGATTTAGAATTGGACCAAAGCAGGAAGACTTTGGCCTGCCCATGGCAGTTGCGTCACAAACCCGAAAACACAAACCCGTCACAAACTCCGGGTTTTCATCTGCTCCTGATTCATCAAGATTTAAAAAAAGAAAAACTCAGAAACAGTTTTAGTTTTAAATTATTTTATACTGTATATGTCTTTCATAATGAGAAAATGCCACAAGAACATGTTATAAACACCAAAAATTAAATTTTATTGGAGTGGGACTTTAAGCATAATTTGACTATTCATACATCTCATTTGTTAACATGATTCTATTATCTTGTGTATTTTACTTTTTTCCTTTTCCACCATGTTCTGCAATTTGCTAAAGCTCAAAAGACAAAATTGCCAACTTTTTAAAACTTTCATCCATACATTTTGCAAATAAAACAGATACTACTACTTGAAATCTTGAAAATATCTTGTGAGGGGTGTGCATTTATCAGGGTGGCTGTAGATCTTGAAAGAGTCTTAAAGAAACCTCTCCAATAAAAATAGTGTTTTTGGTGTTTTTTACATGTTCTTGTGGCATTTTTCTCATGCTGGAGGACGTGGATACAAAAATTTAGACTACGGCATTTATTTGTTCAAGTTGTGATTGATCAAGAGCAGATAAAAAACCCACCATTTGTAAACAGCTCAGGTTTGTGATGCAGCAAAGTCTCCCTCCTACACTCCAATTCTGATGCGTCCACTTGCAGACAGATAGATCCATTGACATCCTTATTTTCTCGCCCGAGCTGACTCAAATCTGCATAGCTCTCATATTGCTAACTTTTTTTTATTTGGTGGCACTAATGTTTTTTTTTTTTTGGGGGGGGGGGTACTAACCTAGCAGGACAAAGTGTAACCAAAGGATCATGGGATATTAGCTCACGCCTACTCCATGCTAACAGTCCCGCCTACAACCCAAAGGCAGATTTCTATTGAACTCCTGCTGCTCTGTTGAAAATATGTCTTAAAAAACAGCACAGGTTTGGGTTTTTTTTGGCTATAAATGTCATAATCATAGTTAAAAGACCACTGGGAATGATTTTACAATAAAAAAATGTATAGTTGGAGTGGGACTTTCTTAATAAAAGATCTTTCTAAATAAAATGTAACTAAAATGCCTTGAAAGTTTTACATTTTTACTGAGACGTTCTTCATTTGTCTCAACAACACAGTATAATTTCAAGTTTGTCAACAGAAAATACTTCACAGAATTAGGTTTTAGGTAAATAGTGGCTTAAAATGGTTCGAGGAATGTTTTATTTTATTGTTTGGCTAAAGTGCTTTGTCCACAGCTCTTCTTCTTGGCATTGTAAATGGTTTATTGCAAGCAATTAAATAGATATATCAAACTTGATTGGAAAATCAATCAAAATTTGATTGGAAAATAAAAATGTACAAAATTAAAGAAGATACATAGGCATTAATATTCATCAATATCCACGTATTAATTATGCCACTATGATGACGCTCAATCTTAAATGGAACTATACCTATAGTATACGAACCCATTAAATGTGAAGTTTGTCAAATAAAAATGTAATCTTTTCTTGAAAAGGAGTAGAAGGAAGTAAACTTTATATACCATAATACCACTCCTATTGAGCTTTAGTTTACTTTTTATTGTCTTTGCATGTTCTAATTACGGGAGGCTGCACGGTGGCGCAGTGGTTAGCGCTCCTGCTTCACAGCAAGAAGGTTCCCGGTTCAAGTCCTGGCTGGGGGACCTTTCTGTGTGGAGTTTGCATGTTCTCCCCGTGCATGCGTGGGTTTTCTCCGGGTACTCCGGCTTCCTCCCACCATCCAAAAACATGCTTCATAGGTTGATTGGTTTCTCTAAATTGTCCCTAAGTGTGACTGTGAGTGTGCATGGGTGTGTGATTGTGGCCCCTGCGACAGACTGGCGACCAGTCCAGGGGTGTACCCTGCCTTCGCCCATGAGTAGCCGGGTTAGGCTCCGGCAACCCCGTGACCCCGAAAGGGATAAAGCGGATTGGAAAATGAATGAATGAATGAATGAATGTTCTAATTACACTTTAAACATTACATAATTAAAATAGTAGTTGTGTTTTTTAACATCTGATTAATGTTTAACATTTTTATATTTTATTTTTTTATTTTGTGCATGTATCAATGTTTCATTTTCTTTATTCACAGTAAATTTACATTTTTGTGACAATTTTTTAAAAATAAAACTTATACAGACACCCTGTGTGTTGCTTTATCAAAGTTTTAGAATCAATGCTCTGAAGTGGAGGAACTTGCATTACGTGACACAGGAATAGGACAGAGTGACTGCATATCTGTGTCGAGTGTTTCTCAATGATGTGAAGGGCTCACAACAGGTGCAGATTCAGGGCTATTTTAACCACCAAGCTGTGCTTAAAAGGGTCATAGTAAATGTATTCCTTTTTAGCCACTATTCGCTATCTTTTTCTCATAAGCAGATTTTATTAGCAGGCCTAATTTCTTCATGATCCAGTTTGATTGTATGACATTATATCTCAAATAAAATCAAAACTCAACATGTAAACTAGGACTAAACTAAAATATGTTTCTTGTGTGTAAGCAACACTTTTGACACGCTTTTCTTGTTGTTCTGTTTCAATCGTTTCTTATTCAAGGAGCAAGAGTTAACGCCAAAGATAACAAGTGGTTGACTCCTCTTCACCGAGCTGTGGCTTCTTGTTGTGAGGTAACATACACACATGTAGAACCAGATAACCTTGACACAAACAAATCAAGTTTTAATCTTTTCATGTTTTTGATTAAAATACATTTTGTGTGTGTTTTTGCAAATTCTGGCTTTTAAAGTGTTCAAGTTAAAGTGACCGTACCAGTATTTCCTTGACTAATACTCAAAAGTTATGATTTGACACAATATTGTGTTTTGGGCAGCATTCTCAAACCAGCATAGTCCCTTCTGTTCCTCCACTTTCCCTGTGCTATTTTTATTTTTTAAGCCCTCTCAGAGTAGTAAAAGTTTTATTTTGAGGGCTCACACAATCCACCTGGAAACACTGGCATGTACTTTGTTTCAGCATTTTGTCACGTCGTCCATCCGAGCCTATTTCTGACCCTTCCTGTCCTGTCCTGTCAGGATGCTGTGGCAGTGTTGCTAAAGCACAGCGCAGACGTAAACGCTCGCGACAAAAACTGGCAGACTCCACTGCACGTGGCAGCTAGCAACAAAGCAGTTCGCTGTGCCGAAGCTTTGGTGCCACTGCTCAGCAATGTGAACGTATCTGACCGAGCAGGACGCACCGCCCTACACCACGCTGCTTTCAGTGGACACACAGAGGTTGGGGCTTTTCTGTTTGAGAAGGACAAATAAACATCAGCACCTACTTAGCTTACATTTGTTTGTCAGATGGTAAGGTTGCTGCTGTCAAGAGGATCCAATATTAACGCATTTGACAAGAAGGACAGAAGAGCCATCCACTGGGCAGCCTATATGGGTAAGATTATTGTATTCTCTCAGAAGGAAATAATTTATTTTATAGATACAAGAACCTGGCTCCTTCTTCTCTCTTTAAGGTCATCTAGAGGTTGTGAAGCTTCTGGTAGAAAGTGGAGCTGAGGTTGATTGTAAGGACAAGAAGGGCTACTCCCCGCTCCATGCTGCTGCCTCCAGTGGCATGAGTAGCACAGTGCACTACCTGCTCGGTCTGGGCATTCATGTCAGTACACATTAACACAAATTACCACTAGCAATGTCATAAAATGATCATATTCTTTAACATTCGAGTGCTTTTGCTGTTATGTGGTTACTGAAAAGTATTTTTCTTTAGGTGAATGAGGCAAACGGCTATGGCAATACACCGCTCCATTTGGCCTGCTACAACGGACAAGATGTTGTAGTTGGTGAGCTCATTCAGGCAGGAGCCAATGTCAACCAGGTATGTGAGCATCACCCTGCAGAGAAGATTTAAACACACACTCTGATCATCTTTTGATCTATTGTAAAAGTGCTCCCAGTGGTCTTTTAATTTTGCCGTTTTTAGCCAAAAAAAAAGGCGGTGTCGTTTCCTAGGACATGGTTTCTGCAGAGCGGCACTAGTTCTATAGAAATTCACCACTGAGTTGTGGGCGGGACTGTTTCATGGAGCAACCCCCCCCTTCCTCTCCGAGCTAAGAGCTTGGAGCAGGGAGCTTGTGGCCCATACCATAGCACTTTCTACATTACAACTAAGCTCTTTTTCCAACTGGATTTTTTCATCTGCTCTTGTATCCATAGTCAGAAAAATGCCACAAGAACATGTTAATCTACGTTCCCACCGCCGTCTGCAACATAGGTTTAAGTGGCCACTTATAATGTAAAGTCTACATTATGTAAACACACTTCTTGGGCATCCGCGTTGACACGTAGCTATGCAAGTTTTAACGGCTACGTACAAAACACGTTGCCATTGAACGCAATCTTTGACCAATCCGGGACTCTGATTTGGTACTGACGTATAGATGGTGTTCACTTTAACTCATCGAAGTCCCAACCGTTTGAAAATTGACCATGAAGGAGAAATGAATAATTACAGTTTGTGCCCGGCCAGAATTGTAAGACACCAAGTCTGTCGTATATCAGAATAGAGCTGTAAAAGAAAAAGGAGCAAAATTTACAAGATTTTCACCACATTTTACACCAAGCCTCTTCCAACTGTAGGTGGCAGACATATGCTAGTAAACTGTGGCAAAAGAAGAAGAAACCCTTCCCTGTTTTTCCAGTGTGAACACCACAAGTTAAACATGTGTTCAAGGATGCAAGTTTTGCGTGTTCTTGAACACGAGTCACATGTTCATTGTGTACGTTGTTTTAAAAGCACTATTTTCATCAGAATGGGTTTAAAGTGGTTGGCGGCAGAATGTCATTTGCTGTCTTTTTCAGGTGAATGAAAGGGGATTCTCTGCCCTTCACTTTGCTTCTTCCTCAAGGCAAGGAGCTCTGTGCCAGGAGCTGCTGCTGGCGCACGGAGCACGCATCAACTTACGAGTGAGTCCACGTGCTGATTCCAACATCCTGGAATATTACCATGGTTACATGACATGACAGACTGATAGAAAACCTGCTAAATAGCAGAAAATTGAAATAACAGTGTTGTTAACACTTTGTTCACAGTGATGGAAACTGATATTAGGATTATTTCACAGTTGAGATGCAAGGCCATATGGAAGATTGGGGGGGAGGTGTCCCCCTGAGGCACCAAGCTGCTCTCTTCTTCTGTGTGTGGGTGTGTGTGGTCTGTGAGGGAAACTGTCTTAGCTTCTACTTTTTAAATTCTAGAGGGGCAGATTTACAGATGAGCAGCTGCCCACACAACCTGTCCAAGTTCTCCGACAGTGGAATAAAGAAACAACTGGTATCTTTTTCCTCTGTGCCTCTTTAACCCGACTCTTTATCCATCTGCTCAGAGCAAGGATGGGAAGACCCCCCTCCACATGGCAGCTACTCATGGACGATTCTCCTGCTCTCAGGCTCTCATTCAAAATGGTAGGAGCCTCCCCGTGGGGTGTCAGTTTTGTGCATCAGTTTAAATTTCAGGGCCGCTACTTTTGCTGGTTTCTGCACACTGCATATACTTTTTTCTATAATTGTATGTTCATGTGCTTTTGAAATAAGTTTGTCTATGCGTTTATAGGAGCCGAGGTTGACTGTGAAGACAAAAGCAGAAACACTGCGCTTCATATTGCTGCCCGCTATGGCCATGAACTCATCATCACAGCTCTCCTCAAACACGGAGCAAACACTGCCAGGTCTGTCCGGACTGCCCGCTATCACTGCTCTAGTGTTACGGCACAAGATACAATTAAATGAGAATACAATTCAGATAAATGACCCTCGTAAATTCAAACCACATTTGTTATGGCTTTTTAAAAGTTTTACTCCCTTTGCACTTTTAACGAATAAAGATAAACTATTTTCTGTAAACTCTGACACCATGTCTTCCTTCCCTCTCCAGGAGAGGTATTCATGGGATGCTTCCTTTGCATCTGGCTGCTCTCAGCGGCTTCTCGGATTGCTGCAGGAAGCTGCTGTCCTCAGGTATATTCATGCTGACACAAATTTTGTCTTAGAGATCACACAGTTACCATCCAAACTGATGCATATTGCCTTCTGCAGGGTTTGTGATAGACACCCCCGACGAATTTGGAAGGACCTGTTTACATGCTGCTGCAGCTGGAGGGTGACTGTTGTTGACTATTTTTCTTTTTTTAATGTATTTATTTTCATAATTATTATCTTGAACATGTAATTCTGATTTATATGCTAAAAAAAAGAAATATTACCCAGCAGGATGTTTAGTTCATGGCTTACTGGTATGTTTACTCTCTCACCAGAAACCTGGAGTGTCTGAACTTGCTGTTAAATGTAGGAGCGGATTTTAACAGAAAAGATCATTTTGGAAGGTAAAATGTCTAAATAACTTTCATAAAAAAAGCAAAAACAAAGCTAAGGTGACTCAAATAATTAAAAAAACGTGTAAAAAGTGATTTTTTTTCACCCTCCAGGGCTCCACTACACTATGCATCAGCCAACTGCAACTACCAGTGTGTTTTTGCTCTGGTGGGTTCTGGAGCAAGTGTTAATGACCCAGACCAAAGGGGCTGCACCCCCTTACACTATGCTTCTGCTTCTGACTCAGATGGAAAGTATGTTTCATTTTGCAGATATGGTTGACAGTCTAAATGTATATTCTTGTTGCAGAGAAGGGCTTTGTTTAAAAAAAATCATTTGATGATTGATAGATGTGTGGAGTATCTACTGAGAAATGATGCCAATCCAAGAGTGAGAGACAAGCAGGGATACACTGCTGTGCACTACGCTGCAGCCTATGGACGCACACTCTGCCTGGAGCTAGTGGGTTTAGTTTAATACAGAGTTGAAATATAGAGGAAAAAACATGCACTGTAAAAACAAATGGTTATTCACAAAAAAGGTTTGTTTTACTTTCAGATTGCCAGTGAAACACCTTTTGATGTGGTAAGAAAGCAGTTTTGTCTCCTATAATCTTTGCTGTCTTCTAAAAAGCTATTAGTCTGCTCTGGTTTGGTATTAACTGTTTTAGGACTTTTTAGATCAGAAGAGAACACCTTTCCAGATGTAGCTAAACTTTACTTTGTAATGTGTTTTTAACTCAACATTTTTGAACCATTTTGCAGTTAAAGTCCCACTCTGATAATCTTGTGATCTATTTTAAAAGCATTCCCAGTGGTCTTTTTTTATGAGCCAAGTTATCCCCTTCTTGTTAAAAAATATCCTTTTTTTAGCCCAAATCAAAAAATGTGTGTTGTTTTCTAGGACATAGTTTTCTGCAGAGCAGTAGTAGTTAAGTAGAAATTCGCCTCTTGAAATTTGTGCGGGACTATTGGTGCGGAGTAAGCCTTCCGTCATCTATCAGTTTACACGCTCTTTTGCTAGCTTACAGCCCCTCACACCCCCAACCTAACAATACTGGAGCTACAAAAACGAGAGAGATATTAGAGCTATCTATTCGTACAGTTTTGAGCCAGATGTCAACTCGGATGAGGAAATCAAAGACGTTAATGGATTTATTGGTCAAGCATCGGAATGGAGCTGAGCAGGGAACTTGTGGCTCGCCCAGCATATTTTATATGTCACAAATAAGCACTTTTTCTCATGACATTTTTTTCTTTTGCTCCTGTTTCCCAATGATTTGAATAAAGAAATGCTCAAAAATTCTATTTTAAGTGTATTTTTTCTTATATTTGCCACTTATTGTCAGAAAAATGCCACAAGAACTCGTTAAAAAAACCAAAAACACAATTTTCATCGAACTGGGTCTTTAACCAAAAAGCAATCCTTATTCTGCTATGATTATTTACCCATGTGCCACTCATGAATGCAAGTAGATGCATCTGAAGTCTGATCTTTTAATGCAGTTGCATTCATCTGCTTACATGGGATCGTTCATATGGGACTACTTAGGACAGATCAGTTGATCAGTTTAGACATGTCAGCCCTGCAAATTGCTGTCTGGTTCTCTTGGTACCACATGGCCTTTTTTACTTTTACGCTTAAAATAATATTGGATGGATGAAGAAAATTGACTGTTCCATCATGTTTGTAAATCTAACCGACTCTTTCTCTCTCTTGAAGTTGATGGAAACATCAGGAACGGAAATCCTGAGGGACTCGGTGAGCCAGCTCCCTCTGAGCCCACTCCATCTGGCGGTAAGTTTCTGAGTGGTAATGGAATAGGCCTATACGATATGACAAAAATCTGCGATATCCGATATCTGTGTCTGAAACTGCAATGACGGTATGACTTGCGATATTCATTCATTTTCTATACCGTTTTATCCCTTTTGTGTCACGGGGATGCCGGAGCCTAATCTGGCTACTCATGGGCGAAGGCAGGGGACACCCCTGGACTGGTCGCCAGTCTGTCGCAGGGGCCACAGACATTTAATTTATGGTTTTCATTCTGTTTTGCATAGTACCTGTATTTGGAGAATGTTGCCTGTCCCGAAACCAAAGTATCTCCAAATAACTAATATTAGGGGTGTAGCAGATCACAGAACCCACGGTTCAGATTGTATAAAATTTTAATGTCGCGGTTCAGATCACTTTTTGGATGAGTAAAAGGGGATGAAAAAGAAAACTAATCAGATTAAAGCTAAGAAAAAATTTTGAATCATATTACAAGATATATTTTTAATAAAACATATAGAAATTATTTCAAAACACAAACACACACATTAATGACATTAAAAAGTGCTCATTGAGACTTATTTATAAAAACAAAACACTAATAACATCTTTGATCTCATGATACTCCTATACAAAAAAATACTAAATATGTTCATATAAACAAAAGTGCATCTATGGGCACTGCATCTTTATGCAGGCCTAAAATTAAATATACATTATAAAAGGATTTCCCAATGTTCGCTTTGTATTTATCCAGGCATTCCATGGACACTGTGGAGCTCTGGAGGTCCTCTTGTCATCTCTGTTGGATGTGGATGTTCGCAGCCCAGAGGGCTGGACCCCCCTCAGCCTGTCTTGCTCCAGAGGTCATCATGAATGTGTGTCCTTGCTGCTTCATCATGGCGCTTCACCCATGATTCATGACTCCATACACAAAAAGACAGCCTTACATACTGCAGGTATGCAGTCACAACACTCTTCCTTTAACCCTTTTACATCGGAGCTGTCGCCCTTGACACAAACAACTCCCGCTCTCTGATCTACTGTTTACACAGAATCCACAAGAATTACATTAATTGCGTAATTGGTTGAAGAATTACGTTAGTCGAAAGAATGTAAACTAAATGTAAGCTAAAGCTCCGGTGTTAAAGGTTAGCATATTTTTTAGAAACATAAGGAGCCGTAAAATGTTTTTCTGATTGCAGCTATGAATGGCCACGGAGAGTGCCTGCGACTGCTCTTGAGCAACGACAACCAGCACATTAATGTGGACACACAAGACTCCAGTGGACAGTGAGTTTGTATGTGCGTACATAAGCAAAATATCTCAGGCTGGGGGCTTTTCTGTAAGTTTACTGCATGTGACCTAAAGTAGTTTCAGCTAAACATGAAATGAAAGATATGGAAATGAAACTTAAAATAACTTTCTGTGCACAGGACTCCTCTGATGTTAGCCGTGCTGAGCGGACATATCGAGTGTGTTTACTCTCTGCTCAGTCATGGAGCCAGCGTGGAGTCTCAGGACTGCTGGGGGAGGACAGCACTGCATCGTGGGGTGAGATACTCTCCTCGTCCTCGAGGAGTACTCTATTTTAAACTTCTTCATACATTTATAAACCACTTCTGTACCCGTCCCAACATTTAGAAACACACTTACTGTGCTTTTTCTTTTCCCTTATATATAATATTGCATTTTCTTTGTCCACACGGCTTGAAGGGAAATTTAAAGAAGGAAAGATTCTGGCCCCACTTTTAGGTTTAATGCCTATTTTAAATAAAAAAAAATAAAGCAAATGTTCTACTTTTAAAAAATGTGAAGGGAAAAACTGTTTCCTATAAAAGTATTTTGAAAAAGGACAATAATTATAAAAGATGTGATTTGTTTTTAAGTTAATGAACAGCATAAATGACCTCTTAACTTGCTTTTTTCTATTTTGTAAATGGTAATGTGAATATAATAAATATGAATGAGATTTGCTTATGAAATAATCTAAAAAAACAGATCATTCCAATATGTCGATATACTACATAATGCCTATATTTCTGATGTTTTCTCTATTATCGTCCTGCCAGGCGGTGACGGGACAGGAGGAATGTGTAGAGGCTCTGCTTCAGCATCAGGCTGCAGTCTGTGTGAAGGACAACCGTGGCCGGACGCCTCTGCATTTAGCGTCGGCATGTGGCCATGTGGGTGTCCTGGGCGCCCTGCTGCAGACCGTCAGCTCTTCTCTTGCTCACACGTACCTCACCGACAATCAGGGCTACACCCCCCTGCACTGGGCCTGTTACAACGGTACTGAGCTTCTGTAAATGGACGTAAACACTCTGGTTGTGTTTAAAGCTGGTTGGTCATGTGACTTCTTCTGCTTTGCTCTCTGCCCTCCAGGTTATGATGCCTGTGTGGAGTTGTTGTTAGAACAGGAGATAGTTAAGAACATTAAAGGCAACTCCTTCAGCCTGCTGCATTGTGCTGTGTAAGACACCTGCTGCTTTAGCACCTATGTTCAGAGTGATGGGGGTTATCTGACACCATTGTTGTCTTCACAGCATGAGTGATAATGAGGGAGTGGCAGAGATGTTAATTGACTCTCTAGGCGCAAGTATTGTCAATGCCACAGACTCTAAAGGAAGGTGAGATTTCCTCTTAATTTAGCTTCAATTCGATGTCAGTCTGTATATAAACTGAACTCTGATGACACTTCGCCAGGATCCCCCTTCATGCTGCAGCCTTTTCTGACCATGTGGAGTGTGTTTCACTCCTCCTGAGCCATGGAGCTCAGGTGAACGTCGGAGACACACAAATGCACAGGACCCCTCTGATGATGGCAGCTCTGAATGGACAAACCAATACTGTGGGTGAGTGGGAATTTTATTAGCACATCAAAGCAAAACCCAAAGCTTTTAGACATTTTCTTTATTTACCCATTTCTGGTTCACAGAGGTGCTGGTCAGCAGCGGTAAAGCAGATTTGTCTCTGCAGGACACTGAGCGAAACACTGCACTGCATCTAGCTTGTAGCAAGGTAAAAGAACAAAAAAGAAAATACATTTTTGTCATTTTAGTTTGAAAATCTGACAGATAATAAAAAGTTATTTTCCTCAATAATTTTTTTCTGGAAAAATATTCAAAGTTTGCATAATTTGTTCTAAATAGGTAGTGATTGAAACAATGAGCAAAATACCTTAAAAATGCTTGTTATACACTTTTAGGTTTATAAAATGGTTGCTCTACATTAATTGGCCTTTAATTTATTGAAGACAAACTTGACTAGCTAAATGTACTTTGTAACAACAGAAATCCTGACAGTAACTATAGTTTTTAAGTTGTGTTTTTTAGACTCACAGGGCTTGACTACCATTTTTTGTGTAAATAGATCATTAAAACAACAGGATCTGCTAATCTAAGAGTTATAATCACTAGTTTGTATGAATTTGTGCATGTGAAGAAGTAGCTGGCATTTAGAATTGAATAAAACGTTATTGATCTGGAAAGGGGAATTGCCTTGTTACGATAGCTCTATTAAAAACAGAAGACAGATGATAAATAACATTAAAACTACTCTTAAAAAAATAATGTTGTTCATCTTTTAGCAAATCATTTCAGGGATCACCACAGCGAATCAGCTTTTCACTGATTTGCACATTTGGTTTGGCAGATATTTTTACACCAGATGCTCTTGCTGACACAACCGTGTGGGGACCAGCACAGGGAAACCCAGACCTGGGCCCCCTTGTGGCCACAACGCTTAAAAAATTAATAAGAACAATAATTAGTGTCTATGAGGCGTTGTAGAGTCTAAAAGCTGACAGGAAGAACGATCTGCGAAGTGCTCCTTACTGCAGCGAGGTGTTAAAGTCTCTGAGTGAAATAGAATCCATGCCCATCAAGAACAGGTTAACAGCAAGAGAATAACAAAACAAAAACATGGACATTAAAGTAAATCTGAGTTTGAAATGAATAATGAACAACAAAAGAATAACTAAGCTGTGCAGCTTCTCAGATGTCTGCATGTCTACATATTTCTGATAGTTTAGATATATGCAGGTCACGATTAATCCTTTTTTATCTCCATCTCTTGTCACGTTGCTTTCTGCTTCTTTCAGGGTCATGAAACGAGTGCCTTGTTGGTCCTGGAGAAAATCAGCAACAAGAACCTCATCAACTGTACAAATGCTGCTCTTCAGACGTAAGTAGTTCAGCACAAGGTGCGGCTGAGCTCCTACTGGATGTGCTGCAAGTGCTTGTCTGTATTTTCATGTAGGCCGCTGCACATAGCAGCCAGGAGGGGGCTGACAGTTGTGGTCCAGGAGCTGCTGGGGAAAGGCGCCAGCGTTTTAGCAGTGGATGAGAACGGTTTGTACCACTGCTCCATCACAGTGTTTTTATTGTAAATTCATGTATTCTAAATGCAGGTTAGTGATTAATATTTTTCCTATTTTCACAGGTTACACTCCAGCTTTGGCCTGTGCTCCTAACCGCGATGTAGCAGACTGCCTCGCCCTTATTCTCAACTCAATGATGCCCACCACTCCCATGGTTACCATAGCAGCCATAACCTCTCTGTCTCCCCCTCAGCCGGTGATCAACCACCACCCGACCTCCAAGCACAAAGGTGTGGCCTTCGACACGCCAACCCCTTTGCGGGTTGACCACGCCTCTCACTGCAGGCCAGAGCGGCTCATGCGTTCTGTCTCCACAGACGACGAACTGAACGACTCGGATTCAGAGACATACTGAGGACTGTCGGACACAACGCTGGCACAGTAGCCAGGCACTCAGGGGGCTTGAAAATATAACGAACGAGACTTAAAAAAAAAAAAAGGATCAAAGCAGATTATTTTAGGTAGACTTCTTTCATTCATTCATTTTCCAAACCGCTTTATCCCTTTCGGGGTCACGGGGTTGCCGGAGCCTAACCCGGCTACTCATGGGCGAAGGCAGGGTACACCCCTGGACTGGTCGCCAGTCTGTCGCAGGGGCTAGGTAGACTTCTTCTAATATAAAAATAATCTTTTATTTATGCAGATCCTTGTTTCCTTAAGTTGCAGTCCTGATAAAACAAGGAAATGTAGATAAAAGTGAATACACTTCATTGTATTCCATACAGAACCGTCAGGTTATTAACATGACCAGTGTCTTTAACACTTTTAGCAGTTTTTCCTCAACTAAACTCCATATGTTTATTGAGACAATATTTTCAATGATTATAGCCCTCAAAGGCATATTTTCAACAGTAAAAACAGAAAAGCTTTAAGTAAAGTAAAGGAAAGAAAATCCTTTTGTCCATTTGAATAGTCTAAAAAGACACATTTATGGGACCAGCTGAAGTTTTCTTTTACTTAACCTTTTTATGAACACAAAGCTCCTTTTTGAGCTGTTGTGACGGACACAGAGGACCATCACTGATAAACATTATTAACAAAGAAACACCTTCAGACTTGGAGGACAACGTCTCACTGTTGAAACCTTTCAAGAGGAGATTGGATATTTTTAAGTGGATTCTGACAGAATATGGATGTAAAATCTGTTTATTACACAGATGATTCATGTCTTTCCATGATTTAATAGCAAGTAATATTTTTTCCCAAAAAGCAATAAAGCTAAATAGATACTCTGTTACTAAAACCTTTATTTAACAGACACATGTACCAATTGTTCGCAGTGTTGTCATTGATCATTTCCACATTTCTGTTTGTGTTACGTCACTTTTCACTTTCTCATTAAGCTTTTTCAGTGTTTTAAGGATAAAATTAAAATGAATCAATTAACATTCAAGTTAAAAACCATCCTGTTCCACCCTGTTCAAGGATCCAGACAGCAGAGAGACTAAAAAAGTATTTTTAAAGCATGAGCATCCCATTCCCATGATGCTAAAATCTTCCTAATTATTCATGCTCTGCTGGACATTTTTAATAGAAGACAGATCTGGACTCATCAAGCTCAAACATCATGTATATGAACACATTGGTGTGAGCTCGTCGTGCAGAAACAGCTCTTGTGTGTCGATTGAGCAAACGTTTGATGCCTTTGACGTCAGAATGGCAATTAAAGTCCAGGGCACTAGATAGAGCCACACTATATCATTTTTAAATAGTTTGGAAATAGTGAGGGAATTCAGACATACCGTAGCCAGTCTCTATTTTTCTTGGGTTAACTATCACTCTCTGTCAGTCAGATTGTCCCAGTGTATAAATCTGGCTTTCAACTACACCAAGATTTGCTTGCAAGTGAAACCAGACTCTTATTTTAAGGGGAACCAGAACTGATTTGTTTGGTTTGCACCACTGACTGTAAATGAAAACTGGACTGAGTGACTCCTCCCCCTTCTCATTCCAAACAGGAAGAACCCGATGGCTCCAAGAAGCCAAAACCCCAATGACAGCTGTCATACATCTCAGCATAAGTATACTTGCTGTGCTACATTTTTTTTTTTGTTTTACAGTTTTTTGTCAATCCTATTTCTTTTCACGATATTTTGTCTTTTGTGCAAGTTATTCAAATAATAAACTGGCCTATCAGATGCCTAAGTAAAAGCATGTGGTCTCGCGTCAAAACATTTGATTGGCAGATTCTTCTGAGACTGCTTTCAAGTAGTAGGGGTGTGGCCTTCCAACAGGCTCACTCCTAATTGGCGAGAGTGTTTGCCGTGGAAATGTTGACTTAAAACAATCAGTATTTACTGACAATGACTGGCTCCAACATGGTGGCGTCCGTATTGTGAAAAAATGACGACTGAATTGACTTCATTTGGCTGGAGCTGGAAATAATTTCATTTTCTGAGTGACATCACACTCACACAGTCCAGTTCTCATATACAGTCAATCGTTTTCGCACCAGCAGCCGAGACGATCCGGCGTGACACCCTAGTAAAATCCTAACCATCAATTGCTGACATTTGGGGTCCATTTTGTTCAAATGATTTTGTGGACACAAACTGACAAAAACCCACTGATTTTGCATTTTTATTTTCATATTTTCTGGAACTTCTTGCTGTGCCTCTGTGCTGTGTAGGGAAAGGAACATGTGAATACATTTTTGTGTATGTCTGTAAATATGTGTATGAAAGATGGGAGAGAAGGAAAAAACAAAAAAGGCCTTTCTAGAAATATGCACATTTCTGACAAGATGGATGCTACCAGGTGCAGTATTTGTAAAGAATAATACAGTAATAAACCCTTTTTGTTTTCTGATGTTTTATTTTGCTCTTGATTCAGAGGTTTTTCATTTTCTCTGTCACGCTTGTATCAGAGAACAGTTTATTCGTTGTCCAGGTGGTACGTTCGTCCGTACAGACAGGCGGTGATCAGGCCCCCTCTCATGTTGGCGTGTTGCATCGTCACTCTCCCATCCTCAGCTTTCTCCAGCTGCTCAGGCTGCTCCAGAACCATGGAGCTCACCAGAACCGACGGGTACACGTATTTGGTATCAAATTTTCCCTCTAGCACAAAGTCCATTTTAGACTCGGCCTCTTCTACTTCCTGTCCACAGGAGCTGGGGTCCTCATTCGCACAGCGCACAACTGCACAGACCTGCAGATGAGGAGCATCAATAAAACTACAGAAGCAGCCACATCCCATTCCAATGACAATAGTGTTTTGGGTGTTTTTAACGTGTTCTTGTGGCATTTTTCAAATAATGGAGAACATACATAAAGAAAATTAAGCTTATAATTTCATTTCTGAGTATTTCTTTCCTCAAATCACTGGGAGTCAGGAGCAAATGAAATAATGCAGTTTGAAAAAGATCATATTTGTGAAACAGAAAAAATGCTGGACAAGCCAGAAGCTCCCTGCTCCACTTCATTCCGATGCGTCCACTTGTAGACTAATAGATCCATTCACTTTCCTTGTCTGAGCTGACTTCTGGCTCAAACTGTACAGCTTGATTGCTCTAATTTTGCTCGTTGACTTACCTGCAGACTGTAGCGTCCATTTACTGTATGCAGTCCTGAAAACGCTCCCAGTGCGTACAGCTCTTTGCTTTGAGCCGTCCATTTGTACCGGAGCGTACAGCAGAAAGTACCATTGCAGACTTTGAGATTATCCTCCATCTTGTTCAGGAGGACGAATGTAAAGGGGTCTTGCATCATGTATGAGATGAAGGCTGAGGAAGTAGGGTCAGCAGATTGGCCAGCACAGCTCTCTTTGGTGCAGTGGTCTGCAGCCATTAATGATGGAGATTGAACCTCTGCTGCCATACCCGGCGTCGGCTCTAAGACCGGCACTCTGGCCACCAGAAGCTTGCCTTCCTCCTGGTCACCTCTCTGGGCATGGTGGTAAATGGCAGAGAACGGAGTAAAGATGCCACTTCCGGTCATGATGAGCCCGTCGTTGCGGGTGTTGGCGGACAGCAGGGTGACGTTGGCGCCCAGGCTGAAAGCACGATGAAACTGGATGGAGTCCAGCAGAGGGAGCGCGTTCATCCAAGCGGTGGGAAAGATCAGCTGACGGACACCCTGGAGCAGGAGACAAGGCAAGCCGCTGAAGAGAATACCCTGATTCCTGAATCCAAGTACTTCTTTTAAAGCTTCCTACCCTTTCCACTAGAGTTACTGTTGGGTCATGGAAGAGGATGTCGAAGCAGATCATGAGTCCGAACCTTCCCCCAAAAGGTGTGTCAAATGTAATGATTTCTGGTTGTGGCGGCGTGTCAAAGGACTCCTCAAAGTAGAGGTTTTGTTTATGGTAGCGTGCAACAAGCAGGCCTTCAGAGCTGTCAAAGAAAACGCTGTAAACTTGTTTGCAAGGACCAAGAATCCGTATTCGTGCGTTTGACGGAGTCTGAACCTGAAAACCACATTGGTGTTGAACTGCCAGCGTCCATCAGGGGGGCAGGATGAGGAAGGGTCACTCTGCAGAGGGCAGGGTTGCAGATCTGGCATGTTGGCCACCACGTAGAGCTTGTACTGCCGAGCAATACAGCTTAACCGCTGGAGAACCTAGAACAAACATTAAATGAAGCAACAGGTGTGAGGGCAAAGTACACAACAGTCCTCAAAATAGTAATCCTGATGATAAGAATTTTTTTTCTGTTAAGTTTGACTTTTAGAAAGTTTCAACCAGATTATATGAAATACATGATTAAAAATAAATATTTTGAGTGGACGGACACAATCAAAAGATCAGAATGAAGACATCGCACAAAACTCAAAATACTATTAAATCAAATTAATTATAAAGTTTTAGTTCAAGAGATTTCATTTGTTTAAAAAAAGCATACAAAACTAACTTTTAAACATTTTACATATCACTAAGCAAAGAAAAAAATACTTTAAATTAAACTGTTATGATAAACCAACCATTTGTTATGGTTTATATATAAATCTTACAGTTTTATAGTGTAATCTATTTTATTATTGTAAACAGAAGAGGAGGGCTAATGTAACTCGGACTGTTTAAATAACTCAGAATAAATATTTTAAGAAATGAACATTTAAGTTCACAGAAAGACAACCCTTTAGCTGTTCATATTCTATTAGATTTTTCCCTCCAAGAACCTCAGTGTCGTTGTGTCTTCCTGGCTCCATGCAGGGGTTCCAGGTCTCCTGCTGAGGATCAGGGATGGTTTCCAGGTATCCAGAGATGGAGGAACGAGTGAAGTTAAAGCCATGAATCCCATCCTCTGGGAACACCAGGATATCAACACTCTGGAAAGACAAAATGGCAACAAAAAGTTCAATTATTCAGAAGTTTTTTTTTTAATCAATGGATCTTGGCACATTTTAGAAACTGTTGTGGTTTATATAAATAAGTAAACTTGATAAACAAATTCATAATTTCATCAAAACATTTTTTTGCACCTTTGTAGAAATATAAACCCATACCTGCTGTGCGGCGAGCGCGGCCTGCTCCTCGTAGATATCCAGGTTTTTCGTCATGTGCTGCAGGGCTTCATGGCGGGTCACCGGGACCCGGGGGTCTGGGTTCAGGATGGTCCTGTGCTCGAACACGCCTGCAACATACGAGTCTGCAACGGTCTCTGATTGACTGGTAAAAAGATAGACAAAAAGGACAAGGAACCACATTGTGCCACTGTGGAAAGGAATCTTGTGTTCTGGTTAAACTTCAGCACGATGAGGTCATTGAGTTATATGACATGGAGACGGTGAAATATTCTCCTTCAGAGTTAAATTGAAAAAAAAAAATGAAAAGCTATACTTTTATCTTCTGTCACAGCCCCAAAGCAACTAAATGCTGTGAAAATTATTTTAAAGCGTAAAAAGGTTAAATGTAGAACAAAAAACAGTCACATGTAAATTTTTATTTTGAAATCACTAAACGGAAATAAACAGTATTTAACCCGGAAAAACTTCTCTAAGCTACTCTTGCGGAGGACCGATTTTTTTCAGGTGTTTCTCGACTAATATACAAAAACACTATTCACTCCCTCACCTTCTTCTTCTTTTTTTTTTTTTATAAGTCATAGTCACTCTTAAATTGTGTGTTTTTCCATATAAAAACGCCCACTGTACGTCATTTAAACTACTTATAAACTAAACATATGACCGCTAACAACACCCACGTTGCTACAATGTCAACGGAGCCGGAGGTCGCCGAGTCAAAACCCAATCAATTGTTAAGGAACTGTTGGAGCTGCAGGATCATCTCCGGCGGAGGACTGTGTCTGTGCGGGGCTTATGTCTTCAACGCTGCGCGGAAGGTGATGCGCCAGGGCGCTCCCACCTCCATGGGGACCGTGGCGCAGATTACATTCGCTGCATGTGAGTGCAACCCGCTTCGGTTCTGGTTCCGAGCTGCTGCCCGCGGGTCTGAACTGGAATGAACTCTGGTTGTCTTTCAGGTTTGGCTTCTTGGGGAACTGTTATCCTGGCTGATCCGGTAGGAAAGGCGCAAAGGAAGACATGAACTATACGGCAACTGTTGAAGGACAATTCTAAACTTCAGTCTTTTAGACTGGCTAAAACTCCAAAAACAGATCAATATCATGACTTTAACACAGCATCAATAGAGCATAAAAAGGATGCTAGATGCTGTTGTTTACCATCCAAATGTTAAACTTAATATATGGCTGCAGATCTGTTTCACATTACAGATTCATGGATCTTCTCCCTGGATGTCAACATCTACAATATTAAAGCTCAATTACAATACAATATGAATCCAACCTCTAAATAAAGCAGTTGATTATTGTAGTTTGGTCTTTTTTAACAATACAAGTGGATTCTTCTCTGCTTAAAGTAGAACTGCATTTTTTGTTCATGAAGCTTTTTTCTTTTTTGTACAGATTGACTCATAACTTCATTGTTTGCATCTTCTTAAGAGGCCCAATCCAATCATCTTTTGATCTATTGTAACAGCATTTCCGATGGTCTTTTAATTATGATTCCAACATCAACTGGTGTCATTTTCCAGGACAGTCTCCTCTGCAGAGCAAGCCCTACCCCACTTCCCCTCCCTGTTGCTGAGAGCTCTCTGTTTACGTGCTCTGCTGCTAGCTTACAGCCCTTTACAACCCCAAGCTACAGCTGTACAGTTTTGAGTTTTGTTTAAAGATAATTATCCCTTTTTTAAAAGTTCTAGTTTGAGAGATTCAAACATTTTAGAGATAGTATAGCAGCCCTTTTTTACCCAGCTTGTGATGGCACCAACTACTTTTTATGCAAATTTTGTATTAGAATAGATATGTTAAAAAGTTCAAAAAAGTAAGAATTAGGTATGCTGCAGTAAGTTCTTTTTTTTTTTTACATCAATCTATTCAACTCTGCATGTTTGTCACACACGTAAGAGTCTAATGTTCCTAAAAACGCAGATCTCTACAAATACAAAGAAACTGCAGGATTTGTTTGAGTTGCTTTTTTATTAGTTATATTGATCTGAGCACAATTGCTCGCATCAAACAAACAAAATCCATAAGCTTTATGCCAAAATAATAAAACCTTAGTCATTTTCAGTCGTGGAAAATGATCATGACATTCTGATTCACTTTTTTTTTTTTTTTGATTAAAGAAAAATATGAAAATAGAGTTGAAGTACAATTAGGCACACTATTAACACATACTGTACACAGATATGCACACATTTTCATTATTACATATTCATATATATATACTGGGGTTAAAAAAAAGATGAGCCTTCCTGTATGGAGAGGTGTGCAGAAGTTTTAAGGTGACATCTTGGGATCGGCGGTTTTCACTCCTAAAAGAGACGATCAGTCCACCAGGGCTGCTTGGCGGCAGTCAAGGGAGATGCGATTGAAACCAGTGGAAGTGGGACTCCCATGTTTGCTACAGTAAGTGCTAATCAGCAGTGATCCAAGGCTCTGTGGAGCAGCTGAGTCTATTTTAGAAAGAATTTCACGTAAACCTATGGAGGGAGTTGGGTTTTCCTTGCACTCCGCATGGCGCTCTTACAACTACAAAGACAGGTTCTAAACTCCTGTGAGATAATGAATCAGCCGTGACATGGAACGTCCTCAATCGCTGTTTCAGCAAGCATATTCTGCAAGAGAGGGCAGTGGAAAACAAAAACCCTGCACTCCAAAAAAAGAAACCACAGACTTATAAAACAAGTCTGTAAAAAAATAAACTTTCTAGAACAGCGGAATGTCAAGTTAATAGGGAAAGAAGAAACTTTCAGAGACTTCTTTCATGTTTTCTCCAATAAAAACATTATTTTCATTACACAATGAATCAAACTGCACATGCATTAAAGGAACAAAAACATATATTGCACCAAAAAAAGAAAAAAAATGAAAGTAAAAGTATGTTGGTATCCTTTAAAGTTCAGCCGTGTGTAGGAGAGCTCCCCTTTGTGTGCAGGTCAGTATAAACTGATTCTAGTTTTAAGGCTGGTACACTAGAGCTCAAACTGGCACAGTTTCTGTCTGACTGAAGACATTTGCATCTTCATGCTAAACAAGCAAACACACACATACACCCGATTCTACGCAAACGCCAGTACATTCAAGAGTGGGCCTCCCATGGAGGAGCAGTTCAGTCTGCCCTCAAAGGGATATTTCTACTGATTGTGAAGGACTGGGTTCTTGGAACCACTTGTTTGTAGTTGAAAGAGGTCAAGCAGCTCAAAGAAAAAGGAGGAAAGTGAATTATTCACAACTTAAAACAGCTCTAACTTCAAGACTTCAAGGACAAAGTCCTTAAATGTTGTCATTGAGGTGAAAAACAAAATCAATCCAATAATGAAGTGAAAAATGCTTTTGCCAAATTGGTTAAAAAAAGGGTTTGAATTGTTTTAAACACCATCAAAATGTATATCTAGAGCAGCTTTTAACCAAAATCTACATTTTTGATAAAGTGAAGTATCCCTTTAAAATTGTGTCTTCTAGCAGGTTAAAAGTCTCCTTCAAATGATCAGAAAAATGAAGCACAGCGTCTCAGAGTCACACCAGCATACGCACGTCTTAGCAGGATGAGCTTTGGTCGTCATGGGTTACGACAGTAGTCTTAAAGGGGATGTGAGTGCTATAGATCTCTCTGAGGAACCAGCGAGAGAAGAAATTAGGATGGAAAAATTCAAACAACAAAGAAAATAAAACACTTTCTTTAGGATTCGAGTGCAATTGGTATTTTTGGTTGTCCTCAAAACAAATCTTGAGTTGAGAGCTTCTACAGCAAGAGGCCATGTTTGATTACAGCTGAGTGGGATGGAGAATTAAAATGGGAAGATAAGGCAAGGTGTGGATCTACGCAATCTAGCCCTAAAAAATAAACCCAAGAAACATCTGTGTTCTGCTCTTTGGACCACAACAAAGCAGCAGTGCCTTGCCTGGGATAAAGCTCAACTTAAATCTCACAAAAGAGAGGGAAAGAATATATAAAAAACTGAAGACTGCCATGTTCAGTCTTGGTGCAAATGATAGGATTTGTGTTCTTCACAGGGTGAAAGCGAGGCAGAGGAGTTTATCCTTCGGCTCCATGAAAGAAAATATCAACTGGACGAGTGGAGTGTTGTTTTCGCCGACAGGAATGTGCAAGGAAAGAAGAAGGGCGGAGGTCGCACACGCCTCCAGGTTCACACCAACCCTCCCGGCCCAATCCCCGGCGCTCGACGTGCCGAGATGACGCTTTGCCCTGATGCGTCGCTCCTTTTCCTGTCACCTCTTTGAAGAAGTGCATTTGAGTTTCTGGTTGTATCTGTGGATGCGTGGAGAACGGGAGTGCAGCTTCACGAAGAGCTCGGGGAATTTGTACTGAGGAAACATGGTCTCCAGGAAACCCTCCAGGAAAACGTAGACCAACCGCCGGTTCATGGGCTGGTACTGAAACATGTCGAAGACGCGGAGGATCCCCTTTCTGGTGGTTTCTGCTCCAATGATGTGTTTCAGTTCATCTGAGACAGAAATACAGCGTCATCATCAGCAAAGGTTAACCCTTTAACCCCATAGCTTTAGCTCCAGTCTTTGCATTTTTCGGACAACCGTAACTCTTCAACCGTTTGTGCAATCAAATCAGATGGTTATGATGTGAAAAAAAGCGCTTTATGCCGTTATGCGATACTTTACTGTCGTGGAGTGTTTACGCAATCAATATTCCAGTGAATACTGAAGCAACTTTGGATTGTTTGGCGACACTACAGTAGGGAAGTGTCTACATAAACCAGCTGATTCTGACGTGGAGAAAAGTGACTCTGTACCAGTTATGCGACAGTTTACAGTAGTGAAGGGTTTACACATTCAATGTAAATCAGCCGCTTTTCTCAGCATCAGAATCTGATGGAATGACATTACTAATTGCGTACAGGGTCAAAGAATTATGGCATGTCAAAGAGCATGTGTTTTGTAGGTGTTCCTGGCAACATCTCCGAGGTTAAAGGGTGAAAGATAAGTGGACAAATAGTGGAGAGTGAGTGAGAACAGAGCACGTTCCAAATTATTATGCAAATGATTCGTTTCAAGTGACTAACCATTAGAGTATATATTAAATGTTATTGAACAAACCTCCTAAAGAGAACGGTATTTCTTACAAAAAATACAAACCTTCAAACGCACTGTTCCACATTATTAAGCACAACAGTTGTACAACATTTGATCGATTCTAAAGAATTTTAAATGGACCTTTGTTAAATTTGCTGCATTAGGAGGTCATATTTACTGAAATCAAAAGCTTTTCCAATCAAAAACATCTTAACATGTAGAGTTACATCTGAAGCTCTTATTTTGTAGCAGCTTCTAAATCTTGTATCCATTGAACTTGTGACTTTTTGGAGAGTTTTTGCTTGAATTTCTGGGCCCAAGAGATCAAGAAAATCTGAAAACAAAGCACGGAGTTGGTATATTTACCTGGCATGATGCCCAACAAGCTTGTCTTGGCAGCCACTCGCGTCCTCATGCGGATGCTCTTGTCCCGACGGGGTGGGCTCTCTGCCAGAATGCCATTGGGCCAATAGGAGTCCCTGATAAACACACTCAGAGTTAATACGTTTCATCAGACCAACCAGGGACTTGTGCTTTGAAAGATGGGAGAATTACCTGAACTTCTTAACATATTCTGCCACCTGCTCTGGTGACGTCAAGTAGTCTACATGATCTACAATTTTCCTGCAGAGACAAATAAATGAGGATCAATAACTTGCTTTTTTAAGTGTTCAGTGAGTGGGTTTAGTGGGCTGCTGACCTGTTGATAGTGTCTCCATAAGTGGCTCTAATCAGCTGCTGCAGAAGGTTCTTGATGTTCCGGCGCAGCCACTGGTTTTTCTCCTTCAGGTCAAACACCTCATCCATCAGTAGCAGCATCACCCGCAGTGGGATGTTGTCATCCACCTGAACAGGAGGAAATACCCTTTCTCTTTCAGTTGAAACCACTGACTGTATATGAGAACTGAACTGAACAGCTATTACTCTGTTATTCTATTGGTCAGAATAAGAATTCCTGCTCTGCTATCTTTTTCTAAGATGTTCTTCATAATCCGATTTTTCCATATTTTTCTGTAGTCCAAATTCAATCAGATACCAATCAGATACCTCAATTAAAGTATGTAGTCTCATGTCTCACTTTCGAAATGTTTGACAGATTCTCGAGTGGTAGGGGTGTGGCCTTACAACAAACTCACTCTTGATTGGCGAGAGTGGTTGCTACCGAAATGTTGACTTAGACTGATTCAGACCAATCAGTGCTGACAGACATCATCTGGTTCCAACATGACGACGTCCGTATCGCGATAAAATGGCTCCCGAATTGACTTCACTTAGATGGAACCTCAAATTTAAAATCATGAAGTACCATTTTTTTCTTCAATATAAGGTGCACTTAAAAACCATATATATATATTTTTTTCCAAAAAATGACATTGGGCTGCACGGTGGCCCAGTGGTTAGCGCTCCTGCCTCACAGCAAGAAGGTTCCCGGTTCAAGTCCTGGCAGCACGAATCGCGTTTGGTGTGAATGCACCTCACAGTTTGGTAAAAAAAAATATGGCAAGCTTTTTCTATGAGAGAAGTCACTCTCAACTGTTCCAGTTTTTATATACAGTCAATGGTCAAAAGACGCAAATAAATAAAGAAAACACCCAGACTGGTGACTCACGTTATCATCAAGCTGAGCAGAGACTCTACAGTGTTCTGGGTCAATGTCTGACTTCGGAAGGAGTGGAGGCACCTGGTGAATAAAACCAAACTCAGTTAGATGGAAAAAAAAAACACACTCCTGTGAAGAATAAATACGACAGATGCTAACGGTTTTTACCTTCAATACTGACTGTTTAAAGTCTTGACCGATTCTTTCAGACATGCGACCCATGTTGTCAGAAACTTTGGTCATTCCCTCAGCTAGACTGTCGGGCAGGGATTTCACTGCAGTGGATACATTCCTTATGGAGCTCCGCAGGGGATTTACAAAGGTGTCTATCTAAAGAAGCAAAAAACAAATTACTTTAAAACAGTGTTACTCCAGTGATTTCTTTTTTAGTTTTGCATAAATTTAGAGACCTTGCGTGCAAATTCTCCTTTGCCTTTACTGTAAGCTTTGTTCTCCAGGAAGTCGTAGACATAAGGAATGAGTGTTGGGCAGGCTTTGACCATCTCCGGGTTTAGCAGCAACTACAACACATGCACACAAGTTAGAGATGCTTTAGCAGAGCAGTACAAGAAAGAAAAAACTAAGTTGTCACCTGAAGATAAGCATTCAGATCTTTTTTTCTTTTCTCCAAGAAGTCCCTGTCCATGTTGTTGAAGGTTTTCTTTCCTGGAAGTTTGAGGATCGACGCCAAGTTCTCAAACTAAAATAAACATATAAAATGTATTTACAAATAGCTGTTGCACCCTCTTTAACTATTTTTTTGGCAGTTACTTACCTGTTCCGTGATTCTCATATGGAAGTCGTGGAAATCTGAGTAGCGGCGGTACGTTATCCAGCAGTCCTCGTTGCCGTCTGAGTTGCGCCTGAACACGGTGATGGTGTACAGCGCGTAGGTCTTACCGTGATCGTTGCAAACCCCTGCAGCACCCCACAATCCGGGTAAACAAATATCAGCTAACAACCGCCCGGCCACACATCCAACAAGTGGAGAGAGGATGGGTTGACGAAGGTAGGAAGGGGGAAAAAAAAAACGTTCCAAGTGTGGAAAAATCAGCAACAGAAAGAACCAAAAGGTGTTGAAATGTGGTAATAAAGGTGGCAGCAGCACCGGTGAGGGAAAAGGGAAAAAGAAAACAAGAAAATGGCAATGGAATGAAATGAGGAATGCTAGAGCAGCGTGAAATGACACAATAGATGTGCAGATGAGTGAAGGTAGCAGGTGAGAAGAAAAAAAGCAAGGAAGAACTAAAAGGGTTTCTTGAGCATTATTTAGTAAGTAAAATGTTGTCTACCCGTATTTTTCAGAGTATAAATCGTGTTTTTTTTTGCATAGTTTGGCTGGGGGTGGGGCTTATACTCAGATGCGACTTATATGTGGATTAAGAAATTGGGCTCACGTGTTCGATATTTTCCCGCTAACAACCACAAGAGGGCACTGTAGATGTGTGTCTTTTTGTTTGATACTGACAGCAACAGAGAAGAAGAAACGCCAGTCGCAGCGGAGTTGTTCAGAAGTGACACAGTTGATGGAAAAATGGATTTAGTGAACTGAAGTGACATAAAGAGCTCAGTTGACTTGTTAGTATGTTCCTTATACTATGGTTATCTGATTCATACGTTCATATGCTGCGACAATGTTTCTTGAAGCTAGATGTACATTAGTGAAACATGGATATATTCAGCCTATTATTGTTATCCATTGTGTTTTTATGATTTGCCTTTCAAGATAAAAGGTCCCGTTCCTGTTCCAAAATTTTGTTGAATACATTTCTCCCAAACGTGCGACTTAAGTTTTTCTTCTTTGTTTTTTTTTTGCATCTGCGACTTATACTTCGACTTATACTCCAAAAAATACGTCAATTTCTTAGTTTCGGATTAGTTTTAGTAATATTTTAATCAATAAGCAGTCAACTTGGAAGGAAAACTTTGCTTTTTTTTCCAATTGGGTCAAAATTTCAAGTTATTGTTTGTACATTGATGATGTGTGGAATTTACCCGTGTCAGAGATGAAGGCCTGTAGTTGCAAAAAGTCTTCATGGCAGGAGTTTGAATAGTCATCTAGAGACTGAAACAAAAGAAAAAAGGAAAAATAAATAAATCAACAACAACAAACAGCTAAAAATATTGTTTTCTCAAACTTCACTTTTAATAAAAAGATAAGAATAAATTTAACTTTCAATGTAACAAAGAATCCGAAATCATCAAAAATTAAACTGAGAGATAAAAAATAAATAAATACAGATTTAATTTAGTTTTTTGACAAATTCCTAAAAAAATTCATTTCTCAAATCTTAAGAAATGTCCTCAAGTTGCAGAATAACAGCCTAAATGGAAACCTTAAATCTGGATTTGAAAATACAGCATTTGATATAATTTAGGACAGTCTATCCGTGCCAGTTTTTGTGTAGAACTCGTCATTTATCTCTGTTGTTTCTGTTATAATGTAAATTTTTAGAAATTAGTAGAAACAGACCAATGCAAACAAAAATCTGCTCGTTCTAACTGCAAAACAAGATAATAAACAGTGTAAAGGGATTTTTATAAGTTTGTACAAAAGGCAAAACAATTCACATTCTTCACAGATAAAAACAATGTGTTGTTCCAGCCTTTCACAGCAGACATGACAGCACTAAGCAAACGCTAAACCATGACTGAATCTCTGACTCGTTTGCAGAAATGCTAGAAGTTTTCAAGGATACTTGAGTACATTCCAGAGCTGTTTACACCCATTTATTTCTCTGCTTCTTCTCTTGCTGTCACTGAACAAAATGTCTCCTTTTGTAGCCACAAAGTCTTTGATGCAAACCACATTTTTCACACTAAAGTTTGTGAGTCTACGCAGAAAACAAGAACAGTGTTGCTAGAACGAAGTAAAAGACGTCATATTTCTTTATTTTTATAACTTTTTTCAGAATATAAACATTTTTTTCACGTTTTTTTTCTTATAAAATATGTTTGTAGAACTAATGTTCAGCAGTGTAAAGCACCTTGGTTTGAACAACACAAAATAAACTGAGTTGACAACTAACCAGGTTTAAGCTTCCAGTAGGCGAGCCATTAAAGGATTCTCCCTCGCCATCATCCGATCCTCTGTAGCTCGGCTCTTTCAGCATGTCCAGCTCTGCCAGCATGCGCACGTACAGAGGGCTCTGCTTGAATGCGGGGTAAAAGCGCTCGTCACGTAGCATCATGTCGTACACCTGTTACAAGGGAACGCTACTTGTTAGCTCATCCAAGAAAAAGTCGCAAAATTGCTAGGGTGAGTCTCCAGCACGTTCCAAATAATTATGCAAATGATATTTTCCTAAACAATATCATTCATGAGTTTAATTGAAAAAAAAAGATTTTTTTAATCTTTTTGACCCTTAAAGACAATTTGCATAATAATTTGGAATGTACTGTATTTTAGCAAAGAGAATGCAACTGTAATACCTTTCTCTGGATTTCATCAAAAATCTCAGGCGTGGGGTCATCATTTTGTAGCTTCTCCCCCAGTTTTGTTATTAATGCTTTGTCCACCTGAACCCTGGGAGATGCCTGTCAGCACAAAGAAAAAATAGACAGTATTTTAAAGCAGATATATCTTATACTGAAAGAAGTTAATCATAATAACTGGTAAACTAGCTAATGGATTTAGTCCGACAACATTCCAGAGTCCTGGAACCCCTCCTACCTTATCAGAGAGGTATTGTTCATAAACACCCAAAGCAGCAGCTTTCAGCAGCCCCTTAGTGGTGCTGGGCTGCTTCTTGCCGTCTTTCTGCCAGCTCAGCATGGCTTCCAGCTGCTGCTGGGCCGTTACCCTGTAGCCCTCAACAGTGAGCCAGAAGAACAGCTCCGCCTGAGCCCCTGCTGCCTGCATAAAGTCTAAATGAAAGCACAAAGAATGGTCCCAATGGTGTTCATCTTCTAAGGTAACGAAGAGAAAGGTAAACGGTAACCACCTTTTTATTGACAGACAGCAATTATGGCAAAAGAAAAATGTACCGAGATCAGTTTTTAAACTTATTTGGCGATAGATTTTAATAGGAATGTCTCGATCAGGTTTTTTTTTGGCACTGATCCGATTCAGTCATTTGATTTTGAGAATCTGAAAATACTGAGTCCCGATCCAATACTTTTGTAACACATAAAAAAACGTGAACAAATGCTAAATAAACAGATCCAAACTGTCCTCTCGTTTTATTTCATTCACTTTCTTTTATCATTAAAAACCCTTAAACAAGCAAATACACTGTAACTATCAACAAGAAAAACAGTTAACTCTTAACAAGTAAAAATAGGTGATAATTAACCATGTGAAAAAGTTTGGTGACTCTAGCTTTAGGATCTTTAGAACTATTGCCAATTTTGATCTTATGTGATCCATATCTCATATCTAAAATAATTGATGACTTTCTATAAAAATTGTTGTTGCAGCATGAATGACGAGTTTTTACGACTACCTCATTTCATTGTGACCATTTAGTAGTTTTAGTTGTTTTTAAGGCATCACTGTTTTTCATTTCTGGATCCCTTTTTCCTAGAGCTTCCACTTAGCAGACTGTCCCTTAGTAGCCGTCTCTCTGTTTAACTTTCATTAAAAAAGAGGAAAAAAAGTGTGTATATATATATATATATATATATTTATATTTTTAAATGCCTTTAAAGGTCATTGTTTGAGTTAAGAAAATCCAATAGAGATACTTTCTGTCAGCTTCAAATGTTTATAAAAAGAGTTGTTGAGCTTGGAAGTCACAGTCTGTGAATATCTCATTAACTATGCTGAACTGTTTTTATGTGTTTACTGCTTAAACTAGTGCCATTTTCTGCTGCTCTTTTACGACATTAAAATATCGTGATGCATTCATGTAAGCAGACTTCTAGTAGGGTACTTATTTGAAATAATAAACTTGAAATTTATAGCGCTGATCAAAAGAATATTACACAAGTATCCAATCCCTGATTGTGATACAACATGCAATTCTGATCGAGTCTGAAACAAGTCTGATCAGATCGGGACATCTCTAGATTGTAATAATCCAACCTTATTGTTTTTTTAATTAAAATGGAAAGAAAACAGGAATAAAACAATCTCTCTTTAACTCCAAGGTTGTTGTCTGTTTTCTAAACAACATCTAAAGCAGCCAGTCTCAGGTTCCAGAATGCACACAACTACACACATCGTAATCTGATCTGTAAAGTGGTGATAGTTGTTCTCTTTGGTCACGAGGGACTGAGGAGCATGTCAGGCTGCATTAAAAAGTCCACAGAAACTGGGAATGGTTATGAACTTTAAGGTTATTCAATCAGTATTAGAATAAAGACTTCTGATGGATCAACAGCTTGATGTTTTTGTGATAGAGGTGTTTTTAGAATTACCCATGAAGAACTGCAGTGCAATGTTATGGACGAGGATGTGATCTAGAGGGATCACACACAGCTTCCCAAAGTTGGCGGCTAGTTTCAAGGCGTCGACCTCCTACAGAGGACAGAGGCAGGATGAGATCCAGAGCAGATGCAGCGCAATGTGTACAAAATGAACGACATACAGTATGATTTGAGAGCATGTTAATCTGGGTTCTCCAGTGTAAAACCTGTCTCACCTTTCCAGACTGGAGTCTCTGGATCCTGGTCTCACACACCTTCTTCACAAACAGAAGACTGTTAATCTGGTTCTTGATCACATTGATGTCTAACCAACACAGAAACAAAGAAGACATCAAACCAGAAGAGTAGTCGGGTTATTTTCACTTAAACTGATCTTTGCTTTCATTTTTAAAAAACACAACTGAAGCTTACCATCTCCAGCAGTGTCCAGAGAGCGAAGGTACTGCAGCTCTTCCAGAACCTTGTCTTTAACTGCCTCCAACTCAGCAGGTTTGTCTGTTAGCTTCAGAATGTTCATGAAGGCTTCATAGTTACAGCTGGAGTCACGAATCTGGAAAAATAAATCAAAAGAGTGTCTTATTCCTATCTAAATGTTTGGTTTTCTGGGGGTTAAACTGTGAAGTTCTTACCATCCAGATGACAAACTGGTTGATGTAATCTGGGTCGCTCAGCTGGTTGATCAGAGGAAGCAGCACACCACATGCTAGAACCTCCTAAAGTAAATCAAGAGAATGTTCAGAGCAATTTAAGCAACAAAAATGGCTTTCTAAAGCAATATTACAGATGTGTTTGTGCACTCACCCTCAAAAAATATCTCATGTTTTTGTTGTGGAAGTCTCCAGGAGGTAGTAAAAGATAGAGAAGTAACTCACACAAGTCCCGAAGAAAACCTGAGACGCACACACAGATAATCAATCATTCAAATCAAAGCCATCAGAACAGCGACAGACAGCACGAGTGTTTACCTTCTTCATCTTTGTGTGAGGTGCACACCATGTCTCGACAAACCTTCCTCTCCATCTCCACCTCTGCCTCAAAGAAGGAGTCGACCAGCTCTTCTGTTATGTCCCCTGGTCAGATAATAATTCATGTTATCTTCTCAACAGTGAGACGTCTACACGTACACCAAGTATCCAATCATGATTGATTTCTTAAGTTTGACTTCTTTTTAAGCTTTCAACGTACATGTTGACAGGATAATCCAGTGTCTAATAAGTAAGGGACAGATAACGATGAGGCATCCATGATCAGAAATGAATGGGCAACGAGGAGGCATCTGACACAAAGTGACAAGTGGGTTTGTCACAACAAGCGGACTGTTTGATATGCGATGTCATGTCATTAACCGACCTCGCTCTGCAGAAGCAGAGGAAAGTGGTTTATATGCTGAACGTCATGTTAAGTGATGCGAAGCATCGTTTCAGAGGTAAAGTAAACTTTTTTTTTCATTTGTTTTTGACCAAATGAAGCAAAAGTTTGTATCAAAAAGTCCACAGATAGTTTCCAAGATCCTTTTGATAAGATAAATTAACCATTAACTCTGATACTTAATGTATTCATTACTTAATAATAACAATATTTATAAACATGTTTTTAATTTGTATTAAGAAATAAGAGAGACAAGAGAGATAGCCAACAAACTGAAACTGATCGCAACATTGCTGTTAATGGTAAACAAGCAATAGAACATGATGTTTAGCTAATATTCCAGTTTTCCTCCACTGGTTAGTCTTATTGCAGCACAGCAAGTTACTATAACACGTCACACTGCACATCACATAGTCCGCTTCCTGTGAAAAACAATAGAAACATTAAAAATAACAAGATTAAAGTGCTTATAATTGATTTAATATTTGGTAAGTGACCATGGTATAGGTGGGATGATGTCCTTCAAGGTATCCATTATCAGAAAGCAACCGTCCTGCGCTTTGTGTCGGACACTTCATGCCTCGATGTCGTCCATTAATTTCTGAAAGGGCACTAATGTACGTTTTGTCCTCCAAAAGTCAACATTTATGTGATTAAGTTTCAGCGTGTTAAATCAGCGGGGGACAGAAGTGACATACATTTAAATTTGATCATTAAAAGCTGCTTTAGATCAAATAGCCTAACCTAAAGAACTAACCTTTTTCTTACTTTGGAGAATAAAACAATGAGTTTCCCATAACCAGAGTCATCCTCCAGACACCAACATCCTCTCAGAGAGATGTATTGTTGGCAGGAAATGTCTGAACCCTGTCAGTGTAACGTTCTAGCTTAGACAGTGCTCTTACTGTAAGTGCCAGTAAAACAGCACTGCAGTGTTCATTTCACAATAAAACCATTCTGATTCTGTTTAAATCAACTGCCTGGCTAGTGAGCTGGTTTAAAGATACACTCTGATGAAAATTGTGTTTTTAACATATACTTGCATTGTTTTTCTGATTGAGGACATACAGTGTATATGAAGAAAATTAACCTTAAAATTACATTTTTGACTATTTCTCTGTTCAAATCATTGTGAATCAGGAGCAGATGAAAAATGCTGTTTGTGATGTAGAAAATGCAATAGGCGAGCTTCAAGTCCCCTGCTCTCAACAACAGTGATGGGGGGGTTGCCCCGAACAAATGGTCCCACCCACAGCTCAGAGACAAATCTTTAATAAACTGCCGCCCAGCAGAAACTATGTCCTATAAAAAGACGCTAGTTTTTTGATTTTGGCTAAACACGGCATCATTATAATTAAAAGACTGCTGGGAACGGTTTAAAAATAGATCAAAAGATGATCAGTGTAGGACACTTCTTTTGGTTTTGGAATTCCTGTACTTGGTACATTCCAGTCAGCTGTGCCCAGCTCAATGACAGCTTCCTGTAATGTAATAAACCAAGTATGCCTACATGGAGGCGCGCCAAACCAGTGAGTGAGACATAAGCATGTGCGTACTTTGCTTGTCCTCCCTCTCAGCGAGGCGATCCTGCGCTTTTCTGAAGACACGTAGATGCGTGGCAAAGTCGTCCACCAGGCGTGTAGTGAAGTAAGGCTGCCAGTCCACCTCTTTTGAGCTTGAAACATTAAAAAGAAGAAGCTTACTTCCTGAAAATCATTTATAAAAATGACAGACCTTAATGAGGTTCTCCTACCGTGTAGAGAACTGGATGAGGGCATTTTGCAGTGTTTGTCTGATCTCCAGCAGAAACGACTCATCTTCACTCAGAGTGTAGTACCAGTACTGAATATAGTCTCTCAGTGCAAACTGGATCACCTAAAACATTTGAAAGAACATGCAATAGTATCCTGGTAAATGTAAAAATAAAATATTTTTAGAACACCAAAACTGCTACACCTCAAACGAGGACAAAAAAATGATACTTGGCATAAAAAAAAAAAATCATTATCCGTTGAAAAAAACTGGACACGTGATGATACAGAATGACTAAAACTCAAATGTGGAAAAAACATTGTGCTCATACAAGCAAATGTGGAGATGAAAATGCAAACACTATGTGCCAGAAAATCATAGGGTGACGAAGACTGAATTCGGCTGTGCGAGATCTCAAGGTCCACATGCAGCCGATATGATTAGTATGCATTCATGGGAAGAGCATGAAGTCTCTGGAGCAGAACAGTCAGCATCATCTGACCATCACAATCTGCTGCGTCTTCACTTTAAACATTGTTGAGGTAAAAATACTCACCGAGGTTTTGTTTAACTTTCACAGCTACAGACACCAAAAAAACACAAGACTAAGCCTACCAAACAAAGGCTACTAAACTCATGTCCGTAATCTGTATTATTTACCAGCTATTTAACTATTAACTAAAAAACAGACACATTTTCAAAAGTAGGTTATGCTGCAAGAGAAAATATCTCATCTCTGCAACAGCTGAGATCAAAGACAGGAGCCAAGACAACAAATCTAGGTTTGGTTTAGTTAAACTTTACAAACATAATGTTTAGATAATATGTGCTGTCACTGCCAGTAAACAAATAAATGCTGGTGTTACCTCAAATGTAAGAGGTCAAAGCTGTAAAATTGCTTTGAAATAGATACTTTTACCACCTTGTTATGATAATTGTTAGATAATTATTAATAAATGCTTGTGATGTTTAATGTTTGGAGCCGACATATTGGCTTTCTAAAATCTATTTACAGATAGCACCTCTTGAAAGAGATTTCTCCACTAGACTTCAACAATAAATCTTTACCACAGCTGGGGTAAAGAGTTGAGCAAACTGACATGACATCATGAAAGTGGAACATACCATGTCGTTCTTGTGGTAAGCGTATTGTGAAGTATTTGTAAGGATAACGTAAGTTGCAGAGACTTTTGACGTATAGGTGATGCTGTTGTACGATCCCCTTACACTACACTCCTGTCATTAGTAAGGTGCGCGTACAGACTTCTTACCAACACAAACACTACACGTTTGCTGTGAGCAGGTGATGCGCAAAGACAGTGCACCTTTCACGTGAACAGCACGGACTGGCTCCCTGTGCAGAGTGCCAGATTGGAGGGAGGTTGAGAAAAAAAAAAAGAAAAATCCCTACATCTCACCTATTTACCCATACATGTTTAAGTGCTCGCTATGACCGGTCACCCACATCATACACATAGAATAAAAGATTCAAGAACTTTTTTGTGCTACAGACTTACTGAGTGGTGTATGACCTTGAGATTTTTTGCAGGGCACCTATGTGCATCATACAGGTTTACCCATTTTGTTCTCAGACAGCCCGTGATCTGTACGGGTAGTTGTGACTAAGACTTTACTAATGACTAGAGTGTGTCAACATGGCATCGTCCTACAGCATCACCTTTACATCATAAGTAAGAGTAACTTACAATAGTTTTACGAATACTTCACTAGATACTTACCACACGCATGACAATGGCACGTTGCATTTTCAAGGTGGCTCTATGAGCCTTACTGGAACTGCAAGACACAACTGCGTTCCCCTTAAGATGCAGCCTCTCCTGTCCACGACCCTTCACAGGTCCAGACCACCTTAAAACTCGCAGGACTTTGTACAGGTCATGTGACCATGGCTTAACTGCACTTTGAAGACAGATCAAACCCACTCACCTGCTGTAGTGGCTCATCAATGAAACTGGAGCCAGTCAGTCTCCTGTCAATCCTTATAGGCTTTAACTCCAGCTTCATCTCATCAAGTGTCTGACAGAGACAGAAGAGCAAACAGTATGGACTGGAATAAACAATGTCAACATTTGCCATGCAGATTGATTTTAGCAACAAATGAATAACTTTTTTAGATATTTGTGCAGATGAGGAACATATGTGAATAGATGCGTTTTTTATGCCTTTTCTTAATTAATTTTGTTTTAAATGCATTCCGTTTCTATAAAGTGTTCTTACCTTCAGAATACCGGGTTGTGTAGGTGGCAAGTATGAATGTTCCCACTTTTCCAAGTGTTTCTCTGAATTTATCTTCCCATAAAGCAATGTAACCGCAAATCCCCTGGAAAGAGAGAGATTTAGTGAGAAGAAAAGAAATGTAACAATGTAGGAGTTTTGAACTGATTTTAATGTAGTGCTGCTTACCCTCCAATGAAGCAGAAGATGTAAAAGGCCAGGTAGAATATGGCGAAAGGTCCAAAAGTGACAAAAAACAGCACAACTCCAAGACCCCCCCATCCCCAGATGGACAGACTGGCCTGAAATATGCCAAATACAAGAAAGTTGAAAGCTCAGTCTAGCTCATCTTATTCTGAATAAAAATAGAACATTGCATTGCAACAGTTTCATGTTTAAATATGCCAACATTTTTTAACAAAATAAAAGTACCGGTATTTCACAAGTTAACTTTATTTGCTTACACCGATGTTTCTAAGACAGGGAAATTGATGGTAAAAAAGGTTTTAAATTGTAAATATTTTAAAATCAGAGTTCAAAAACAATTTTGATAGCTGCTCTGAACAACCAAATGTTTGGAGATTAATTTCACCACATTAAAAATAAAAGGAATATAGTAAAAGTCACCAAACAACCTCCCAATTATAGCAGAAACATTTTCTTAAACTATTTACAAAACACACCATAACTCCACCAAGAACATAAAGTAATTGAGACATGATAATTTGAATAAATATCTTTATGAACACTCTTTTTATAGTTTGGTTAATTAATTATAAACATTTTAAGTCTTTAAGGAACCACTTTAAGGAAATTTGTGTATCTGGTGTTTTTAACATTTTCTTGTAGATTATTTCTGATGATGTAGGACATATGTTCAAGGTTAAAATTACATTTCTTAGTATTTCTTTATTTAAATTGTCAGTCAGGAGCAGATAGAAATAAGCCTGATTGAAAATGTTTATAGTTGTTGAGTAGCAAGTATGTGGGCGGGCCACAAGCTCCCTGCTCTATTAAATTCTGATGCATCCACTTGTAGACAAATAGATCCATGAACATCTTCGTTTTCCTCATCCAAGTTGACCACTGGCTCAAAATTGTACGGTTGGATCACTCCAATATTGCACGCCATTTTTGTTGCCCTGCTAATGTTTGGTTGGGGTTGTGAGGGGCTGGGTGAAGGGAAGTGGAGCGGGGTTGCTCCACACCAATGGTCCCGCCCACAACTCAAAGATGAATTTCTAAAGAACTCCTGCCGCTCTGCAGAAACTATGTCCAAGAAAACAACACAAGTTTTTGATTTTGGCTAAAAAAAAAAAAAAAAAGCAAATAATTAAAAATTCAAAAATTCATCATAATTAAAAGACAACTGGGAAAGCTTAAAATAGATGAAAAAATGTTTGGAGTGTGTCTTTAACTGCTTACACATTTGTTTTTACATTTTTCTTATAAGTGTTTGGTTGGTTGTTCATCAGGGAAGTTTATAGTTGAAAAAAGCATGAAAAACACTGGTTTATACAATGGAAGACCAATATCACAACAGTGAGTGAATGAAAAGCTGTCATGTTCCACAGTTAGATGAAGAGTGTGACTGTGGTCTTTTTGGGAGGGAGCGGGGTTGGTTCTTTCTGGTCATATCCTTTAGTTTTCCTGTTATTGTCAATGCAGGAAACCAAACTATAGTTTCTAGTCAGTCCAGTCAGACCAATCTAAGGAAACCACTGCAGCATTTTATACACTTATTTTTCTTTTTTTTATGCTTTCCGATGGAGACTTGAAAAATTACACTGTCAAGCTTTTCTTTTTTCCTCATGAATATTAAAAGAGGCTTAGGACAAGTTAAAATATAAACCTGTTACAGTACACCTCCCTGTGAGTGGTAATTGGGTGACTCATTCTAGGTCACACACCTAAGCAAGGTATGCCAGTTTCTAAGACAGATGCTGTCTGTCTGATTATGCACAAAGCCGTAATCCAAACATGTCTCTTGAGTATTCAACCTGTTACATACTCTCTACAAAACACTCCCAATTTACCTGCAACCCCAGAAAAGCGAAACACCCTGAATATATTCATGTTACTCTTTTTAGTAAGACTCCAACCAGGATCCAGAAAGGAGCAGACAAGGCCTCCTCAGGACACTGACCCATTATTCTAAATACCACATGCAACCATGGTTAATCTGATAACACACATGATACCATCTCCCAGCAATGTCGCATTTGCACATGATAGGCATGGAAGCTTAAGATAAAGACTGACTGTCAACTTTCTGACAGTTAGCACGACTCAAATGTATATAAAAACATTTGAACATGTTACCAGAAATCAGCCAAAGGGTGTTCAGTTACAATAAAAGACATCAAGAAAATAAAAAAGAAGATGGCCAACAATAGAAAACCAAAATTAAAAAAAAACAACTGTTTTTTTTTTATATAGTAAGCTACTTATCAGATATATATCTCAGATAACAGGATTCTAATTCAATTCTACAAATATGCATGTAATCACAACTAATCACTTCACTCACTGTGGTTTTTTTCCACAATACAGGAAAAACTAAGAGCTGATGCAGATGTCTGATGGTGAAGATGACCAGACTTAAATAATGGCAAACCCACTGCTGACTAGACAGACCGAGATGACAGTTAAAGATAGAGCAGCAGTTAACTAAAATAACTTCTAAGGATGAAAAAAATTGACTGTCACTACTACTTAAACTTTGCAAAAAGAAAAAAAATCCAGCATTTATACCAAAAATATGAGTAAAAGATAACAATTAGTTGTGTATTTGCAATTATTTAATATACATATGATCAAAGCTGCACAGAAAAGGCAGTATTTCATTCTGTTGTCTGCTTGCAAAAAGCAAAAGGCAAACTCTTGTTTTGATTATATAACGCATCACAGTTTATTTTTGTCTAATTATCTGGATGACTGCAAGCACGCTGAGGTTTTTCTTTTTTTGTACTTTTTGACTTCATGATCATTTAAATTGAATTTTAACAGCTTAGGTATTTTGGATTGGTTAAGGCACAAGTCATCTGTGTTTTATTGCTTTGTAAGAATTTCAGGCCAGAAGATAACCATGGATTGTGGTTGTCTTGTAGCTAAAATGAAGCCAAATTGATTAAGTCTGTCTAAAAAGGTTAAAACCTTTTAACAATACAAAACAAAAACAAATCTGTAAGGATGAGTCCAACATTATTATATTAGTTATGATCATTTAGTGAGATTTGGTAAAGAAATTTAGATTTTCCTTAATTTCTAACTACCCAAGTCAAAACCATTAACTGTATGTGAGAACTGGACTGAGTGGAAGACAGAAGTACGCCCTGGCTTTAAGAAGCCAAAATGCCATAGACTTCTATAGAGAAATGAACAGCTATTACTTAGTCATTCTTTCTCTGATGCCTTAATAAAATGATGTGACACTGCTGGCCCCCATGTCAAATATTCAAAAAAAGTTGACAGATTTTGAGTATCGCGCTTACAAAGGGTAGGGGTGTCCAACAATGGACTTCCAACAAGCTCACTCCAGGTTGGTGAGAATGGTTGCCATAGAAACGCTGACTCAGACCAATTCGAACCAGTCAGTAGTCTGGCTCCAACGCTGTGTCATCTATATTGTTTTTACTACATTCTTAGAAGGCCAAAGTGCTTCACAGTCACAGTGCCATTCACCTATTCACACACACTGATGGTGGCGCCACTGCCGAACACGGGGGCCTACCTATAATCCCCAGCAATGTTGGGTTCAGTGTCTTGCCCAAGGACACTTCGATACAAGGGACGAACTGAACCTGTGATCTTCCGTTAAGAGGTCAACCGCTCTACCTCTGCGCCACAGCTGGAAGGAAGTCTTATTCTGTGGGTGACGTCACACTTACTCTGTCCTAGTTTCATTTGTCAGTGTTCAAAACAAAAAAAATAAAAAATCTGGATCCAAAGACAACACTTCAGTGAAATTTTAACGTATCATCACAGTGACAGTGATCTAACAATTTGTTTTCAAATGGAATTTTTCCCAAAATGCAAACTTCAACAAAAATGCTAACTTGTGGTATTAATTTACAAAAAGACGCACAGCTTTAGAGACTGTAGCTAATTTGTAGTATACATTTTTTCACATAGTCAAAGGTTTTAGAGAATATTACACATTTATTTTTCCGCACGCTTGTTATCTGGTCAGAACATGTCATGTCTCACAGTTTAAAGAAGTCTAACACACTGAGGGAAAAATCTAATTATGTTACTGACAATGTTTAAACATTTGACAAAATAGATACTGTTGTTTTTTTTCATCATCTTAAAGTGAAGCGACTTTCAGATTTAACATGAAATACAAGTAAATCTTTAGCAGTTCTTTTTTTTTTTTAGAAAAAAACGTAGCCTCCAAAAACTATGGAAATCTTCTTTAACAACTTCGCTGAGCATAAATCAATGTGAGAGCTATTAGTGGGGCAGTGCGATAAGACTGTATAGGCTTGGCTGTGAAGAAACAGATGGTAACTGACACTTCTGAGTCATCGCAGCTTACACAGGGTTTAAAACATGAACCATCTGTTCTGCTGATCAACATCCAAGCCTATTGGGGATGCACATATTAAAACATTTTGGCAAAATCCCAAATAACCCACAACAGAACATAAATGAAAACCAAAAAAAGAAACAACACTGTAAATACAACAGGACCAATGTCATGTGACATGAACAAAATGTCTTGAAATGTAAACATAGCACTATGAACTAGTAGGGACGACCACAGAAAACTTTTATCCTGATATTGTTATTAATATACTGATCATTGATTCAATTGTTTATACCACTTAATTAAAAAAAAAACTTTCTTTGTTTGAAGGCATGCATTAAATTTAGATATGCACAGATGTCAGTGAAAAAAGCAAAAAACCAAAATGATCTAGTCTGTTCTTAATTGTGCAACACAACGTGCAGAATAAGTCACTCAAAAAAGGATATATTTTTGTGTCGCAGTGCAAGTTCACAAAAGCTAAGCTGCAGATCACAGACGTGACAGGGTAAAAGGTTAACTTAGTTCACCGAAGTTCTGCTCTCACAAATCCAGGGTTAATCTTAAACAGCAAGAGAAAGTACAGAAAGGCTACCAAACCACACTCTTCTAATCTAAAATGGATTCTTCAAAGAAATCTAATATTAACTCAAAAACCCTGTAAATAATCATTTCCATAGGACAAGATGCTGTTTCTTTTTACAAGATGCTTTTATGTAGGAATAAGTATCTTGCCCAAAAAAACAATGAGTCGGTCCTAGGATTCAAACCCAATCAGGTAGTTGGGAGCTCAACCCACTTATCCGCAGTAGCAAACTATGTCTTCCATGTAGTATTTAATCATTTTAAATTCGACAAAACAACAAGATACTTTTCAAGGACTTAGAAGCTTTTGTTCAATTGTATTATAATTTACTGCAGACTAATATTTTTGAAAAAAAATAAAAACATAAATTACAGGCCATAATATCAGAGATGTGTAATCTCTAAATATGTTATATATCTGCTATATGTCTGTCAGTCTATCACAAGGCAATTTATGATATATTGTCTATGCAACTACTGGCTGAAATCCCAACAGCTTCTTTACCAAAATGATCATCTGAAATTGGACAGCCTCTCAAAGAGAAGGAACTCAAACTGAAGACAGATCAAAAACAAAAAAGGTGGGATTTAGGGCTGGTAGGGTCACTTAAGTCTACTATACCACCTTCACTATCGCCTGTGATAAAGATTAAGTCAGCCTCATCCCTTCTTTAACACACAAACTGGATTTTTTAGTTATATAAATGTTCCCCTCCTAGTTTTGGAAGCTACAGAGACAAAAATAATGGTCATTCTAAATCTAATACAGCTCCAATGTGTGAACTTCATTTCCATTCCAGCATATCCAAAACGTACTGTAAATACAAATGGACACACTTCCAAAAAGAATTAGGCCTCAGCAGACGTTTACAGGCCTTAATTCTTGAGAGCTGTCAGCTGGTTTGGCAGGGCATCTACCTTAAATAACTGGAAGGAGGAAGGAGAGGTGTTCTAGGTCTCAAGAATGTCTGATGAGATAGTAGCCTGGCCTCAATGACTGCCCAAATGTGATCATTGGAGATGAGCTACACTAGAAACTGTCTAACAGAATATGCAAAATGTCCTAACTGTAAATGCCTGAAGCTCTTGCTACCTCTGGTATAATGACATACTGTATTTTTGAACAATGCAGCACACTAAAATGCCTGTTAGTTTTCTCAAATATGAATTTGGGTTGTTGTTTTGTAATTGCGCTAAGAATGAATGTTGGAAGTTATTGTGAATAAAGTTTGAGTCACTCCAGTAAACGCTTGGTTGTTGCAGACAAATGAGTCGCACAAGAATAACAACACAGTTTGCTATAAAACATGGAGAACTTCCCATTAACCCCTCTGACCAATCCCTGCTGTCATACATACATAAACAATGATCAACTTGATCACAGTCCAACAGTTTGAGTTCTTAAGGTGATTAATGATTAACATGGCATCTGAAGTCAAGTGAGCACTAAATTTGTCATTCTTTTTTTTTCAATCACATTTTAAAAACGGTCTTAAAATTATGCTTTAATTCATCCAATATATTAGATATTTATTTTTTGGCAAAAATCTGAAGAGCTTCCTGTATTGCCTTCTATTACCCCAGTAGTAAGAAGAAGGGGTGACCTTTATCTTTCCACTGCTGCTTTTACGGGTCACCGCAGTGAAACGGCTCCATTTGAGCCCAAAGTATTTCGCCTCTTGCTTAAACAAACCACCCTCATGTCCACATTGACTACATCCATGAACCTCCTCTTTGGCCTCTTTTCTGGAAGCTCCAACCTCAGCATAACCATTGTCCCTCCTTACAACACATCCAAACCATCTGCATTTATCTCAAAATGTCAATCACAATCTGTTCCTCTGATGGATTCACTCTAGACTCTATCCTCATCACTCCCAAAATAATCATCATCTTTGCTACTTCAAGCTCTGCAACCTGTTTGTTGCTCAAAGTAAACATGGCTGCTCCCACTCCAGCTTTTCTTTCATTCTTGCTGATTCTCTTTAGTCAAACATCACATCTGAACTCTTCCTCCACCCGCTCCAACCTGTTTGAGCACACCTCTACATATTTTTCAAGAGTTAATACTGACCCGACTTTTGTAAACCATAAAAACGGATTAATTGAATGAAGTTATCATTTAAAATGGATATAGCACTAGGAACTAAATCTCTGCTTAGAAAAAGCAAAAAAAA
>BSAI01000106.1:3973924-3990181 GCA_036245035.1 Adrianichthys oophorus
TTTCTAGTTCTATTACTTGATTCTGACCCCTGCAAAAAAAAAAAAAATCATGAAAAACTATGAAACATCAACAGTTTTGATTCATGTTAGGCTTTAAAAGACTATTGCTTTCCTTTAGGACTTTTAGGCTATTAGTGTACAGGTTTGTTAAAACAAATATTGTCCACTGTCTAAATCTCTTTCTTTTAGATCCCAAAATGATTTAAAACACTTTAAATTCCAAGCTTTCATGGATAAGCTGTTCGGGTTCATTGGCATTGGACAATCAATGTTTAGTTGATCGATTGATCCACAAACGAGACTACCACAACACTATTCCTTTTGCAGCTTACAGCTCGTTGGATAAGGGATACCTGTGGCTCAGCTTGGCTGTACATTGAGCAAAAATATATTTTCTAGGATACAAGTTGCATTTTTTGCATAGTTTGGCAGAGTGCTACTTACAGGTATACTCAGGTTCAACTTTTATGATTTCTTTTGTTAATGGTAGTGAAGCCTATTATTGTTATATATATAAATATATATATTCTATTATTATCATTTACTTTTCAAGATGAAATGTCTGTTATTCTTCTCACATTTTGTTTGATAAAATTCTCCCAAAAGTGCGATTTATACATTGAGGTTTTTGTTCTTGCTAATCTTTATTAAGCATTTTTTTAAGCAACTTCTATTCTGAAGTGACTTGTAGTGTGGAAAATACAGTACATATAGTAACTTGCATTAATCATGTATCAGCAAAAATCAGATGTGATGTGTTTACGTGCATTTAAGAATGTTGAAAAAACAAATCTGGGTTTACTTGCTTAAGTTAACTGTTATATTTTATTTTAGATATATTTCTGGGGGTTTTCTAGTCTTGTATTATGAAAAGCAGTCGTGCCCTACAGAGATCAGAGGTCTACAAAATAGGCTACATAACTCTGAGGTCCATTCTCTGAAGAAAAGGTGACAGGATGGGTTTCATGCAGTAAGCATCTGCACTTGGTTTTTCTGCTTTTCCCTTGAGCTATGATATTCATGTGGTAAATAAAAATAAAATATAATATAAAATAAAATAAAATGTAATATAAAATGGCAAGAAATATCGGAGTTATCTAGCCGTAAAGTTTTGAACCAAATGCCAGCTGGGACGAGGAAAACAAACATATAAATGGATCTTTTCGTTGGATGCATCAGAATGAAGGGAGCTTGTGAATCACCTGTCACTGCTACAGGCTTTTTCAAACCGGAATTTTTTTTCAGCTACTCCTGATTCACAACAATTTGATTAAAGGAATACTGAGAAACCTATTTGAAGCTTAATTTTCTTTCTATCAATAGAAAAATGGCACAAGAACATGTTAAAAACACAGCTTTCTTTGGAATGTGTGTTTAACGAAGTTATGTAACGGACTACATTTGTTGATTATCAGAGTTCTGTAGTGCATGTAAAGCTGTCACGTTGATTATTGCAGTTATTTGATTACATCCAGTTATGGAATTTATTTTATTTTTTAAACAAGCTCCGTTATACTAAAAATCAGCCTCGGTCACGTGACAGTCAACTTGAATCAACGTGAATGAAAGGCAACAAAACCCTCAGGATAGATAAGGAATATATATATATATACACAAGCAGTTGTGTATATTACTGAATTTAAAGTAGGAATAATAATAATAAAAACATATGTCAGGCTTCTTTTAGGGAGCCAAACTTTACTAAGGACAGTAAGGAAAAGTTACACACTTGTATTGTAGGCAGCTCGACCTGCTCATTTGACAACCTTACACGGCGATAAGGTTATGGCAGCAAGTGAAGCCAACACTTTGGTTTCTTTAACCACTGCAGCAGCTAAAGCCCGACTCACCTGTTTGTGTTGTAATGCAGAAAGTCGGTACTGACAGACTTTTACCATGATCTAAACGCAGACTGCTACCGACATTGCTAGTGTCCTGCTAATCCCAAACGAACTGTTGACTGTGCTGGTATTCTAAGCCCCTTAGTGTTCAATGTATTATCCGGGACTGACCGCCGCTTCTAGCTGACAGGGTCTAGTCTGGAGCGCCAGAGGCTGGTTCCGTTCTTTCCGTCGCCTGACGGGCTCTGTTTACCTGTGGGGCTAGCACTCTGGACCTAGCTACGCTCCAGCTAACTGGCCTCGTTGACCAGTACACAACTGTAGTTCCGCCGCGCCAACTTACCTCAGCTAACATGATCTAATGGCTGTGCACGCGGTGGTCCTGGCTAACTCCACCACATTGTAACGAGCCAAGTTGAGGCAATTCTCTCCGTTGAAAGCGGTCTCATTCCCAAGCTCCGTACTCTTTCCGGAGCGACGCCATGTTTGCAAGATTTACATCTTGGGCGTCTCGGCTCTGGAATTCGGCGTGTCATTGGCTGGAAGGCGATGACGCAAAGACAGCGATTATCAAGACTGGCTGACCTAAAAATGCCTTCATTTATGCAAGAATCGAATCATGGAAAGTTAATTTAAACCCCAAATTTGTCTAAATTGTAAAAGACAAAAATCACTGGCTGCAGCCAATAAGAAGATAAAAAAGAGCTACAAATAAAAGAAACACATCATACATACATACATGCAATCTATTCTATCTATAAGACATAACCCACTAGGCACAGGATGTATATTAGATAACTAATGTACATCTACTGTAGATGTCTACAGGACATCTCTGATAACCCTATTTTATTACTCCATTACATGTCTACAATAGTGTTCTAAAAGATATCTGCACATAGAGGTCTACTATACATCCAGACTTGGGATATTTTACTGGTTCCAATCCAGTAAATTATCACTTCAGTTTGTCACATGACCTCACAGGGACAATTTGCAGACAGCAGCAAACCTATGAAACATGCTCTTGAACTGTAGGAGGAAGCAGGAGAAAATCCACACCTGTAGAGGGAGAGCATGCAAACTGCACACAGAAAGGTCCCAGCTGGGATTTTCCCTTTGTAAGGTGAAAGGCCACTATGCCACCACGCAGCCTGTTTTTTGACAGACAACTAGTAACCACAAAGTTCTACATTCCCAACTAGTAGCAAATATTTCTTCTGACATTTACCTGGAGTTAAAGGTCCCTGAAACTTGCATCAAAACAACAATCTAACATCTATATTTCTGTTTAGATTTTGCCATACAACTGAACAAACTGATGGTAAAAGGTTTATTCTGTTGTCAGAGTGGATTATTAGAATGAGCCTAAAGGACATTTTCTGATCTATTTGCTGTTCAGATGCAAAGTTCTTAAATTACAGACTTGCATTCACATAGATGAGGAAAGAATGTGGACTTTACACCAATTTGTATTGATGTCTATTAGGTGCATATCTACTATTATAGACATACATTTCTATAGCTGTAAGCTTTAAAATAGCAATGATTTAGATACACAATAGATGTGTCTGTGCCTGGTGGGAATCTAAAAACAACCAAGTGCATCACAGCAGACAACACACAGGTGATGGCAGCAAAAAACGATCAACCATCCTTACAGTCCAATGTGTGACATGTGACCATACAGTGTGGAGCAGAGTGTGTACGCACATACATACAGACAAAAGAGAATCTTTAAAATGCTTTAAAACAGACTTTTTTTCCTTTTCTAAAAAGAACTGCATTTTTTAAAATAAAATGTCTTATAAATCTTTTGGGAGTTACACTCTAGTCCAGCCATTTCAAAACGTGTAACAAAGTACATTTTGCCATTGTGAGGATTTCCTGTTTGTCGGGCAGAGATGATAATTTGTTGAATGACCTGTTTTAAAGGAGTGTGTACTTGCTGCTACTCGGAAGACAGTTTTTTTTATTCTACCACCAGAGGTCAGAATCAGACAGTGTTTTATGGTCACGTTTTTAGGTTTTGAAGTCCCAGTACTGAAGTTCCTTTATGAGCCACATGTCTTTTTTTAACTGTAAAAGTTAAAATCAGAGAATCTTCAGGAAGGGAACATCAATGTTGCCTTATTGCTAATGAAATTTAATCACTTTAGCAAACCTATTTAATATGCACAGTTGGAAAAAAAATCAACCCGCACCTTGGTAAACATATTAATTTCCCCCATTACTGATTTTGAAACGAGTTTTATAGATTTGGTTGTTTTCTCTATTCCTTTAAAAACATGTTACCACTTTAATCATCCACCAAATTAAAGAGACTCCACATTGTAAAACCTTGTGCTCATAAAGAACATGATGAACACTGATGTCATTTTTCTTGCATTGTACCTCAAAACGTATTTTGACCAAGAGGTGGAAGGGATTCCTCAATGCAAAAGGGAACCTAATTTGTCCAAATTGACTTGATGCCTCAAACTAACACATTGAAGAATCATTTCATTTGGTTTAAATGTAGAAATGGTACATTTTGTTTGGTTGCTGTGGCCTGAGGCAGGACTGTTCATGATGGTTGTGCCTGAAGCAAGACGACCTGAGTGTTATAGTTCAGGGTTCAGGAGGTGAAAGGTGACAATCATAGGTTGATTCAATGACTAAATAAATCCATGAGATGGTTCTACAAAATATCACTAAAACTTCATGGGAACCATTGTTGTTTAAGTGATTTACATTTATTCTGATGATGGATGGAGAAATAATGCAAAACAATGTATCAGCAATGCATTTGTGCTCTAGTTTTCTTACTGCTGTCTTTGTTTTTGATAACAAAATTGGCCTTTATTTAAAATCATTGCTTGAAAAGTTTAGAACAACAGTTACATTCTGTCCAAGAATAAAAATTTATAGAAAAAAAACATCTCATTTTGCGTAAGTGTATCATCGTCAGAGTCCATGATGGCATGGCTGTGTGTGTGTTCCCTAGGAGACTACGGTGGCATAGTGACACAACACAGATTAGGGGTGACATTGGCTAAATGTTTGCAGATGAGAGCTCCCAATATTTAATCACCACAGTTACAAGGGTCACCAGGGTGGGCCAGCGGGCCAAGTTGCCTGGGGGTAAGATGGAGCAAGATGTTTACATCATAATCTGATTGTGAGCATTTCTGTGAACTGAGTGTTTCCTGAAAGATCTTCTGATCGATTGTTAGAGGGACAAAGTGTACTTGCTTGTCTATCCCAATTATTGCAACCGAGTAGCATTAAGTTACTGGAATCATGAGATTAGATGAATTTCATTCTAATGCTGAGTTCATTTGAGAGATTGATCAAAGGAAAACAAAGACGTACATGGATCTGTTTGTCTGCAAGTGGATGCATCAGAATGGAGTGGAGCAGGGAGATTGTGGCCTGCCAATCATAGCACCCATGTCACAACTACAGGCTTTTTCCAACAGCATTTTTTGTCTGCTTCTGATCCACAACAAATTTCATATAGAAATATTCTGAAATGCAATTTAAAGCCAAATTTTCTTTTTTTTATGTCCTCCGTCATCGGAAAAATGCCACAAGAACATGTTAAAAACACCATTGGAGTGGGTCTTTAACCCATCCTTTGTTTTACTAAATATTTACTCTAAAATTTAACTCAACCTTACAAACACATGCTTTGATTGTCTGCCTGTTAAGATCAATTTTAAAGTAATTGTAAAATGCAATGCTGTAAAGATAACATTTTACACAACTCCTCTGCTGTGAAGTAAGATCTTTTTGTCAAGATGCTTTAGGAAATTCCATAAAAGACAACTTGCAATATTGTGTGTAAAAATAATAAATAAAACCTTCACAGAAGTATTTTCTCAAGTTTAGGGCCTCCAAAACTCATATAACAGCTCATATTTTTTACTCTTATGCACGTCGTTTTGAGATAACACAGGTAGCAAAGCAATCTGTCTCCCCGAGCCTTTCTCTCTGGAGGACATGGAACAAAAACAAAATATGGGAAGAAAAAGAAACGAAGGGAGGAGTATGAAAATATACGAGGGGACAAAAAAGTGCATTTTTCAAATGGTGAATAATTTGTGTCTCCTGACGTGATGCAGTGCAGGACCACTTCCTGTGGCTCCGGTTTCACAGTGAGTGTAAATGTGCTGGTGGGGGGAGGGATCCACTTCCTGTTCCAAACTCTGAATTTAGGGGCCTAAAGTTGGTGAAAAAGTTGGACAAACTACAAAGTCAGAAAGAGCTTTTCTTACAGATCAAACATATTGATTTCACCTGTGAAGATGAAAAAAAATAGTACAATGAGTTTTAAAAAAACTGCAGAGCAGTTGCATCTATACAAATAAAGACTTGACTTTGGTTGTAAAGCAGAATTAAAGCAAATTTTACAACGTTACATTATTTGGGTGAAGATGAAAAATATTTGTATATTTTTACAGTACAAAGTATTTAAGATTGGTAATTTTAAAGTAATGGTAAAATGTATATCAAATAATGTCTTAAATATGACACAGACCCTTTTTGTGTGTGTGTGTGTGTGTGTGTGTGTTTGTTTGTAAAATACCATAGACTGAGGTTTTTGTGGTTACAGGTAGCGGACCTATTCACTTGCACACTGTACCTCTAATAAATTCCAGATGATCTAACTATTTATAACTCTCCCACAAGCATGTGCCACACTAAAGCTTCCTCGCCTTGGTATTATTCTGGTGATTGCCTTTTTTATATTATTATTTTTGAGACTTTTTAGCTTGTAAAAGCAAAAAAAGTAACATATATATGTGTGTATATATAATATTCTACACAAAATTTCCCCTATCTGCATGAAAAAAACATTTTTGGTGGTAAAACCACAAAAACATTTTCTATGCTGAATTGACATCAAACGTTCATAATTGGGGAAAGCAGTTTTCTGGAATATGGATGAGGAGGTCAGAGAACTGAGACATTCTGATGTTATTTCAGTTTTTTGGTCACGGACCATTTAAAATGGAGTTTCACCGTAAAAAGTTCAGTTTTATCTCTAAGACAAAAATGATTGTTGGACAAAGATATATTATTTTAAATGTCTAACCTCGAGTCCATAGCTCTTAAAGACAAGAGTCAAGTCCAATCTAATGCGTAAAACTTGGGATTCAAGTTCAAGTCTTTAATCCAAGGCCCCTTCCAGAAATAAGAGATTTATACAGTTTTTGCTATATATTATCTACAAAATGTGAGAATTTGAATACTAGTTTAATCTGCTTAAGGCTGTATGTTACAGAGGAATATAAAATGATTAGAAAACAGGAAAGTTGTGTCTGATTGATGTTGCAGACTGTTCCTTTGTCACGAAAGTATTGTAATATTAAATTCAGATACTCTGTAAGTTGAGTTTTGACAGACCCGCACCAAACCAGAGGTACTTTCCATAGATGACGTTCAGTCTCATGCTTTTTAAAGTGTTCTTTGCAGTTAAGAAAAAACGTTATGAAGCTCTACCATGACAATGTAATGTAAAGTCTTGATGGGACTGTTTCTACAAATCACAACATGCCTACGCTACTCACATGCAAACGTACGAATGCTGCAGGTTTTTTTGGATGGATTGGTCCTTGGAGGGTCGTAGAGAGGTGTGGCTGCACCTGAAGGTGAGTGCAGGTTAGTCTTGCAGTTCCCTTGAGACTCATACGACCACCTTTAGGGACGTCATGGAAATGAAATGTTCCGTTGTCGTGTGTATTGTAAGTGCATTGTGAAGACTTTGTTTGGATGATGTGAGTTACACGGAGGATGTGTCGTACGGTGACCTTACGAAGCACTCTAGTCATTAGTAAGGTGTGCGTGCTGGGTCCTTACTGTTCGAGTGCAAACACTGCATGCACGGGGTGTGCAGGTGATATGTACGTTGTCTGTAGAACCCACACACAAACTACACTCTGAATGTCTAATTTCCTAAACTCTAACAGTCTGGCTGCACACAAGAAGCATGCAAGAAGCACTCACGTATTGCTTGTTACCAATTACAGCACTAATGGGCTCTTTGCAAGTGGTGTGGAAGGTTAGGGGGGGGGGTAAAAGAAATGAAAACTTTGTACAACACGCCTGCAACTCATGTAGTTCCCCTTTACTTACCCATATGTGTTGCATAGGTGTTTTCTGCAACCTGTCCTCCACTGCATGTCTGTAAAATAAAATGCGTTCGCTCTGCAGGCTCCCTGGGATATACGACTTTGATATTTTGTGTGGGCCACCTTCATGCCCCATACAGATTTGCCCGTTTTTCACCCTCAGACAGTCCATCTCCACCTGTGAGGGCAGTTGTGACTATGGCTTAATTCTTTCAGTTCACACAACACTGTTAAGCATGCAGCTTTAACCAGACAAATGCAATATTGTTCACATTTACTGTGCTGGTTGGTTTATGCTCTTACTAAAGGTTCACATGCTGAAGTCTTCTCAACTTCTCAGAGCTCAGTTTGTCAACGCAACACTGCTAATCCTCACTAAGCATTTGTTTAAATCTGTAGATTGCGAGTCTAAGAATCTGATTCATATATCAACACAAAACTTTAAGCCTGCACTCATTTCCCATCATCCCTTTGTTTACACTCTCTCCCGCTAGCTTACAGCCCCTCACAACCCCAAGCTAACATTACAACAAAAAATGGCGAGCAATATCGGAGCTATCCAGCCAAGCAAGATGCCAGCTCAGACGTGAAAAACGAATACGGACGTGAATCTATTTGTTGCCCAGGTGGATGTATTGGAATGGAGCGGATCAGGGAGCTTCTGACCTTCTGGTTGTAGTTTGTACGTAAAAACTACAAGCTTTTTCCAACAGTCCTTTTTTTCTCTTCCTGATTCACCTCAATTTGAATAAAATAAAACTCAGAAATGCAATTAAATGCTACAAGAACATGTTAAAAATACAAAAAATTGATTTTTGTTGGAGTGGGTCTTTAAAACAGTGCTGTTTTCAACTTGTGCTTGTTATTGTGAAACGTTCTGCATAAGCTGTAAGCTGATCATCCTTGTGAGCCCAAACTTGCCAACACATTTCTTCAGGTCCAAAAAAAACATGGCAGATTTGACTTGTTTTTATTTTTAGGAGCTTTAAAGAAGTGCTGAAAAAGTGAAAAACACATACATAAAGAGGTTCCCAGATGCACAAGAGAACATTTTAACCATTTTTTAACTTTCTTTCTGAAATAGCCAAGATTTTAGAAAAACACAGCTACCCCAGAATGTCCCTGTCCATCAGTTTTGTATGTGTACGTTTGGTCTCAAGAGCCTTTGCCTTCTTTTTTAACGTGATGGTGTTACTTTACACTTTTCCTGTCAGTGTGCAATGACTGTAAATTTATTTGTGTGTGTTGGTACAAAAGAGCTTGGGAGTTGGCATGAACATTCACCAGGCGGCCTGAAGGAAGAGTATTATGAGGCTTTTAGTCTAGTTTCACAGGAGTTGAGAAAACAAGAGAAGGCTCCAAATGACACCAAATGCCAGGCTTGTAAACTCTCAGAACCTGGACCTTCAGAGGGGAAAAATGAAAGAGACAGAAGAAAAAAGACAACCAGGAAAGCAAATGGGATGTTCTAATTTTAAACTTTTTGCAGAGTCGAAAAAAGGAGAGATTCAAAACGTAATAGGCCAGAAAAATGCTGGCAGGTCGTCTGCTGCCACAGCATTGTTTTCTTACAGTCCCAATGTCTCCCTTTGTGTTTTTTCCCCCTTTCTTACACTCCCACAAAGTAACACAAAGTAAACACAAATCCATGATGAGTTATTTCATATGTTTGTGTGTGGAGGTAAACACAAAGAGCAAATAACGGAGGAAGTTTGAAAGAAGAGGAGGAAATGAGAGGGAGAGTATTAAACTGAATGAAGAAGATTAGATGATAAATTAAAAATGAGAAGGTGATGAAGGAGAGGGGTTTGGAAACAAAATAGAAGGAAAGAGACAGACCACCTCAAAGTAAGGACTGAAGAGATAGAAGGAAAGTAGGAGAAAGAAATGGAGAAGGGACCATCCCATGGGTAACACCAGAGGAACGGCAGCAGAGTTCTCCTCTTTTACCAGTATAGATCCCCTCGGAGCAACGCTGAGACTGGAGCTGTTCTTCCTGCCAAGTCATCCCTCACTCCGCCCTTAAGTGCGTGAGTGTTTGTTCATGCTCACTCATGACGGGGGCCCCTGGAATGCCAGTAAACTACGGCTGTACTCTCATGATTGCTTTCAGCAGAAAGAAGCCCAAAAGTCCTAGAATCCTGAATGATGCAACGCTGAGTGTTTACAGAAACAAACATAACTGTTATGAACAACTCCTGACAAGAAAAAAAAATCTGACTCTTCCCAAAGACTGGATGTATTCCCATGCCTTTGCGGAATCAAACAATGATCCCTCTTTGGGAGCAGCACACATCATGACCTGAGGCTTTTCCATGCTGATCGTCTGCAGATTTGGCCATGATAAGAAACCACTGTGATTTTACAAGGTAAACACACAGAAACCTCTTTAACCTTAATCAACAGAGCTCCTTCAAGCCCCCATTTTGAGCCCAAATTAAACATGGAGAAAGCTTAAATCCAATAAAGGTCCTTTGTGTAGTGCAAAGTAAATTAAGTTAGGTTTGATTGAGAGGTGCTAGTCTTTGTTAAATGGACTATGTTTATATTTGTAAAGTGGGGCCACTATGATATTGTCTGGTATGCGAAGAGCTATACGGGCTTGTGTTTAACTCAATCTGGAAGATAAACAGCCGTGGGCAAAAGAGCTCAGAGGATTCATTAAAGTTTTTCCGTCTTTCTTCAGTTTTCTTCTGTTTTAGCCCGACTTAATCGGTACGTTCGTATTTCTCTCACTCTTTCTCGAAGTCAAAAGTCCTCCCTTCTAAAAACATCTCAGTGGACTGAATGGGCAGTTTCATGGAAGTGAGAGTGGCGGCTCGTGGTCCAGCTGAGGGTCGCAGGTTTCCGAGGAGAAGGTCAGTCTGAAGTGGTCACAGGTCAAAACCTATGGGTAATGCTGACACCGACCTAAGGGGATGGAAGCAAAGGAAGGTTCATTATGTCAGTTGGCCGTTGAGCCAACAAGGAAGCTATTTTGACTTCCCTTGTCACCATGCCTTTATTGTCATAACAATGCCCTCATTATTGAATCTGTTTAATCGCTGTGTTTCCTAGAATAAAACACAAAAAAATGCTAAATAATCTACAACTCTCCATTTATTGGAAAATTCAAAATCTTGCATAGTCAGGACTCACTTTTTTTTCTCTTGCGAACTTCCTTTAAGCTTTGCCAAAAACTATGAGGCGAGAGCGACCCCCACCACCACCAACACCTCTTTGTCCAGTTGCCAGTTTATCCCAAGGCCCATTTTCACAGTGCGTCCATTGGGCCCCTAAAACCCCCTTTTCCATCCTGCTGTGCTGTGAATTTCCCAACACAGCGTTTCTTTCCAGCCTCCTCGTCGCCTTGTGAGGTAGTGGTCAGTGAAACGAGTGCCGTGTGAATGGGTGTGGTGCAAAGGTGAAACACAAAGCTTTTTACAGCAAAGCAGCTGTCACCTAATTAGTTCCACAAATGCCAGCTTGCTGTATTTAAGTGTTCACTATGCAGATGGTACAGTGCACCATTTTCCCTGACAAAAAGTTGGAAAGAGTCCTAAAGACATTTTTGGCCCCCGCTGACTGCATGGGTTCTGAAACTCAAGGTTGAATCTGGTAATCCCATCTGTGCCATGCTGAGAAATACTCAATATGCCACATTTAATAACTTTGTTGGAACCACTTGAGAATTTAGAGTTTATGAAGAGTCTTTGTCTGGAAGAAGGATGTCTTCCTTTTTGGCTTTTTTCTTCTTAAATATATTTATTGCTTTTTTTTTTTTAGCACATTAACAAAACAAAAACCACCAAAAAAACGCTTGGTCCATGGGTACAGAGATAAACAACATGTGTAAGGAGTCATAATAAACCTATACAGCAAATATAGGAACACGATGTATAAAAGAAAAAAAGTACGATAGGCATTGCATTTAGTGTTTGAGCACAAATTCACTCTTAACCCTTCAGCTACACAACCAATTACAAAATCAATAAAATATATATTTTTCTGCTGTTATTGTCTTTCGAGATTAATACACAGAATTAATGTTTTTCAAAAGCATGTTTCCTATATGTGTTCAACCCATTGCTTGATTGCTTGAGCAGGCAGTGAAAGAGTTAATAATTGTGTCATCGTCTAGTGTGTAAGATTAAAAACAGCCTCTTTGTAATGCAGTCGACAAATTATCGAGGGAGACAGTTTAGTACAACTTTCAGCCAATGTCACCTACAGAGAATTTTGCCAGACATCCAGTTTTTGAGAGGACATTTTCGAGCATTGAAAGTAAGCTTTTTGTCGTGTTTTCCACTGTTTTTGGTGCTAACGACATGATCAACAACCACAACAGTAAGAACAAAAGATTCATATTTAAGTCAGCATTTTGTGTTCAGTTTATCCTGAGTTGTCTTCAGTTTAGGTTCTGCTTCTGCTCTCAATTCTCCTGTCTGATACATTATAGTGTGTGACTGACTGACGGACTTGTCTCTGACCCCTTTGTCTCGCTAAATGTAGCTTTGGTTCGCCTTATATATGACATAAGTTCAAAAACTAAACCACACATTGATTCACATTATAATCAGCATATAGCACAGAAAATACAGCACATTACATACAAACTGTTAAACATGGTGGTGGAGGCTTCATAGTTTGGGCATCCTTTTTGTTATGCACTAACTGGACTCCTTGCTGCCGCTTTTGTTTCTTTTGAATTCATGTAGTATTGAACATGGTAATGTGAGGCCAGTCTGTCAAACAACTTAAGTTTGGATAAAACTGCATCAACTGTTAGAACAATGGTCTCAAAAAAATGGAATGACTCAAAATCCAGGCTTACATTAAATTAAAAGTTGCAAAGTTACATCTTTAAGAGGGTCAAGCTTATGTTTATGCAATCCTTTTACACCAGAGCTCCACTGTTGACATTCTTTCGACTACTGTAACTCTTCAACCATTTACCCAATTAACCTAACTCCAGTTGGAGAAAAGTGGCTTTGCGACATAATGCAGCACCTTATTTTAGTAATGTGTTGCATGCTGGTGCAAAGCCGACATGAAAAGCAGCTTTTCTCTGAGTCAGAATCGTTTGATTCACGTTGATTGTGTAAACAGGCAAAGAGTTACAGTATGTCAAAGAGCGTTGTTGTTCATGTGTCGCCGGTGACATCTCTGGTGTTAAAGTAAAAGTTTTTGCATCATTAAAAGAAAATCTTACAAATCTCTGCTCACAACCTCAAAAAAGCAGGTTTAAAAAAAAAAAAAAGTGACTCTACTAAGTCCGTTGCATCAATTTGATTCCCCTTTGAGGTAGAGTCATGTAAAAGGAAAGGCTTTATCAAGCTCACATAACTGGCTTCAGGTACGATTATCAAGACTTGCTCTTGATGGGTGAAAGCCTCTGATCAAACATAAAGAGCGTATATAAACATCTACACTTTTACACACGCTCACACACAAACTGAGATGAAACACAGATAATTAGCTCTAATGGAAACCAGACCTACAAATCAAGTCTTTTTTTCTCTCCCCCCTGTCTGTCTCAGTCTGACTTCCTCTCCCCACTGGTCTTTTTGTGGTGTTGAGGGTTAATGTAAACCAGGGCTAGCTGCCCCGTAATGAGGAACTTCAGACAGAGATTGGAAGGGAAGGAGACACATTGCTGGCAGAAGAAAAAACACACACAGGTATGCTTCTGTTAAAGCATTTAAACCACCAAACAAACCTTATGCCAAACTTTTAGCCAACATTTAAAAACCTGCAGGACATAGTTTCTGCAGAGCGGGAGAAATTCATGAAAATTCACCTTTGAGTTGTCGGTGGGACTGTTGGCATGGAGCAACCTCGCCTCCCCTTTCTCCTCCCTGTTGCTCTCTATTTATGCTCTCCAGCTAGTTTACATCCCCTAACATTACTGCTGCAAAGTGGTATTGGAGCTGTCCAGCCGTACAGGAAAGCAAAGACATACATGGATCTAGTCGTCTTCAAGAGGATGCATCAGAATGGAGCGAAGTGCACTTTCTACATTACAAATTGCGCTCTTTTTCAAATAGCATCTTTTTGTCCGCTCCTGATTCACAGTCATTTGAATAAAGAAGTGAACAAACATACAATTTTAAGCTTAATTTTCTCAATATACTGTGTGATCATCATCAGAAATTTCCCACAAGAAGACGTTAAAAACACCAAAAACGCAATTTTCATCGGAGACGATGGGCAGTTTGTGTGAATGTGTGTGTGTAGTTTTGTGTGTCAGTCATCAAAGTCTCTATAAATCAGAAACTCTTAAAACTGTAGAGCCAGATGCCTTCACACTGATAACAAGTGGTCATCCCACTACTTTCAAACATCAAAGGGGGTGGTAGGAGCCTGGTTGCAGGAGCCTTCATCCCCTTCTCTCTCCTCCAGTGTGGAATGTATTTTTCCCTGTTTCATAGGCGTGAGAAATCTCCTTCTGTGTGTGTCTAACCTATATGTGTTTGCGTGTGTGTTTTGAAGCCTCAAAGGTGACATTCCTGCGTGTCAGAGCAACAGCCTCAAGTTTAAGATAACACGGTTACGGTGATCTAAGGGTGGGAATCAATTCCCCCTGGCCAGTGGGGGCTTCAGGGTCAGAGCTGATGGCTTTACCTTCCGCATGCAACCCGTGATGCAAAAACACCGTAATTCTTCTATAATCATCCTCTAACAACCCCAGTGAGGGATATGAAGCTCCCTACAGAGCCTTTCATCTCTGACTGTTCTAATATTGCAGCTCTCCAGGTTAATCTTATGCAAACTTTATTGTTTGTTACGTAAAATCATTCATCCATTTATTTATACCTTTTATTACTTTTGAGTGTAAAGAATGTGTATACCTTTCTAGATTTACAGTGTATTTCCATAAATAGAAATGATATACATTTAAGGAATCATTTTTGCCACTTCTTGCTGCAGTGGAATGATTATTTGTAGAACAGCCAGAAGTCTATTTTGTGTTGTTGTCGTTGGCAAACTCTTTCGACCAGTTTTAGCTAATATATTTTAATGATAAGGGATTTAATATTAAAAATACATTTTAAAATTTCATTTTAACCCCTTGAAGACTTTTGAGTCAAATATGAATCAAACCAATTTGACTCCAAAATTACCTTAATTTAGCAACTACATAAAAACAAAAATGTCTTTTTCATAGCTGGAAATAAATTCAGGTGTCATGGGGTTAAATTTTCATATATAGAATGACATGGTCCAATCAATTTGCACTAAGACCCCTATCCCCCCCCTTTCATTGTCAAAGCTTCTGAGATATAGCTGACATAGCACCTGCAGGCAACTGCAGTGGTGACCTATGTCTCAGAGGACATCTGGGAATATCGTGCATGCCTCGTACAGCTTCAAATTCACCATGTTCAAACAGACCACCAGCTAATTATGGCTTTCCCAGATCCCTGAGCTCATGAAATCACTACAGAATAAGCCAGTGGTATGAAATGTTTTCTTTTGCCCCCTCCACTCTGGTTTAGTTAACTTGGGATTTGCCAGCAAAACAAACTCCCAAAAAGTACTGAGACAATCAGAACAAAGTCTGTTTGATAAAATATCAGACATTTATAACAATTACAAGAGTAAAATTAGTTGAAAGTCAATTAGCTGGTATTATTTATTCATTTGCAGGTCATGACGCTTTAAGAAGTGCCCAGAAAAAACTTAAATCGCAGAAGACATTTCAACTTTTTATTTATCGAATTACACACATATGCAACACACAAAATGCTTTACATTTCAATGCACCCCCCCAAAAAATAAATAACTTTTATTTCAGAAAAAGGAAGTTTCATATCTGCATAGAAAAATAAATACAAAATACTTCATTTTCTGTGAAATACTGTCACAGGGAATGTGAAATGGATTGTCAGAGCACTTCGCCAGAGCTTGTTTTTGCTTTTTTGTTTTGTTTTTTTACAACATTCATAGTCGCAGTGGTCTTGGTTCCATCATGCCCTTCATGTCTCTTAAGTGCTCCCTTGCAAACATCACAGTCCATGCAAAGGGAATTATAGGAAAAGGCCTCCTTCCTCTTGAAGCATTAAGGCTGAGTGGGCCTCAGTTTGGCCTTTTGGAAGGGTTACCCTTATCCTCTGGCTGTCCAGTCAGCATAATCTGTAAAAAGATGTTTATATATTTGCATCAAGGGCACAAATCTTCACTTTTATCAGTTAGTTTAGGTTGTTCTTTAGACGACATGAATGTTTCCATCTCAAATAAGATTTAGCAACAAGAAAAAACTAGCTAGCTAGCTAGATAGATAGATAGATAGATAGATAGATAGATAGATAGATAGATAG
>BSAI01000106.1:4000952-4064470 GCA_036245035.1 Adrianichthys oophorus
AAAGGGATAAAGCGGATTGGAAAATGAATGAATGAATGAATAAATGTGGTAATACAGGATTTAAAATTTCTCCTCTTTTTGGTTTGTTTTACATTTATGAGTGCATTTTTCTTATGTATTTTTGAATGCAGATGTGTATTTATCTTTGTGTTTACAGAAATAAACTCTGCTTGGATGTATCTTAAAGTGTCCTTACTTTTATATTAGTTATCAGGCAGCTGTCATCTTAAAAAAAACAACTAAATATGACACCAACCTCTTATCTGGACATCCTGATTGATGAGATCAAAAGGTAACAAGGGCACAAAAAAAGAGAAAAGCTTCTATCAAGTTAAGTTTGTCACCCTTTCTGTCATCACCAGGGTCACTGAGAGCAAGACTGTGGGTGTCGGGTGCCAAGGAAACAAACTATCTGGGAATCTGGCTGACCAACCGAGCTGGATTCACTCTTGGGGTTACTTATGCAAGTATATTTTTATGTGCACACACATGCACTGACGTCTGGGGAAGGATTTTAAACGCTTCATCCTATCTAACTTTATGTGAGCTTGGGTTATTTGTGTGCTTGAATGGAACAAAGCTGCAAAAAGGGGCCAGAAAACCTTCTTTGAAAGTTCCTTTAAGAGCTTTCATAGGTGTCGGTTGGCCTGTGAGGGAAGTTCTTTGACACAAGTCCGCTCTGGCAAAGCGGCGCTGAGAGGATATATGGCCACAGTTGCGCAGCTCTGAATGGTGGAACACTTAAGCTTTATGACCTGCTGCCATTTGGGGCTCTGAGATCGCAGCGTCGACCACATAACTAATTAGGCTTGGCCAACAGCGCGTGCGCGGACGGGGATTTGTGGATTGTGGGATGTGTCCTCCTGAGTGTGTAGTGAGATGTGTGTGAGTCCTGGATCTGAGGAAGTGTTGGGGGGGGGGTGTGTGTGTCTCCACAAAGACTCCACAGGCATTTTTTTCAAGGAGGCCTGGAAACTTTGACAGAGATCCAACGGATACACACATGAAGACACACACCAGATACTGCTTCTATCAATGCAGACGGCGGCTCAACCAAACTCTGTTGTCTCATCTTTAAACCCCCTGTTTTTTTCTGTCCAGTAATGAGGATAAACGTCTGATATGAGAGTCCCGTTGTAAGGGGGGGGGGGTGTCAGATGTGGAATGTGTGTGAACTGCACACTGCCTCCTATAAATCAAGGAGACAAGGAGGAGGAGGAGGAGGAGGAGGAGGAGGAGGAGGAGGCAGAGCGGAATGAGTGAAGAAGGACAGTGAGTGTGAGGGAGTGACAATAGAAAGATGGGAGTGTGGAGGTAGGGGGGTGCAGGTGTACCAGGGGTGCACCCTGGGCAAACGAGAGCGATAACACTCTGAGGAGGTTGTGGGAGGACAAATTACAGTGAAACATCACCGAACTGTTGCAATTTCTTAAATCTCCCAAAGATTAGGAGTTTTATCTAAATGTCTGTGTGTGAAAACATCGCACGAGGATGAGGTCACCTAAAGCTGGACCCTCAAAAAGGTTGCATTCAGATGAAACATTGGTTTTTAGAGGTTTGATTTGTTTATTTTGTCTTCCTTTATGATGCTGGAGAAGCTGCCTGACAATCTCTGCTTACATGACCCACATTCACATCTATCGTTTACAATGTTTACGTCTTTTTATTAATGTTTCTATTTAAAGATGAATGATCCGAAAAAAAAGTTTTTATGAGTTATAAAAATACAGGAAGCACAAAATAAAAAGCAAAAAAATGAAATAAAGGCCCTTAAATGACCCACCCCCTGTCTAACACAGTCCCAACAGTGAAGCATGGTGGTGGCAGCATCATGCTGTGGAAGTGTTTTTCAATTGCAGGGACAGGACGACTGGTTGCAATCGAGGGAAAGATGAAAACCTCCAGAGTGCTCAGGACCTCAGACTGGGCCGAAGGTTCACCTTCCAGCAAGAGAATGACCCTAAGCACACAGCTAAAATAACCAAGGAGTGGCTTCACAACAACTCTGTGACTGTTCTTGAATGGCCCAGCCAGAGCCCTGACTTAAACCCAATTGAGCATTTCTGAAAGGACCTGAAAATGGCTGTCCACCAACGTTTACCATCCAACCCTACAGAACTGGAGTGGATCTGTAAGAAGGAATGGCAGAGGATCCCCAAATCCAGGTGTGAAATACTTGTTGCATCTTTCCCAAAAAGACCCACGGCTGTATTAGATCAAAAGGGTGCTGCTACTAAATACTGATGAAGGGTCTGAATACTTAGGACCATGTGATATTTCAGTTTTTCTTTTAAATAAATCTGCAAAAATTCAGGGTTTTTTAATCAATATGGGGTGCTGTGTGTACATTAATGAGGAAAAAGATGAACTTAAATTATTTTAGAAAATGACTGCAATACAGTATAACAAAAGGTGGAAAATTTAAGGGGGTCTGAATACTTTCCGTACTCACTGTATCCTATATATTTTTAAAGACGGCACCACTGAAAGCAGGAAAAAGTTTTTATTGTCATATGTAACTAATCAAGAATGACATATGAATATTTATAGAGCTAATACAGTTCTGTATAGTAATTCTTACCCACAGATCTTTTGATTATGAATAAACTTGAGGTTTTCATGAGATAGTCACTGGGTTTTTCAGTTCTTGACAATCTAGCACTCACACAGAATAAGTAGAAAACCTAACAAAACTTGTGAAACAACTTATTCTCTCTTTTGACCCATAAAAACAATAAATGTAAAGAAGCCTAAGATAAAAACATTTGAAATTAAACATTGAAATAAGGCAATGGGATTTTTGTTATAAGATGATTTTGAAAATTATTGATTTAAAGCCTATTATAAAATTTAGAATTTTTTTTTGAAACACAAATTTAATTCATTTTTGTCTTATTTAGAGCTTCTAACCTTTCAGAATATTTTTCTTTTTAGAAATTTCCAACAATTTGTCTCCTCTTTCAAAACAAATAGTTTCAGTGTTTTCCCTGAAAACAGGATCTCAGATAAGAGTTTAAACAAAGTAAAAACCCAGATTTATCTCAATTTTTAAGTGTTTTTTAGTCAGTTTTATACAAACTTGATAGAGATTAATGTTTAGCAATGTCGGTTTTCGGTTTGGTGGTGGATCAGAGACTTTTAGTGAAAAATGATGTGTCAGAAAAGCACTGTGGGGTGTGACAGATGAGCCAAGTTAATTAAAGCTCCCTATCTGTCCTCATTTAAGCAGCTTTTGATAAGCTGCCCAACACCTAGCGCTCAAAATCAAATTAGTTTTGCTCCTGAAAGTGGGAGGGCATATGTGTGTGGAGGTAGGGTAAAGAAAACACTATCCTCTTCAGTGCCGTCTATCAGCACTTTATCAGTCGACACCCACTTGTTAGCACAAAACTGCCTGTAGGGAAAGTTTCCCACAGAAAAAACACAACTTTGTGGAAATACTTATGAGAAACATTTATTTTTGTTGGAATAAAAAATAATCCTGAAGATTTTTTGATGCAAGGCATAGTCACACATAGAATGTTTGATCGTGGAAGGGAATTAATAGAAATCTTTACGTAACCAAAATAGTTCATATTTGTTGAATCATATACATCATTACCAAAAAATGAGTCTGGCGGCTTTGGCTCCCTCTGCTGGTGACTTTAGAAATTAAAAGTTCTCACTTTAAGATGGGGGGGGGTTGCGTAAAGATGTGTTCAATCACAAAGTAGAATTTTAAAATCCCGCAATTGGATTTTAAGCACAGCTTCCTGTCCTGACTTCTCATTTTGTTCTGAACATCCGATCTTCAGCTCAGAAGTTGTACAGAACCTCAAAAAAGCCAACATCGGGCAGGAATCTTTAAGCTGGTAAAGGCACAAAAAATACTCCTGAACATTTCCTTTGACTTATTTTTTAATAATATATCTGAATTCCTCACAGAAAAGTCTGACTTCAGGAAAACTGCTCAATGTCTGTTTTTTTCTTCTTCTTAGATTTTGTAGGTGTGATTTCATCAACAAGACCCGGCGTGCCGTCCCCACCATTTTCATGCTTTCTCTTCTTGCTTGGTTTGTCACTGAAGTAACCGCTGGAGTCACTACAGTGCACTTCTACGTGAGATATCTCAATCTCCTCCGCCTCGTTCTTCAGATGTTTTTCCTTTTTCTTTTTCTTCTTCTTCTTTTTCTCAGCAACTTTGTCGCTCTGCGTCTCATCTGTTGTTCCATTTGGATGTGGTGCTGAACTACTGTCCCCCTGGCTCTGAGCTAACCTCGTTATTTCCTCTTCTACATCCTCCTTTTTGATTTGGTCTTTTTTCTTTTTCTTCTTAGGGGTGTCCTGTGGTTCTTGATGGACTGACTCTGGGTTTGGTTCTGTGTCCACGGGAAAAGTAGACTCAGAGCTCTCGCACAGGGCTAGCAGCTCCTGGACCCTGACAAAGAAAGAAGATTAAGTAACATTGAGATGACATTTCAAACTTGACATTTTATTCTTAAATGCAAAAATAAAATAAAATGTAGGTATTGATTCAACAACAATACCACAGCACATCAAGTCTTAAATTTGATGGTATTTGACAGGCAGAGTATTAGTTATAAGTACAGTGATCCTTCGCTATATAGCGGTTCACCGTTAGTGGCATCACAGATGTTTTTCAGTGCAATTTTTATCCTTTTCGTTTTAACTAGTGCAATGTGGTCTGCGTGCTGATTGGCTGGAAACTTCATCCATCAATCCCCTCTGTGTGTGTCTCCTGTACATCAAATCTATTTAAATCAGATCAGATCTTCGGTTTTATTCTCTAAAACTGGACTTATTTTATTATGAAGGTTTGAATTTTGAGAGTTCAAGAAAGAAAAGTGTTAAAATGTTCATGTCTGTCTGAGAAAAGTGTAGAAAGTGTGTAGCGTGAGGAGTTTTCTAGCCTTAAACCATCTAGAATTCTGCTTTGCTTTTTTAACCTATCACGGGATATTTTTGGAACATAACCCCACATAAACGAGGAAACACGATAATTTAAAAATACAAATCTTGATAAAACTGAATAAATTGTTTTAATAAAATACTCTTCCAGTCTATGACATTTATAACTATTTTGGGAGGCTTTTTACAAAGCTATGTTTCTATTCAATCAGAATAAAAAATAAAATAAAAACTTTGTGACAATGAGTCTTATCCACCAAAGATAAACTTAAAACTAAAAAAGAAGAAAATTACGTTTTTTAAAGCCTGGAAGCATTATGAGTCTAGTCTAGTCAGTTGGGAGCCAGATTCCAGCTCCGACGAGGAAAACGAAGACGTACATGGATGTATTTGTCTACAAGTGGATGCATCAGAACAGCAGAACTGTGTTTTCTGTGTCACAAATACTCTCTTTTTCTCAACAGCATTTTTTATCTGTTCCTGACTCACAACAGTTTGAATTAAAAAATACTCACAAATGCCATTTTAAGCTTCCATCATCAGAAAAATGCTACAAAAAATTGTTAAAAACACCGTTTTCATTGGAGTGGGTCTTCAAGGTAGAAACAGTTGAGGATTAAAAAGGAGAAATAAACGTCCACATTTGATACCTGGTCTTGAGCAGGCGTCCTCTGATGAGTAGCACCCCCGCAGCATCCGCATCCAGGGCTGTCACTTCAAACTGCAGCTCCGTCCCAATCTTTGGCCCCGCATCCCTCCAGGTGTCCACAGACACGAGGTTTGGTTTGGGGATGCTGGCATTAAAACAGCCGTGCACAAGACAGCCCACATGGCTAACTCCTAGTTTATTTACTTTACCCTGTGGGAAACAAGAGAAAGTGTTCATATGTAGAGACTGCATTTGTTTAAACAGCTTCTCTATAAAAAGCATCAGAGCCTCTGCAAAAATAAGAACTTCTATTAAAAAAAAAAAACAACTTACCAGGAGTTTCTGCCCCTTTTTGGGCTGAAATACAACAAAGTTTGCCTCTATGTCCATGTGAATGTAGCCGCTGTCATCATAGATGTCTCCATACCTGTCCACTATCCTGATGTCGTCATAAGCCAGTGGTACTCCGTTCAAACTGCAAGGCACACAAAGTTGTGTCACAGCAAATGCCAGAAGAACAAACATCAGCTGACTGGAGTCAGGGAGGGCATCCGTGTAAAACTCTCTGCCAAAAACAAATGGGCGAATCAGTGGAAGCTGATTCACTGTAGCGACCCCTGAAGGGATGTGCCGAACAGTTAAACAACTACTTGAAATCTAGTGTACAAATGAAGTTGAAAGCAGAGACTGATGATAAACTTTACTTTCAGAAGTGAAGGAATAAAAAAAAGGACACAACCTCGTACAGTGAGAATATTGTCTGAAGTTAAACTGGTCCGTGGCCTGAAAACGGTTGGCAATCACTGCTTTAAGGTGTTCGGTTGCTCATTTGGATCAAAGCCTGGACCAGACCATCAGCACAAGAAGGGCCGAGGACTAGGGGTGCACGGTGGAGTAGTGGCTAGCACTTTAGCCTCACAGTGAAAAGGCCCTGGTTCGAAACCCAGCTTGGTTCTTTCTATGTGGAGTTTGCATGTTCTCCTTGCGCATGTGTGGGCTCTCTCTGGACACTCCAGCTTCCTCACACAGTCTAAAAACAAAGACGCACTTGGATCTAGTTGTCTGCAAGTGGATGCATCAGAATGAAGTAGAGCAGGGAGCTTGTGGCCCCCCCAGTAGTTACTACGTCACACCTTCCAGCTTTTTCAAACAATTTTTTCCCCATCTGCTCCTGATTCACAACAATTTGAATGAAGAAATACAATTTAAATCTTAATTGTCTTAATATATGTCCTCCATCATCAGAAAATGCCACAAGAACATGCTAAAAACACATTTTTTATCGGAGTGTGTCTTTTAGGAATTACCAATTTAAAAAATACAGATAAACTCAAACATTCACATTTTGAATGTATGTGTTAAAGTTTATCCAATTTAGTATCCACTGGGATGATTAAAGTTTGTTTTAACTAAACTAATCTAATCCTTAAACTGCTTCATCTTTGCTGACTGCACCAAAGGATTGTGGGATACCTCTGTGAGAACTTCAGGAGCTCCGCTTCCAGCTCCTCCTGGATCCCGGTTCTTTTCTTGTGGAGAAAGACCGGCGGGAGGACGACGTGCCTCCTGCGGGTGTTCATCACCAGACAGGAGTACGGCGCTGACAGCAGCTCCACGGCGGCGGAGTAAGACGGGACCAAACACGCAACACCGTCCGCAGCTTTTTCTGCCGCCGCGGACGCTGGATCCTCTGGAACCGAGCCGGGGACAGCAGAAAGTTCAGCTGACATATTCACGTGTTTTGGTTTAGCGTGGAACACGCTCTCCATGCTGCGTGAGAAGACCGGAAAACAAACGAGAGGTGTTTTCCGCCTCCAACCAAAGTTTAACATTTTGCGTAGGTTTCCCCCTGCTGGTTAGGGGGTGGAACTGCAGCAGGAAATGTGAGCTGAAAAGGAGAGTTTTTGGTAAATGTTTAATTCTTGTTTTATTCTTGTGGACTAGAAACCTCTTGGCCAAAGTGGGACCCTTCTCAAACAGAGAAGGACAGATGCTTGGATGCGGATCAACTGAGCAGAGGGAGGAGGTGCATCACGCGGAGGAGCAGGTGATGGAGATGCAGAAGGGTGAACGGGCTTCATCCCTCCCGAAGTGAAGTGTGTGCCACTTGCATCCTAAGATTTTCATTAGCAGCCTCAGTTATTAGTGGTTTTTACTTTACTGCATGAATTCTGGTGGTCCGGAGTGCAGGACTGCATGGTTATGTAAGGGACTGCAGCTGGGAAACATTTGGACTCTAAAAAAATAAAGGCTTCTGCTGTTAATCTTGATACATCTCCTTTCTGTAGTAGTAACAGTGAAAAAGCAGCTGTATCAATAAATAATAATAGTCTGTTACCTTTATATGAACGGTCATGCCCTCCCGAATGTTCTATCCTTCATTATGTAATCTGTGGTCTGTTATGCTTTGGCAAGCCCGGTAAGGGTTCTCATTGATTCTGGATCCTCTTCTCAGTGTCACATTAAGATCGTTAGGGTGACCTAAAGTGTGGGCTGGAGCAGCTGATGAACACGCCGCACGAACAGAAACATACCTGGATAAAGACTGAGGCAAATCAGAAAAATATCACAAGCCATTTTTATCTAGTTTCTAGTTTAAATATACTTTTATACTTGATGTAAGACAAAACTACCGAAATAGTAACTTTTCTGTGAGATGTAACTATTTGTTTTAAGACAAATCTGAAAAATCTTGATGAGTCATTTAATCTCGAAAATATTTTATTTAAATAATTTATAAAAAAACCAAACAAACTAGTTTTTAGACTCATAATGAACATATAATTTTGACAACTTTGTCTTAAAATGTTTGATTCCAGTCCTATTTTTAAATAAAGCTCTTCGGACTGTAATAGCTCTTAAGAAAGTATTAAGTTTATACATAAATATACCTACTTTATAAATAATTTTTATATAAAAAATAATACATACTTATTTTACGCTTTTTCCCAATTGCTAAAAACAAATTTTCTGAAACCTGAGACTAATTTCACCAAAAACCAAACAAAAAGTACTGGCTAAACTGAATATATACTTGAGTCAAAAGCCCACTTTGAGATCATAATGAAGACTCTGTTGTCAAAGCTAACAAACACAAAGCAAACTCAGCACAACAAAACACTACGACACTGATCACATAATTGTTTCTTAAAGAATGACAAGCCTCAAAACAAATTAGAGTAAAATAGTTTTAGAGATTTTTTAATTTTTCGTATAAATCCAGGTTCATATTTATTGCACTTCATCGTCTTTCCTCTGTGCCGGGTCAGGCCAGAGGACTTCAACCACATCACAGCAAACGTTCTATCCATTCACACAACAGGGGAAAATTGTGTGCCTGATCAAGTCTTTACAGGTTTCAATTGAAATGTCATCACAAGCCATGTCTGTGGCCTGCAGCTGGTTTCACCGAGTGTTTGGTTGTCTTTTGCACACCTTCTAATGCCAAAATAAATTCTTAAGTGGAAGGAAAGCTATGACAAATTGGTGATTTGGATTAGGGTTGTGTATGTTTTCCTGTGTAGCATCACAGGAAGTCACATGGTTCAGCATTTCTCCCTGTATAACACATGTGGGTGTGTGTCGGGGTGCTGCAGATGTGATGTATTCTGGGAGGGGCGTGGCCCCACTCCTGTGTGTTGTCACGGTGATAAATAGGATCGTGGTCTCTTAGTCAGCAATAAACCCCGCAGCTTCTCCTGCTTTGGGACTTACATTGATGAATGCAGACACACACACCACTGCTTGGAGCTTTCTGCAAACTTCACAATTAAGTATTGAGCAGCATGATGCTGTCAACGCAATCACTGCTGAAGACGTCACTGCGGCGTCTGTGTGCACGCACCTAAACGTGTACAGCTTATCGCTCTTTCTCTTTTTGCTTCCTGAAGCACTTCATACTGAAATGTTTGAAGGGAGCAATAGAAAAGATTTACTCCTCCAGTTAAATTTGCAGTGAGGGAAGGACCTTTGAACGGAGCCAACAGTATCACTGTGTTAAAGTGCAGTCTGACAGGGAGGCGTTCTCACAACCTGCTCTGCAGTTACAGTGTGAATGGGAATTTTATATTTGAAGATCAGAAATAAAATTAATACATTCATTTGTCTAGAAAAAATTATTTTGTCATCATTACATCTGGGTTCAAATGCAGAGTTGCATATTATTCTTTATCAAATGCTCACTGTAAAATTCTAGATTTAAATGGTGTGAACAGGAAAGTAACACAAATACTTCCCTGTGACTACGGTCACATCTGCGAAGTGCCACAGCAGGGTGACCTAAAAGCACGTTTTTCAGCAAATTCGGCAGGTGGCCTCGCGGCGGCATTTATAATCGGGAGGCGGCAGTCGCATTTTTAAACGCTGCGCGGTGGCTGTAGACGTTTTAAGAAAAAGTTAAACTTTTACGGCAACTGGACGATTTTAGTCTAAAAGCTGAGATCGGTCAGTGGCTGCTCGGGCACATTTTGAGGTTGCATGGTGGCAGACCAGTGACAGGTCGGGATGACGCCAGTGGTGTACCGTCAGGGCCTGCAAAGCCTTCAGTGAAGGCCTAAAATGATCTGAAAAGAAGTATCTAAATCACAGGCAAGTATTTTTTTAAAAAATATTTGACCAAAATATATTTTCAATCATTCCAACTGTTCTGCCAGCTTTCTCTCACAGCCCTATGCCCCGGCTGTGCAGCTGTCCGACTGTTTTTTCACACCAAAATTTCCAACCAATCACATTTTAGCTCTCACTCGTGCTCTGTTCATAGAAGTCTGCCTTACACTCAAACAGTCAGTGCTACCGCCTTTACAACCGGTGTTGCAGACGTCTCTCCATAAAAAAAGTACTGCTGCTTAAATGCATTGACGTTAATTCGCCCAATCAGAATTTGTGCCAAAGTCTCTGAGACTTCATGAAGGTAAATTACATAATCGCCTCTGATTGGATGGTTAAAGCCCGCGTTACCAAAAGCTAACTTCTACTGTAATTTGTTTCAGGCCTTAGGCAGTAGCTGTACCTGATTTTTGTTTTAATTACTCGCTGTTTTGCAATTAACTATGGAAGAAGGAGGAGAAGTTGATCTAGTTGTGGATTTATTGCATAAGCCATTCTTAAGATGGAATTTTCTGGAAAAGTTGGACTTCGTCAATAAAGGCGGGACAACCCCGAAGCTAGCGAGCCTGACTCAACAGGGAAACGGATTTGTCTGCCACTTTCAGCGTTCCAGCAGTTTTGTCTGGCAAAGGTAACAGAGTTTTGAGACAATGTTGAACGACAAAGGGGACAATATGAGAACTTCTATACCGACGCTGAACGCTCCGACCACACTGAGATGCAGCGCCGATTCTCCATCTCTTTACCAGCAGCTTCACAGCAGGATTCTGAATTGTATCATTTGCCAGACAAAAAAACAGCTTTCAAGACCATGAAAAACTAGTGTTTACCACCGTCCTCGACATCAGAGATTTCGGGAGCACCAGATAAACTTCCCGCACGCATCCCTCTCCAGCTTAGCACAGAGCTACGGAGTGCTCAAATATGGCATATGCGGTCATATAAGGCATGCATACTTTTGCTGGGAAATCTCCCGCTGATCTCCTACTAAGTTGTATTTGCTGTAAATAAAAAAGGTTTTTTCAAGTTTAACGAATTGTCAATTGTGCTTTGATGTTTGCTTATTTGTGCTAGGCTACTACCTCTCTTCCGTTTTTCGGCATGTAAAAACTCCTTCATACTTTCAGCGATTTCAGCAATCTTGGTATCAAAACGTTCACTTTTGCTTTTCGTACATTTTATGTTTTTTAAGATTTACTCAATTTATGCTATTTTTTAGCCCCATGGAAAATGAATAGGATTTCCTTTAAATCTTTCAAAAAACTTTGCATTTTTGAAACGTATGCAACCTTGGTATCAAAATGTTCAGCACGTCCAGAACATTCGTTCTTATACTTTTGGTATTCATAACGTTTACGCATTTTAACAATATACGCAATTTTTATTTTTTTTATTTTTTCACGAAATGCTTCAAATTCCTTGTGCACTTTTGAAACGTATGGAAAATTGGTATAAAAACGTGCAGCATGTTGAGGACTTTCCTGCTTGTACTTTTGGTATTCATACATTTTACGCATTTTAAACTTTACGCAATTTTTACAATTTTTTTTACAAATGTTTTGAATTTTTTGTGCTCTTAAAACCTCTGCAATATTGGTATTAAAACGTTCAGCATGTCCAGGACATTCATGCTTGTACTTTTGGTTTTCATACCTTTAACGCATTTAAAAATTGTACGCAATTTTTACAAATCATATCAAATAATTCTTCAAATTTTTGTGCAGGCAATATTGTTATCAAAACGTTTAGCATGTTAAGAACATTGTTCAGCAATTTAAAAAAAATGCTTCCTCATCTTCAACGACAACATTTAGCAAACAGCATTCACACTAGCATTATACAGGTAATGCAACTTCTCAGCATCTACCGCAGTGGTCCTATCAACGCCATGAGCTTTGTGCAGCATCAATGCCGTCCTCCCATTGAGACTCACAGTGGCCCGGATCGCCAGATTGACGTCCGGTTATTGCCGGGCCCCCAGCCCATGTCAACAGTCCTCGATGAGTGCCTGCGCTGCTCTTGTACGATTTCTAACAGTTGGATGGTGGCAGTGGGACGCATTATGGGGACAGGGTGGTAGCTGGAGGGTGACAGTCTGAAATCAGACCATTTTGGGGACCTTGGAGACCCTCCTATCTGTCAGTTACCGTGCTGCTGCCTTCCTGACACTCGTCTGTCCCTGGACTGCCACCGTGCAACCTTCAAATCTGCCTGTATGGCCACTGATGGATGTCAAAATCCTGTACGGTCGCTGTAAAATGTTCACTTTTTCTTCAAACCTGCTTGGGCACCGCGTAGCCACCTGTCGAATTTGAGGAAAAACTTGCATTTAGGTCGCAGTGCGATGGCATTTGAGGATATGTGACCGTAGTTTTAGCCAACCACTATCAAGAAATCGTACACACAGTTCTTAGAAAGTGCTGGGACCCTCACATTATTGATTTCATGACAGGAACCTGCAGGCGAGTAAAAAAATTGAATTTGACCCATAGGCCTGATTTTGGAAAAGCATGGCCTAAGATTTTTGTGAGCACATTTTAATCACTCTGGAAATCCAGCTCAGCTTATTCATACTTTATTAGAATACATTTTCTAGGAAGCATTATAAAAATATGTTTGATTTATAGTTGCCTGAAGAACAGGCGTACATATACAGAACATTTCATAGAGCGTCACTCTATTTTCACATGTATGCGTTCCATTTCCAGATGATACATGCAGTTTACCATTAGTTATTGCAAGCTGCATTTCATGAATCTGTACCAGAAGTGAAAGACTGTCAGGTAGAAACACAGAAACTCTTTCACGCATATGGATCAGCTGCATGCTTACGTTGTGCTCAGCTCTTTTAAAAAGACGTCGTTGGGGTTGGACGTTTGTCTTCTCACCATCAGCCTGGCTTTGGTTTAAGTTGAGAGGGTCCGCGTGAACCCACGTTTGCATAATAATTCAGAAGCACGAATTCGCCATGCTGCCAGTCTTCCTTTAGGAAACAGGAGAGTGAGGAAGTTCCAAAAGAAGAAGAACTTGGTTCGTCTGCAGTCCGGGTACAGGGTTGTTCAAGCTGGATCTGCCATCTCACAGCAGGTATTTCAGTAACTGTTTGTTTCAGTGAGAGCAAGTGGCCTCTTGTGACAAATCGTCATGGCGATGCAGCGATGTGTCCATTGTAAGAGATCTGAGGAACGCCGTTGCTCGAGCTGTCGAGAACCTCCTGAAATGAACACAAACATGTTTGATGTCTTAGCATGTTCCCACACACACTCACGTCGTGCATCGTTACGGTCCCTCTTACCTTCTCTGTCATCTCATGCGAGTGGTGCAGAGAGTGCTCCCTCTCCATGAACATCCTCTGCTGCTCAGAGCTGGCCAGCCGACAGGTCAGCCACGTTGATAAGGTACAGGAGGAGATACCTGGAGATGAACAACTTTTTACAGAAATCCATACAGATAAATGGCTTACTCTAATACATGAAACTGACATCCTTACTAATTATGTGGTGGAAAAGAAATGACAAAACCTGTCATGGACATAGAAATTCAGAAATACACACTTTTCTTTAATTGAGAAAGTGTGATGAGCCATCACTGCTTGGCCACGGGCAAGGGGCATCCATGGAGCCGTTACTGCAAATCCTTAAATTAAGGCCCCCTGGCTTATTTCCTGACTGAAATCTTTGCTCCAGTTTTTCTGGTTTTAGGCTAATAATGTTGCTGTGGTTTCAGCTTTAAAGGCTCACCCTCAGGAAAATTGTGTTTTTAACATGTTCTTGTGACATTTTTCTAATGATGGAAGACATATATAAAGAAAATTAGCTCAAAGTTGCATTCCTGAGTATTTCTTCATTCAAATTGTCGGGAATCAGGAGTAGATAATAAACGCAGTTGGAAAAAGAACTTATTTGTGATGTAGAACTAATCTGGCACTTCCACTTGGTTTTCTTTTGCTTACTTACCCAGACAAGCCAAAGTCATGGCAGCCAGATGCATTTTGTTCGGGTGTTTGCTCAAGGCCCGGACAAACTGGAAGTTGAGAATCCCTCCAATCAGACCACAGATGCAGCATGCAGAAAAGAGGATCATCTGAAAGACACACAAAGATACACAGCGAGGGAGAGATTAAAAAAAAAAAAAAAAAAAAAAAAAACCGTGGAGAGAAAATAGTCGCAATAGATTTGTGCGTAACACTTGATTTATATCTAATCTATTACATTTTTAGCATAACTGTGTGTACTTGCAGTTGTGCATTCCCATGTAAACTTGAATATTAAAGCCATACAAATACAAAATACACTTTATGCAAGCACAACTTGAAATTACACAAGCTTAAAACTAACTACAAATTCAATCTACACATGCAAATCTTTAAATAGTACGGATTAATCGCCTGATACACACTGAAAGAAAAGCACAGATCAGAGTTACAAGTGCAAGAAAGTACAAGAAAGTGGAAAAATTGTCAAGATTTTACTAGATATTATTTATGGAGAGGAAACAGTATCACCCCGATTTTTGCATTCTTGACTTGAGTGTGACTTCAGATTTGTGCAAGAGAAATTTCTCTTACGTGCATAACTTTGGATTTGTACGTGCGTAATTCTTGATTTGTTACTCATTCAATACATTTTGTGCATAAGTACAAAAACTACAAAATTAATAAAAATACAATTTACACATGCACGACTTAAAATTGCAACAGCTTAAAACTTACTATACACACAAATCTTTAAAATGTACGTGTGAATCGCTTGTCATGCTCACACAAAACCCCATTTACACACAAATCTGACGTTAGACTTTTCACATCTCCAAGATTTGTGCGTAAGTGATGCGTTTAGATGCTTCTAGAATGATGGGTCATTAGAGTTTTCTTATCAGCTGCTTTGAAAGATTGTGAATGACATCTTGTGAAACTTGACATATTCCCATTTTCTTAAACAGATATGCTGGGTAATAAATACAAATAAAGTCTAAATAAGCCTTTTTGTGTGGAGCTGATCACGAGAGAGCGATGAGAATAGAGAAACTTTAGTGTTGAGTGTTTTCAAGACGTATAAAAAGACTTTTTTTTTTAAATTATCTCACCAAATAATATTCACAATCTAAGTTCAAAGTGGTTGATAAGACAACTATAATGACCCAGCATTCTAGCAGCATTTAAAGACTTCACTTAAGCACAAATCTTTTCTTTCTGGGAGACATCAGATTTGTGCATAAATGCAGTTTTGTCAGTGCATGACAAGTGATTTGTATATGTAGTTACTTTCCAGCGGTTGTAATTTGAAGTTGTGCATGTGTAAATTATATATATATGTATTTTTTTAATTTTGTAATTTTTGTACTTGTATGGGGCTGCACGGTGGCGCAGTGGTTAGCGCTCCTGCCTCACAGCAAGAAGGTTCCCGGTTCAAGTCTTGGCTGGGGGACCTTTCAGTGTGGAGTTTGCATGTTCTCCCCGTGCATGTGTGGGTTTTCTCCGGGGACTCCGGCTTCCTCCCACCGTCCAAAAACATGCTTCATAGGTTAATTGGTTACTCTAAATTGTCCCTAGGTGTGGATGTGAGTGTGCATGGGTGTGTGATTGTGGCCCCTGCGACAGACTGGCGACCAGTCCAGGGGTGTACCCTGCCTTCGCCCATGAGTAGCCGGGTTAGGCTCCGGCAACCCCATGACCCCGAAAGGGATAAAGCGGGTTGGAAAATGAATGAATGAATGTACTTGTATGAGTTACATAAGAATTATGCACGTACAAATGCAAAGTTCCACTCAAATCAAGAATTATGCACGGACAAATTGAGGTGATACTCTTTTCTTTCCATAATTATTCACAATCAAAGCTCAAAGTGACTGATGAGGCGATTGGTACAAACTATTTGAAGATTCATATGCGTAGGAGCTGTTTTGAATTTGTAGTTAGCTTTAAGCTGCTGTAATTTTTAGTGGTGTGTGCATAAACAGTTTTTTGTATTTGTACATTTTTGATATTTGAGCATGAATACACACAGTTAAAGACAAAATGTATTTTATGAGTTACAAATCAACGCAGACACAAATGTTTTGAATCTATTTAATCTCTATAAGTTTCCATATCACAGTTGACTTGAATTTAAACTTTAATCAGCCAAAGACAAACCATCCCCTGAAAGGAGCATTAGATAATTCCCGGAAGAGTCTAATGGACAAATGACTGCACTTCAATTAGTCTGCCTTGAAAAGTATAAAATGATTCCCCTCCACTCTGGTTGACTGTGTGTGTTTGTGTTTGCACTTCAGGTATCCTTTCACCCTTTCCAGTACAAATGCCGTTAGTGGCTTAACTGAAAGGAAAGGGGCATCTCTGATTACACTCCTCAATCGGAGAAGTGTGGAAAGCAGCTGGCAGGGGGCCGGAGCTAAACCCACCTAACTCAATCATCCCCCCCGCACGCAGAGGAGGAGAGAGGAGAACTGAGGAAGATAAGGAGAAGTGAAGATGAGGCTGAATGGAAAAGCCAGATAGATGGAGAGTAATGGGAAAGGGAAAGGCATGAGGAGAACGACAACAGTGAGAAGCATATAGGGAGAGACTGATGGATGTCTCTGTTACAGCAGATTGGACTGACATTGATCCATCATTAGTGCCTTGCTTGCAGGAGACAGAGTCAGAGAAAACATGATGACTTGGAGACACCAGGAGACTCTAAAAACGACTGGAAAGAGTGACAGAAATAGAGAAGTGACTGCTTGTCTCCTCTGATTCTCACATGCGTCTCTTTAGAAAACATTGTGCTTCTGCCTGAAGAAAAACACACTCTCTTGTAAGGACACAAAAACACAAGACAAGTCTGCAGCAAAACACAATCTATGATCCATTACACCTGAATATTTAAACGTAGAAAAGCCTGTATCGTTTTCTAGGACATAGTGTCTGCAGAGCAGCAGGAGTTCCTTAAAAATGCACCTCTGAGTTATAGTTGGTGCAAAGCAACCCCGTCCCCCCTTCCCATCCCTTTTGCTAAGAGCTTGGAGCAGGGAGTTTGAGGCCCACCCAGCATATTTTCTACATAATAAATACGCTCTTTTTTAAACAAAATGTTTCGTCTGGCCTGGACTCACAACAATTTCAATCAAGAGATACTCAGAAATGCCCATTTTTAAGCTTAATTTTCTTTATATATGTCGTCCATCATCAGAAATATGCCATAAAACGTGAAAACACCACAAATAAAATTTGAATTGAAAAGGGTCTTTAAGGAGCTTTTTCTTTACCATTTACACAGTTGTAAACTCCTCTGGGACAGTTTTTTGTCCATGGTCACTAAGACTTCTAACAAGGAGGATACCCATAATACCGTAAAATAATGAAACATACATTTATTCATATTCTGTAGTCCCAACACTGGGGGACTGTTTATCGCCGTTATCATGAGTTTGTTTGAGGATCAAATGTGAAGGCTTTAGTTTACAATAGTGGGTTGTTTCACTGACCTACTGATTTTTATTTTATTTTAGTGGGCTTAATCTCTGTTCATAGCTTTGATGAGATGGATTTTTGACATTTCTATAGAGAGATTTAACTACCAGACCAGGAGGTCCCAATACGTCTGCATAGAGTTGTCCTTCAGGCTGTTTGCTCACCTTAGTAAACAATGGGACTGGACTCCCCGTCTACATTCACCCCCAAAAATTAAAACATTTTTCTTCCTAACTGTTTAAACTTTTCTTCAGTGCCAATGAGTTGTAACAGAAATTAGGCCTGAGGTCATTTTTTTTTTTTTTTTAATTTTGGTCAGAGCTCTTGACCCTCACTGGCCTGACAGAAAAATCACAGACAGAAGGCGCTGAAATAACTGTGTGCCAGAGATCATTTGAGAAGATTTGAGTTGACTGGAGCCGGCAGTGATGGGAGCTTGTTGTGCCGCTTCATTCACCATGAACAGATGCTGACAGGACGCCAATCCCTGCATTTTTAGTTACTTCTGTTGGTCTTTGGGCTGTGGTGTTCACCATTGAATTTGACATTTTAAAATGTGTTTTTTGTGGGTTTTCTTTTAGTTACTAGTTTTTTGTTATAATTTCATCTATCACGTGTGTTGTAAGTATACTTTTTGAAAATAAATAAATTAAAATAAATTTTACTTCCAGCAGATCTCTTATCACTTCCTGCTTACTAGTTCTTTCAAAATAAATGCATTTTTTGTACGTGTTGTGCTTAACTATTAGTTACATAATTACATTATGTTTTGTATGTTTTAAGCAAGCGAAATTTCACACATCAAGGGTTTTTATAATGTTCGAAAAACTTCAGAAACGGATTATTTTTTATAGTTGTTTTACTGTTGGTGACTTTTTTAAATGCTGTAAATCTTTAGAATAACTTACGGAAATGCATAAATGGAAATTGTGTTTTCCCTATAAATATTGATATTTAATGAAGTTAAAATGGTTTCAGTGTTTGAGAAAAAAATGTCTGACAGTTTGACTATATTCATGTTTACTTACAATAAGAGCAGTCCTCCTTCGGGCACACAGCACTCCACAAATCCCACAGACCAGAAACTGCAAAAAAGTACAAATGACACAGAGTTAAATAGTAGCATTGTATACCCTGCATTGTTGATGCTTGTTCTTTTTAGGTTTGGTTTTTGGTTTGATTCTGGTTATTTGTCCCTTAATGCAACAGTAAAGTGTTTCTTTGAGTAGAGTAATCTCAAATGACAGTTTTGCTGACATTTGTTGGAGGTACCAGTAAAAGTACTATATGTGTGTGCTACACACTTTTATTGTTCTTCTTTTATTTTTACTATCTGTTTTGATTGCTGGGTTACATTTGTGCTTAGTTTGGGCTGCAGCAGAAATACAATAATGCAAGATGGCAAGAAAGACAACCTGAACTAACAAAAACAGTTGGAGGTCTCGTAAATTTGTAAAACTTATTTGTAATGCCATTCTTCCCAAATGGGAACAGTCATGTTTGTGTTTTACTTACATGACAAGACTTTAAAAATAAAACAATGAGTGTCAAATGGGTTGTATAAATACTGTGTTTGACTATAAAACATATTAAAATATGAGGTGTGGTCCATATTCATGTTTACTGGTCTGATGTCGGAATGTTTTCTGATGAAACATCAATGAGCACTCCATGAGCGGGACCAATTTAAACTAAGATAGTATTCTCATTTTGTTTTTTATTTGTACAGTGGCCTTGGGAGTCCTGAAAGGCACTTAAAAAGTATTATTGATATTATTATTATTTAAATGAATTATTTCCACTTATTACTCTCGTTTGTGTCACTGTAATTAAAATAGACTACAATGCAGTACGTAAAAACTTTTTAAAGATACAAAAATTTGCTTAGAACAAGCAAAAAATACTTTTTATTGGGCTGTATAGCATTCAACTTTTAGTAGTTTTATCTAACACTTACCCTTTCTGAATGCTGTTTGTTTCTATATTTTTGATATCTTATAAGATTTCTTGTAACGTTCAATTGCTGCAAATGGATTGGTAATTTACTACTGTCTACTGATTTTCTTAAGATTAGTACACATTTCATTTTTTCTGCCACTTTCTTTTACAATGTATTTAGACAAAATTGAATGTTTATAATTTAAATCAATAAAATACAACTATCAGAATTTAACCTTTAAGATATGTAAACCTCTGTTTTTGATGTTTTCTGCAGTTTTGAAAGCATTTTTTACAGATAATTCCCCTTCAGCTCAGACCGTGCTCAAAGTTTTACAAATGCCCCCACTTATCCTGCGTGGACCGTCAAGAGGAGGAAAAATGTGGATGAGAGTTTGTCCCAGGACCTACACAGAGTCCACTCCACACCGGGGACGCGTCGCCCTGCCGGGGCTTGTGCTCCCCTCGAACCCAGCTGATGCCCACGGCGCCCAGGACGATGCTCGCCACTCCCAAGCCCACTTCCACCAAGGAGAGCACAAATAGGCTCCACAGGATCTTGCGGCTGGAGCACATCCTGCCCCGCGGGGCATCTCTCCAGCTCCTGCAGGAGAAGACGAACAGACGATCCTCTGGGCTCCAAAGAGACGCGGATCTATTTCTCCATGTCCGGTTTGAAAAACAAAACAAAAATAGTTCAGGAAAAGAGAAGTGATCAGGATCACAGGAGAGGCTGAGAAAGCGGTTCAAACTGACGGAGGGGGGAGGCAGGTGGATGTCTTCATAAACGTGAGAGCGCACAGGTGAACGTCCTCCTCAGTTGCGCCTGTTTGTGTGGAGCTATCCAAGGTATCTGCTGAGCACAGCTGCATGCTCACAGATGCGCACATGCGCACAATGCAGGGCCGTATCCACAGGGGCGTGGGGGCTCTGCCCCTTCGTCGAAGCATTTTTAGGAGGGCACCACTTCTATTGAAAACAGGTAGGCAAAATGCTAAAAACGGGAAATACATATTTATTTTTATGTCTGCCATTTGTGATTCTCCAGCTATTAAAAAAATCTGTGTCTCAGGCAGAAATAAAAATTAAATAAAAGCACATTTATGCTTTTTTTTTGCCAATATAAATTCATAAAAAAGGAGCAAAGAAAAATTCAGTGATAGAGTCGTATCAAATATAGTTTTTTAAACCATATTTTCTTTGTCTCTGGGCCAGATTGCGGTTTTTCAATCCCTCTTGACACTTTTCAGTTCTCAGAAAGGTCCCACAGCCAGGACTTGAACCGGGAACCTTCTTGCTGTGAGGCAGGAGCGCTAACCACTGCGCCACCGTGCAGCCCCCCTCCCTGTTCATGTGTGGATTTTCTCCGGACACTCCGGCTGCCTCCCACAGTCTAAATCATGCGTCACAGGTTGATTGATGACTCTAAAATACCCCTAGGTTTGAATGTGTTTGTGGCCCTGCAACAGACTGATGACCAGTCCAGGGGTGTACCCTGCCTTCGCCCATGAGTAGCCGGGTTAGGCTCCGGCAACCCCGTGACCCTGAAAGGGATTCAGCGAGTTCTAAAAGATGAGTGGAGGAATCTTAATAACATTGGTTTTGTTTTTGATGGTTGACAATCCTTCAAATTTTTAAAATTGTTTTTCAAGTAAAAAATGTGAGGATGACCTTAGTTTTTTTTTTAGTTTTTTTTTTATCAGACACACTTCAAGATTTAAATGCAACCTGCTGGTGATGTTTTTGAGAAACAAAACAAAAGGCATAGCTTTTGTTTTCCATTTACAGGAAGTTTGTACAATGTACAATCCCGATGCTGGTTTGCTACTTCACTTAGAACAAAACATAAAGAAGAAAAAGAGTTTCATTTGCCATTATATTTTTTTGTCAAATCAATCGAATTAACATTTATTATTCATGACGACCTAATGGTTCATTGTGGATCACATCATTGCAACTACCACTCATGTAGTCATCACTATGCCAATACTGATACATTTTGCATGCTCTGTAACAAAATCTAATAACTTCTTCCTTTGAATTATTTCAGATTTTATTTTGCATTTCACTCAGACATGTTCAACCATTATGAAAGGAAATTAGTAAAAACATTTTTTTGACTAAAACTAAACACTTTTGGAGTTACATACAGTTAATTTTGTAATTTTGCTTTAATAATTCATTCATTTTACTATTTTTGTTGCACTTGAGGTGAAATTAAGCCTTACTTCAGCTGAATTACCTTTATTATTCAGTCTAAATATCTCATTTTAGTGTCTAAAAAGGAAACAACTATATATTAAGAGGGATCAATTCCCAAAGGTATTTTGCTGAAAATATTAAAATAAAAACAGTTTGCCACTGGGTGCTTTTTTAAACTCAGATTCCCCCCAAAAAAATGATTTTCTTCTTTCTATTTTTAAACAGAAATTATGCTATCAAATGAAGCTCACCAGATTTCCAAGACAGATTTTCTTGTTTCAATTCTTGAGCCTCAATACCAAACTATTAAATATAATACATATTTTTTAATACATAAAATATGATTTGCTTGGACATTTAAAATCCATCTTTGTATCAAAATGTTTTACAACCATAATGCCACTGTCTCTTTGCTCTGCATTTGCTCTGCATTTTTTTTTATCCTAAAGTAATATTTAAAATGACAATATTTAATATTTAATAAATACATTATAAATACATCTTATTTGTTATGGTCTAGAGCCAGTCGTAACAAACTGGGGGCTCCAGGATCTGAACCCGGGACCTTTCACACCCAAAGCAAGAATCATACCCCTAGACGTAAAGGACTGACTGATACTGCTAAAACTAACATTAATGTGACTATGATAACTAATTTCCAACCTTGTTTGTAATGTATAAAAAAACTGCGTAACAGTACTACATGTTAGCAGCATTAGAGTATTCACAGTAGCTGTAAGTTATTTGCAACATGTAAAAAAACAGACTGGTACCACTAGAACAAACGTTACCACGCTAACTCACAAATTTGTTAGTAACGTGTATAAAAAAAAAAAAAATCTGCCGGCGCCACACGGTGGCAGCTTTAGAATAATCACTAAAACACACAACCACACCTTTTGACATTTTGACAGAGTGCTATGTTCCTCTCAAAATCTAAAAATCTAAGCTTTAACATTAGAGAACACAGCCAGAATTAATCATTATGTAAGGGGCTCCATATTAGAAGGAGCACTGTCGTTTATTGAAAAAAAATTAGATTTTTCAAGTGTGCCTTGTAGTGCAGAAAATATGGTATTTTTGTTGGTGAATTTGCCTGTCCGCTGTCCCATATGGATTACTACACTAATTTTTTGTCATACTAATAAAGGTTGTTATTCTGTGTAGCATCTAATCTTCTCAACATTCATCACGACACAATTTTTCAAAGTTTTCCCAGAATTTTTAAATATTTAGGACAAGCTAGAAAAGTTTGTGCTTATTGTTACCAGAATAAAATAATAATGTGGAGATAGTTTCCCTCTTATCCACGAGGCTTGTTTTTGTTTTAATTCTGATGATTGCCGTCCGGATGACCATTTTTTTAAAAAAAGTAAATCATTTTTCTGCTATGAAGACCTCCTGGATGCTTGCTGGTGGCATTTATGTGTGAATGCTGCTCAGGTAAGTGTTCATCAGGTGTAAAAGCGGTGCTCTGCCTCCAGAAATGTTGAAACAGCTAAGAAATGTTTCAATAAAAACAGGTTGGGATCTAAGAAAGTTGCCTTTCCGTGTTAAGTCCACCAGTCTCAGTGCTCAGAGATCACATCAATTAAAGCTGTGTTTTTTTTTTTCCGGTAGATGATGATGAGATAATGTGGCAGGTTGAAATGCTTAGTGTGGCACAGATTTTGTTTGGATTAAAAGTCCCTTATTGATCCAAATTCAAGCTGGTTTATCTTTCAATGCGTGTTCTGTTCACTGCGTTTTGTACGTAGAGCCAGAAAACGTTTGTAAAAACTTGCTAGCAGCTTTAAATCAGAAGCGGCCACTAAAACTTGCGTTGCCGATGGTGATGTGAGTGTAGCTTTGGAGTGCGGCGCCAGACAATGTTCCTTATTAGATCTGATTTTGGCAATGAAACCAAATGTTTGGTGATCCAGACTTTATACTTTCATGGAGATATTATCACTTTTGTAACTTTGCATCCAGACAGATATATTTTAGATAAACCCCTTCATTTATCCTGCATTAAAGTAATGTTAGTGTATTTTGAACCACAGATGAGATTGCAGTTTTGTGCGTCTGTGTGTGTTTGTGTGAAAGAGAGGAGAGAACAGCAGAAGGAGATAATAACAAGAACAGTCACTCAGCTGTTCTATATTTAGTCTCTGCTTGGCTGAAGTCCTTTCCTGTTGCTCCTTGAACACTGGAGGAGTTCAGAGGTCTGCTTTTGTGAGGCTCATTCATTCATGCCAGTATTTTAACTCTTTACCAGTCCTTCAATCAGCAGCTGGGTTTGAGAGATTGAAAATACAGAAGCACAGAGAAAAAAAAAAAAAAAAGTCAAGTTCTTCATTTTTTTACTTGTTTTTTAAGTTGACCAAATGCAGGGAGCACAGATCTACAAAAACTACAAGTTTCTATGCAGCAAAGTGGATAAAGACAGAAGCTATCAAGATGTACCTGCAACTGTGATGTTCCCAGAGGCCTATTATCAGCCTTTCAGTGGTGCCACCCACACTATGCAGCATGTTAGTATGAAGGATACATATGACTGCCAGTCTTTAATGAGAGCAGCACTGGGCAAATGTCAATCTGTCATCACTTGGAGGAGAGAAAATAAGTGACGGAGATCAAAGGTGCCACAGGCCACCAGGAGACTGTCTCAAATGATTCAGCCAGGTGAATCTGGGTGATGTTTGACACTTTTTGCCCTCCTACTCACAGTATGTGGCCATTCAGATTACTATAGGAAGCCCATGGGATAGTTTTTAACTGTGCCGAATATATAGAATACAATATTTAATCATCTTTCCTATTTTAGGAATTAAGATTTTTTATTATTTGAAAGAAATTATGTGCCTATGATTTTTTTATTTTATTTTTTTTATTCATCTGCAAACACAATGTACATGTGTTTGGGAGAACTAGACTAATCACCTGGATTAATAAATGTAAAAGGAATAAAAAACTATTTAAAAAACACTTTAAGGAAAGGATGAAATGCTATAAACAATGCTTTAAATTGTCAAGAAACTGACATTTCTGAAAAAAGCAGGATCTCCATCGATAGAGCGCCATAATGCGGTGCATCCACAGGAAGTGGCAGTGTGGGCTGATTCCTGAAAGCCTGCCAAGACATCCAAAGCAGCTGAAGCGCCTGCTCTAAACATTTCAGCAGTGTCAGAAAAAACACCTTTTTTTTTCTTTCCCTTTCCTCAGTTGTTTCCCCACAAATCAAAACTGATGCTGAAAGTTGCTGATTTTTTTCTTAAACATAGAGGAACGAAGAAGAATTAACCCTTATGTTGTGTTTGCGTCAAAATTTGCCAGTTTTCAAGTGTGAAAATGGGTTTTAAATCTGAAAAGCAAAAATTGTGGCTGACTGAAAAAAAAACAACATAAAACAAGCTAATAAGAGTTTCAGAAAATGCAAATCTAAATTCTAGATGAATTTATGCACAACAAGGTTAAAAGTGATCAATTTGTGTGTTTTCTCTTAGTTTTGTGTCAGCAGCTGTAGGTAAATGAGCTTTAAAGTCTTTTTAAACAATGGAAAAAGCTTCCACCTCTATTTTTTCCAAATACTCGTCGGCATTTTTCAGATTTATCTAATTAAAGAACCACTCTGATCATCTTTTGATCTATTTTAAGTGTCTTTCAATTGGTCTTTCATTAAAATGTTGCCGTTTTTAGACAAAATCTTCCTGTCATCCATCTGTTTACACTCTCTCCAAATAGCTTACATCCCCTCACAACCCCAACCTAATACCACTGGTGCAACAAAAATGGCGAGCAATATTGGGGATATCCAGCCCTACAGGGAAAAAAAACCAAACAAACCCTTGACTCGTATTGGTGCAAATTCGCAACAAGCCACATTCACTCCAAACTTCAAGCGTCAAAGGGGTTAAAATAAAATAAATCAATTTTTTGACTTCAAGAGTAAACATGATCGGCTTTACACAGTGCCTAAAAGCAGGTCGGTGCACACGGTGTACTGTGGAAAATCTTGCATTGGCAGCATCCTGTCGCTTAAGTGACTCGTGCAAAATGTGCATGTTCCACACATCATTAACTCAGGGTATCAAATGCACACAGACTCATCAAAAAAGGGACATTTTTCAGCACATTTTTGCTACACTTTATGTTGTGCTTCTAACACAGAGCAACAGAAGCAAACAACCTTCTCACAACTCCTCATTGTTTAGGTTGAGTCACTTTTCATCAGTCACACCTCTTTCTGTAGAAATCCTGTTGATTTGAGAGAATATAGCGATCTGCTGAAGAAGATAAAGGTTTAAACAAATACTTTTTGCTTTATTTGCGGATCTTTCTTATGAAAATGACTCTGAAAATGAGTTTGCCTTTTTTTAGTATTATTGATGAAGTGATTGGTGTCACAAGTCTTGGTATATTTGAGCATTTGTTTGCTTTTAGGCCAGCAAACGAGACGTTTAAGGGTTGTAGTTTAGTAAGCTTGAAAATTATAATTCTAGACATCAACAAAAGCTGGTGATGCGGTTAAAGGGCCTTTACCACTAATCTTAACACAAACCCACTTTCACCTTGAAGCTAGCGGTGATCAGCAAAACGACTCGCAGAAGAAGTGGTTCCTCTAAATCTGCAGAGAAAACATCGGCTAGCTTTTTTTTTGGCAATGCAATGTCTTTTAAACGGAGAAAATGTTTTTTAGGCTGCGAGAGATTTCGGTGTTTGTTCTCAAAGAAGAACCTGCTCTTTAGAAATGGTTGAAGTTTATCTTTGGGAGTGCACGACAGACCAGCCAGCAACTTTCTGTCTTTTTGTCATCTTCACAGATGACTGTTTTGTTAGCCTTGGCCTGTATCAAAATGGATTGTCCGGGAGACTGATCCTCAGAGCTGGCGCCATTCCTACAATCAAACCTGATGAAGAGGACAGCCCCGTAACTGAATCATACAACTAGCTGAAATTACACAGTAAAAGCATATAATGCTCGAGCTAATGCTACATTTCCACACATGTGCCTCACATATAGAAATTCTGGATCGGACTGTGGGTCAAGAGTCGGAGCCTCAGAGACCGAGTCGTGAAAAGAGTCCACAAAAATAACTCATATTTCATAAATTATTTGTTCTTTAGTGTACCAAAGGGCATATATGATCATCTTCGTGAATATTGTTTACTATAAAAGGCTTAAGAAAAACATGATATATAGACCCTTTAAGGCAGAATAGAACCAAAGAAAGAGTGTTGATTTCATGCACTTTTTCTTTGTGTGTGCTCTGACAAGATCAACCAGCACTGACATTCATTTTCTTGGTGGAACTCATAGGAAAGTGAGACTCTGCTTCTTTTTCCTGTCTTGTCTCCTGTTTTGGTCTTGATGCAGAAGATATGGAACCTTTGTTCATGTGAAAATTTGAGGTGTAAGATGTTGAAGAGAGTCTTCCATTAAACTATAAGATTATTCTCCAGATTTCTCTTTCATCTTCAAAGTTCCACTCCAATCATCTTTTGATTTATTTTAAATAAATGTTCCTAGTGGTCTTTTATTTACAATTAAGCCAAAAATGCTATAAGAACACGTTAAAAACACAATTTTCATTGATCTGGGTCATCTTCCTCTGAAAGTCAGTAAATGTCTTGAATGAAATGCTTGAAAAACCAAACTTCTCTCAAGTTATTGTGATTCCTGTTGCTGGATCTGCAGAGAAAGTTTTTCGCTCAAAACCTTTTACAATGGTTCCTAGGATTTTCTAAAGGGACCATGGAATTCTGGGCAGGTGCAGATACGTCCTGCCTTGGATTTTCCCAGAAGATCAGATATGTCCACGGCGGATGCAGCTCCATGCCTGTTCCTTCAAGGTTGTGTCACACAGTTTCCATCGTTTCCATCATTTCCACCGGCATCTGTGACGGTCTGATCGTTCATGCAGGTTTGGTTCTGATGTTGACACTTGCTGGAATTGGACCAGGGGGCGCCCAAATCTCATTCCTGACCTCATTGCAAGAGCATACAGCAAGCAGTACAACCTGTTTCCATTCCTTTTTTCAGGTACTTTTATGCAGATGTTGTTGACTCAGAGGTGAATATTGTGTTTAAACCTCTTTAATAAGCCCAGAAGAGTTCAGTGGTCTTTCCTGGAACAGGACAATACAGCTGTTGTCACAAGCTTGTATAGTAAGCATCAGGTCCAGCCTCTTTTGTTTTCTTTTGACTTCCGGTCAGCTGGACCACAACCATAATGTGGTCTGAACAGGCTGGGATTCATGGGACATTACGCTTTTCTTTGGAAAAATTCATCTGGAGGGATTTGGATAAATGGCATTAAATAAAAGTTGAACAGGAGACACAAATGCTGTCACAAAAAAGGTTTATTTGTAGTTGGAATAAAGACACCTAAGTACAAAAAAATCTCCCTCAAATTCCATCTCAGTATTAAAAGCAGTTTAAGACAGGACTCACAGAATGTAAAGCAATGTCAAAGTACATCTCACTTAATGAATGCCTCTGTGGCGGCACGTGTTGAAAGATCAGCACTGACAGGGAACCCCCATCTCTGTAGCCTGACTAATTATCTTATTTTCGTGTCTGTTAACAAGCTTATGAACCAAAATGACAGTTTTTCCTCATCACTTTTAGCATGGAGGACTGCTTTTTCAGCTCCTGTCTAACTAAGGTGTTGTTGCTGCTTTTTAATCAAGCCAGAATGTTTTTGGATTTACTGTGTTGTGTGAAAGTCTGTGAATAGGTGTGTGTGAGGGAGGGTATATGTGTGTGTGTGTGTGTGTGTGTGTGTGTGGGTGTGTGTGTGTTTGGGGGTGAGCGAGGACTTCTGCTGCAATCAGAGCCAAGGAAGAGGGGGCATGCCCTTGAACTTCAGAGGAAATTAACACCCACATCAAAGTACATCAACCACTGATACTGCAGCTATCTTTTATTTTAAATGCTCTGCCTTTCTGCAGCACATCCTCCTCAAGTTAGTGAAGGCATCTTTGAACAGGACAGAGAGGTTTCGGACCCTCCGGTTTAGAGGTGGACTTCCATTTATTTAAAAATAGATGCAAATTTGTGTTGCTTCTCACTGTCAAAGTTAGGGGTCAATAAAGTGAAATTCTGCAACAATCTATGCATGCTCTGTAACAATGTTTACAAATGTTCAAAGATATTTTATAAAATCCTTATTAGCTAAAACAGGAATCAAAAGTATTTAAAATTATTTAAAATGCAAAAAATGTTGTATTGAACAATAAAAAAAGATATTTATTGTGACATGTGTTGTGTTCAGTCTTATAGTTGATCATTTCCTGTTACCCCATATTAATGTAAAGCTAATTTTATTAAATATGATATAAATAAAATATCCACCTAACATTTTAGATTTATTCAAGAATAATTGGTTAAAGGTCAAAATAAGTTCACATTTTTTAAGACATAGACATTTTTGCCCTTTATTTCTTGAGTCAGATATAAATTAAGTGACTGTATTTTTTTTTGTAAAACTTTAACTAAAATGACAGATTTTCTTTTTTTGAGCCCAATTTCCTTTTGCTGGAAAACACAAGTCAAGAATAGTTTCCAGAACTTTCAATAATGTCCTTTAATACAGAAGGTCACTGGTTGTGTCTTAAATATTTCATATTATTAAACACTTAAAGGGCAATGCCACACATGAAAGAGCCAGGAAGCACCATTGTTCTGTTTTCTTTACTTTACTTAAGGCTTTTTTTAATTATCCAAACAACATTCAAGTTCCCTGCAAATCTTTATGGCTTAATAAATAAATTACAAAACAGCATGGGTAATACACCCCTTTCTTATTTAATTTTTACAGTGCTTCATTGACATTTGGCTTTAAAGTCCCAGTCCGATCATCTTTGGATCTGTTGTAAACGTGTTCCCAGTGGTCTTTTAATTATGATGATGCCGTTTTTAGCCAAAATCAAAAACCTGTGTCGTTTTCTGGGACATAGTTTCTGTTAAGGAGGTATTAGCTTCAGGAGAGGGCTTTGAGCAGGGAGCTTGTAGCCCACCCTGCATATTTTCTACCTCACAAATACAATCTTTTTCAAACAACATTTCTTTTGTCTGCTCCTGATTCACAACAATTTGAATAAAAAAATACTCAGAAATACAACTTTAATCTTAAAATCTTTTATACACGTCTTCTATCATCAGAAAAATGCCACAATTGCATGTTAAAAATACAGTTTTTCATTGGAATGGGTTTTAAAAAACAGGAATAAAAACAGGCCGTGCTGCGTTATGTACTTGGTTATCTTCAAAAATACAAACTGCAATTTGTAAAGTTTTATTTTGTATCATTTGTTGATTAGAAACTTGAAAGGTAATTTTTTTTCTTTACTTTCTTTACTGCTTTAAAACAGGGAAACCTAAACTTTAGTGAAATGGTATAAAATGGACAGAGAACATTATTTTGAAAGGAGAAATATTTGTGCTGCTCAGCTTCGCTTCTGGTTTTCACCTGAAACATTTCACTCAACATGAGATTTGGTTTTAACTGGACATTTAATCATTGCTTCCAATGTTTAGCTAAGATATATCATTAAATTTCCCCCTGTGGAACTTGAGAAAATGTCATATCATTATCGTAAACATCATCACAAACATCATAAGTTTATAATATAATGAATAATAGTGCTGTTAGCTGCGTTGATGTTAAAGGAGCTCCTAAACTGTAAGATCTTGGTTTCCTGTGGGTTTTCTGCAGCTAATAATACACGGAGGTATAGGTACAGCCATTATTACAGAAATCAATGTTTTGTCCTTCATCACTAAAGGCTGCTTTTAGGTCACGAGTCAGAAAAAAGGCAGTTCTTGTTAGCGCTGTGATGTGTGTTAAAGAGTCAAAGGTGGAGCCTAATGATGCAGCTGCACTTTCTAAGTGTTCTCCTGTCCAATGGTCGATACCATTCTCAGGGCTCTGGGGGTTTAGTCATATGTGCGGTGCTGAAAAAGTGTTGGGCAGACCTAAAAAGTAAGGGGAAAAATGTCTAATATTTGAAATTGTTTAAAGATTATTTGAAAAGTAACCCAAAAGATGGCTTTACAAAAATGACATTTATCAGTCTGTTGATGAAAACTCCAGAAAAGTATTGAAGGGATGAAGCTGGTTTAGGTTTTCAACTGCCCACTGTGTCCTTCTGTTATAGTTTAATATATTTTTGTTTTTTTATTTCATTTCATTTTGTTTCGTGTGTATATATATATATATATATATATATATATTAGTTTAGCTTATCTTAGTTTAGTTTAGTCAAATTTAGTTTAGTTTAAATAGATATTACCAAATTAGAATACTTGCTCAAGTATTGTATTTTAACGTTCTTAAAAATATGTTATAATAGAATAAAAACAATAACTATAAAATTAAATATGCATCCATTTTTACTTTCGTAAAGCACAAATATTTTTGAAATAATATTAAAGCGACTGTAAGTGGAAGCTTTCAGAATGCAACAGCGATTCATGTTTTAAAAACAGAATATAGCTCACGAAGCTGAGAATTTACTTGTGTGGCTGTACTCCTTAGAAGTGTTTTGGTTCTGCTTTCATTCATACTCTCAGGACTATCCTCGAAGTTGGTTCATTTTTTTGCATTTATTTTACAATTTGTATTTGTACAGAAGCTAATCAAAGATGTCTATTAATTAAAAAACATGTTAAGTAGTACATAAAGTTGATTAAACTGGCCAGATCCTTTCCTCCCAAGTAAACCTATAAAGACCCACTCTGATAAAAATGATGTTTGTAATGTTTTTAAGATGTTCTTTTGGCGTTTTTCTTATGAGGGAGGACATACAGAAAGCTTAAAATTGCACTTCAGAGTATTTCTTCATTCAAATCGTTGTGAGTCAGGAGCAGACAAAAAAAGGTACTTTAAAAAAGATCATATTTGTGACGTAGAGAATACACAGAGAGGGCCTGAAGCTCCCTGCTCCGAGCTGTTAGCATTGGGGAGGGGAAGAGGGGGCGGGATTGCAATGGTCACAACTCAGAGGTGAATTTCTGAGGAACCCGTGCTGTTCTGCAGAAACTATGTCCTAGAGCAAACAGACGTAGTTTTTTTTTTTTTTTGGAAAAAACAGCACATTCTAAATTAAAAGACCACTGGGAAGACTTTCACAATAGATAAAAAGATGAGTGAAGCTGCAATTGAAAGAATCAATAAACGCCGGCAACATCAACTATAACAAAAAAAAACCAAACATCACTTTCTTCCTTTTGTTTGCTTTTTTTTTGTACCAGATAGAATCATTCCGTCTTATTTATCAACACAATCATTTGGTGTGACAGTAAAAGGAGGCAAATTTACTGGACAGAGCGAAAAGGGCTGAAACAGCAGTCGGTAGAATCGCCAGTTCTTGACAGGTGAAATGATGAAAAATGAAGATGGGCCTTTTTTCATGGTTGGTCATTTTTCACTGTAGTGTAAATATGCTGAGAGTTTTGTGCTTCTTTTATTTTATGACCACTCAGCATTAGGATGCATCTGGTAGTTGTGTCCTTTGTGTTGTATCATGTTGTTGCCACTTGGGGCAGTGTTAGGACCATGTGTTTTTTTTTTCATGTTTCATTCATAAAATTCTTACTTTACACCCGGAGAGCACAATCATAAAAAAAATAGTGCGAAGGATTTTTTCCCCCCCACAATACTTCATAAATAACATAATCCAAGCTCTAAACTTTTTTTTTTTTTGCTTGACTTTGTGTGGACAGACAATTTCCAGATCTGCTTCCTGCTTTTCCTAACTTGTATTTCTCAGCATTTCAGGAGCATCTGCTGAGTTGGCAGTAGCTCCGCCAAGTAAACACACTTCCTATGAACTATTAAACACTTCACAGCGGGGACCACACACCCACACACACACACATAAAGATGCACACGCATGAAGGTTCGAGTGGTAAGTGAGAATCCCAGAGCACAGTCGGTGGCCTCCTCTTTCCTCCAGCCACAGTGAAATTGGATCTCTTTCTCCATCTTCTGGAAGGAGGTTGTAGGTTGAATCGTCGGGCTGCCCATGGGCCCCTTTTGCTTTTACTGACTTAGTAAGCAAAGTATGAGCCAACCTGATTCAGCTCCACTACAGACACCCTATACTCTACTGTGTTAACATGAAGCTATGCAAATTGCCATAAAAAGCCGCCTTTAGGTAAATCTGATGCAGAATAACAGTTTTTTTCTACAAATACAAAAAATTCATCATAATAAATCTATGAGGAATCTGTAATGTTTTTGCCTGACAACTTTTTAATACTGTAAGAGACATTTAACTATATTTTGTCTTCTTTCATTGACTGCTCTTTACTATTTGTCCACAAGAGGGCCCTGATAAGCAGTCCAAACCCCCCAAAGGGATTTATGTAAAGTCACCATTTGACACCACTGACCTCATTCTATATAATGCAGTCAAGTCACAACTATTCACATAAAATAATCAAACGTTTTGCTCAATGTTTAGATTTTAAGACAGTGTGACACATTTTGTTTTTTGAGTTGCTTTTAATGACCTTTTCATTCTCAAATGGGAGTAACTTGACGTTGGTTGTGAATGTACTCATTCTATCTGAGGTGATCTGAGGCCGATGTTTTCATTCCGACAAAAAGAGAGGTTCACCCAGGAAGGGAACTCCCAGTTTCTCCCAAAGGATGTCAGTCCAATGATCACCACAACAGCTGTGTGTCTGTGTCTGAGTCTGGACGAAGGAAAAAGGAGGGACTGTGTCAACATAGCTGACTCCCTCACATGTACCGTAAAGCATCAAAGGACTGAGTCTCCTTCTGATTCTGTACAGCTGAAGCAGCCAAAAGAACATTATCAAACACTGTACTTTCTGTAGGCTTTTTTTAAAAGTGTTATGAAAGATACCAAAAAAACAAGAATTGCGATTGTAGGATGACCTATGGATGAATGATGCACTGAAAGGAGGAAGGACACACAAACGGATAAACACCCACTCACCCTCCACCCTTACAAACACACACAAACTAACTCACAAGGGTGGTGTAACGCTTTCTTGGAACTGCTGTTTTCCCAGAGCTCAATACGTGTTTCTAACCCCCGCCAACTGCAGGACAGTACGTACAGTGGATCCAAAGCAACAAAACATTCACACACACACACACACACACACACACACACACACACACACACCCCAGAACCCTTACTACTCCCATTGCTTTGCGTTATGTGATCCACCTCTGTGTTCTGCCTGTTAAAATACAAATATAGTTTTCAGCAGACTTTCTGCCTTGAGTATGTTTTTAGACTCTTTGACACAATTATTAAACCTTGTGCTTCATTTTTGGTCTGTTTTTCATACCAAATACTAATGTATTGATGACTCTACTTCATGCAAAACGTAGTCATAAGAAGAAGAACGAGCAGCCTATACGGTTTGTTTGGCCTGAGCACATTGATGGAAGTCTGTACCGCAGGCTGTTACTGATGAACTTCTACACCTGGCTAAAAGGTGGGGCCTCATTCACTGTTGTCCACTCAGGGAGAAATTAATTATTTCCTGTTTGGTTACTATGGGGTTTTTTAACAACTTGCTTTTAGTCTGGCCTTTCCCCAAGGACCAAATTGGAATTTCCCCAACAACATAGCTCCAATGTTTTTACCCTCACCCGTGACTACAAGCTTTGAGAACGGAACCAAAAATGTAAGACTGTGGTTGTGGTCACAAGGGGACCTGAATGAGGTGAAGCGTGGTTAGGGACAGGATGAGGACCTCAGTCATCTGGGAGAGAGTCCACATCGATGAAGAACAGAAGGTCAACAGTTTAAAGGCTTTTACAATACAAAGGAATTGTCTTGAAGAAGACACACATGAACAAGATCACTTAAGTTCTTTGCCAGAAATACCTAGATCACGTATATCCACAGGAAGGCAATCAAGGGCCCTCTAATGGGATGTATCACAAAGTGGTATGGAGACAGCTCCAGTCCAGCTGGAAAACAGTATAGAAGGTTATTTGTATCACACATGGCATCACGAGAGGAAGTCTCTCCTCCTTCTGGAGCACTGAATTAAGCCTTTGCTTCCAGCTCAATAACACCAAGACATTTTAGGATTGTTTTTATGAAATGGTTTAATGACGTTTTTGACCTCCAGCAGAGCCTATGCTGCTCTTTGCCGCTGACACCATCTGACCATAAATTTTATGGACAGAATTTCTAGTTGCAGTCAGGAACTATTAAGCTGCGTTCACACCGAACAGAATTTGTGTGTCAGGGGCGTCCAATATCCAACGTTTCAATGTTAAATCAATGTACAGACAGAATCAGAAGTCCTGTGGTGTGTTTTGAGCTTTGGACAGTCCGTTTCAGGTGTTGCAGCTTGTCCAGAGTTAAAATATCTGAACTTTGACATTAAATTTGCATCACATCAAGTACTCAGGGACTCAGCTTTGGCCCGTGGCGTGTTGATGAGTGGGTGGAATCTAAAATCAACATGAAGGAGAATCTGATTATTCTCCTACTGAATTTTATTATACTTTTCTTTATTTGAGACAATAATAAAAAGGTCCTCTTGTTTTATTTTTTTTCTCTTCTCGCACTAATGCGGACGAAAATGTCGTCAAACTGGGTCACAGAGAGACGGAAGTATGGCAGAAAGCGGCCATCATCCAGATGCAGCTCCTGCAGGTGAAGCTCATCATACTGGGAGAGTCTGAATGATCTCATGAACCGAAACATTTGCAACGCTCTACAAAATAATACATCATCTCCAATTGTGGAGGGAAAACATAGTAATAGCCCTGTTGCATCAGGAAGGAGCAACAATACCTGAAGTAGCTCAATGTCTATGTTTAGTGGTGTATTTCTGACATACAGCTTTAAAATCATGACTTTCCTTTTTTAAAAATATTTTTTTAAAGTTATAAATTAATGGATCTGCTCGTTGATGCTTGGATTTAAAACAAGCTGGAGATGATGTGAGGTAAAACCCAATTGCAGAAATCTGGAGGCAGTGTTGTGATGATAATGAGACATTACAATACAGCTGACTAAATTATTTACAGACACTGTCGAGAAAAAGCCAAACCAACAGCAGAGAGTGACAAAGAACAAAGCAAAGCAGGCAGAATTTATGCAACAGGCGGTGAGGCAAACAATGAGACATGAGTGTGGCAATAAACATAGACAGGAAGGTAAATTCACAAGAACCACACACAACAAAACCTTACAAAATAAGCAAAAAGTCACCCAAACAAACTTTTTCACTACAAATTTAGCAAAGAAACAAACACATTCAAACAGTGAAATGTCTAACAAAACACAAATATATCTCAACAAACAGGATTCCAAAAACTACAAGACAAATGTCAGTTTGAATATAAAGTTCTTGTTCCCACTTTTAATCTTTCAAAACTCGCCAACAAGCAACTTCAAAGTAAACGCTACTTGACGCAAACCAGATTTTAACAGTAGTTTAGAAACAATACATTTTAGAAAGCGCCACACAAAGCTGTAAATAAATCTGGACATACTCCTCCATCACCGAAGCCGTCTGTTTGTGAACTCTTGACCATAAGAGACAAGCGTTCCTTTCATCATAGATTTAGGGAACTAATCTGAAAATACTTTCCTTTGAGCTGTTTTTTCATGCATGAGAAAAAAGAAAAGAAAGTCTTGAGATGTAGCATTTAAAAGGATAAAGAAATGTGGCATTATCAGTCTGCTGTGATAGGCTATCTGTTGTGTTGCTGGAAATCAGCTTATTTTGAAGCATTCCCATCACCACTACCATATTACAGGGCTACACCAGATTATAAAGTGCACTGAATTATCTATTTTCAAACTTTTGTCATATAGGACACATTAAGCAAGACAAAAAAAGTCACAGATAAGTCCATCAGTCAGTAAAACTTCATTAAGTACTAACACTAACTCTAGAATTTATTTGTAAAATGCTACAAGTTAGCCACATTAGCAGCTTTAGCCGCATTTGCGTATTTAAAATACCTGTAACTCCCAACCTTGTTATATAACATATAAAAAAACAGACTAACACTGCTAAGAAAAACAGTGCTGTGACTACGCTAACTCACAACTTTTTTTTATAAAACATAAACGCCATTACATATAAGCCAAGTTAGCATATTCACAATACCTGTAACTCCCAGCTTTGTTTGCAACACGTACAAATTCTCCACTAACTCCCAATCTTGCTTGTAACACGTAAAAAAGTGCATTACAGCTAAAACAAACGTAAATGTGACAATGCTGACTCTCAACTTTGTTAGTAACGCATAAAAAAAAGAGCCCGACATGTTACACCTTAGTGTATTCACAATACTTGTAACTCCCAACCAACACATAAAAAAACAGAACAATACAGCTAAAACCAACGTTACTGTGACTATGCTAACTCCCAACCTTGTTAGTGACACATAAGAAAAACAGTCCGACACCGCTAGCTAGCAACTTGTAAAAACAAAAAAAAAGACTGACATTTTGACAGAGCGCTGTAAATCTCTCTCAAAATCACTTCAACGTCTGTAAACACATCAAGAAATAATCCAAAGAAGGCACTCCAGAGTATAAGGCACACTGTCGGTTTTTTTGTTTTAAAAAAGGCTTTAAAGTGTGCCTTATAGTGCGGAAATACGGTAATCATGCAGTTTATCATGTGCAGAATGTCCTTGGATTCATTACTTCTTACATGGAAGTGAAGTTAAAAATCTGTGAAAGCAAAAGAGAAACACTGCATGAGAGTTATTGTGCTTCGCTTAGGTGTTGAATTTTTCATGCTTGACTTCTCAACCCTACTCGCATCAGCAACAGCACAGTCACTCATTTTCTAAGAACTTTACCAACAGGAAATGTTAAAATGTTTGACGACTCTATGGGGTACATTACAGGAAGATGCAGACAGCCTTTCTGAATTAAAATGTAACTAATGTTTTTCCACCTCTTTCAGAAACTCTCAGCTCAACATTCAGGTTTGTTTTAAATGCTGCTACATTTACAGTGATAAAAGACGTGTCACCTGCTGTCTAAATGCGACTCCGCTGAATCACTGATTGTGTTACCCAGAAATAAAATCTAATTTCCTCACAACTGCTGGGGATGGTGAGTGTACACCACACAGCAAGACGGGCAATATGATCTGGGCGGGCATTCAGAGAAACCAGTGGGTATGTTCTTGTAGTTTAGACTACACACAGAACCACAGGATGGCATATCATGGTTTATCTCCCGCACTCTAGAATATGTTATTTCCCTGAATGCAGACGCTGTGGGTGGAAGTCCTTGAGACTGTTGTGACCTCCCTCCCTTCGTTTTCGCTTTTGTTAACAGAGTGATGCTGGCATTGAGCCTGATGGCGCTGTGGTCACACAGAGAATTACAGTAACAAAGTATTGGCACCCAGGATGTGGGTGAGAAAATCAGGGACTCTTGTTTCCCTGGTGACAGGAAAAGGGCACAATAAGAGAAAACGATACCAAACCTTCACTTTTGTATTTCACATTATAAAGGTAAATGAATACAGTTTTCAGGGTAAAAAATTTTAATGTTTAACTGAAATAAATGTTGGTTGTCAAAGAATATTCAAGGATTTATTTCCATAAAGAGACTTTTGAAAAATGTTTCAGTTGCTTTCCAAGTCATCAAATCCTCAACTGGAGAAGTTGTGGTTGTAGACTGTATCGTCTATCATGGGACACCTATTTGATACAGAGAAGGTTTTCACTTTCAGGCCTAGTTTTAATGTATAATTTTGCTTAAATAAGTGTTTTACAAGTTTAAAATATGTTTGATAATTACATTGATTAAATGCAATATATCTTTGAAATAAATCAAATTTAGATTTTGTTTTTATTAGAAATGATTACTGGAAAAAGCAAAGAATGAATAAAGAATTTTACTCCTTTTCAAATATTTTTTGAATATTTCATGAAGTCAGTGCAGGAATAAAACATTCTTAGGCATTCATTTTGGAGCAAAAGTGCTTTGATGAGCGTTTGCATCAATAGGCGCCAAGGGGTTTCATTTAATGCAATGAAAAAAATTTAAATGCAATATAATTATTCCATCAGATCTGGAAACCTTCTGTGCTGTAATTTGTGCTGTCCTGATTCTAGAACATTGATCCGTTTGGGAAAAGTCTACTGTGGTTTTTAAAGGGTGTGTTGGACGCTGACATTCATGCTTTTGGCTGAGGGAATTTTCAGATGTGTGCATGTTTGCGTCCACCACAAAGCAAGGAATGGTCAACGCAAACGTCAGCATTTTCATGGCAGGAACCACGGAGTTTCCTGGGTTGTACAAACCATGTCACCTCCAAGAAAATGCCTTTTTCCTTAAATAAAATGCATTCCTCACTTATTTAAAAATACCTTTGTGAGAACGTCAATGATAAAAGAAAATAAACCTTTAGGCAAATTTTGAAGAGAAGAAATTTTCAGATTTCTTAAGTTATATCAGATGCAGTTGAAATCTTTCAGCCAGATTTAAGACAGACTTTAGAAAAGACAGATTTTGCAGAGCTTCTATTGCCCTGAGATGACTTTCAGGTTCACAAAGACAAGAAAAACTGCCCAAATTAAGTGGGGTTGCTTAAATCTGATAATTATTTAAACAAAAGCACCACTTTAAATGCAGATTCATGTGGAAAAATAAAATCTAAAAATCACCCTACTTCTGTTCTATTTCAGAATGGCTTTTCCTTTACGGAAAGTTATATCGTTTGCTGTTCGTTATTTTATGAAGTATTACTGTGTGTGAAAAATATATTATTATAAAAAAAATACAAATGAACTTTCCCTCACTAAACTAACAGATGTCAATGTTAGCACCACCGATGACACAGGTCAAAGAATTTCCAATTAAATGAAAACCTTATAAAGTTTAGAAATCAGTTTTAAAAATTTGACAAATGAAGAAACAATAGACTGATTAACATGTTTTCACTCAATCTAAAAGTTAAAAATTGCACAAAATTAAGTGTGTTTTATTTGAAAACACCAAAGTCTACAGTATATGCCGATATTGCAACGGTTTTTAGGCATATTTTTGTCAGCTGTCGAAAGTTACTCATTTAGAAAGTTTGATAAAAAGGAACAATGTGTTCTTTAAATACACCTTTTAGCGTGATGGGTTAAATTAAAAGTTATGACTTATACATAAAATCAAGATTGCATAGTAAAAATGGTTTCAGGTTAAACTTTTGAAATGTCAAAAACTTGAAAGTGAAAAAAGGAAAAGGAGTGCATCAAAGCACCAGTTTGATGTATGACTGTCATGAAATCAGAGTTCATTTCCTCAAGTGACATTTGAGTCATATCTGCTCCATTTTTTAAAATCTTTATTTAGTGTCAGGTTTTTTGGCAATTATCTTTCCCCATGTTACAATGAGTGTAAACGTATTTCTATAACTTGATTTTATAAACTATCTCTAAGTCCAACTGATCAAGCGCCACAAAAATGGAGAGATTTGGCGTCCAGTTCCGATCTCAGAATGATATTAAGTCAGAAAGGAAAAGTTTGGACAGTTTGGAATTGATTTATTTCAAACGATCAAAACAAAACAAAGAGACAAAAGAGATCTACATCTACACAGAGATATGTCAAACTTAAAATGATTAGTCATGATTTGAATAGAAAATAAAAAACCTTTATTGTATCTTACTATCTTTATTGACACATTCAATTCACGAAATGTGAAGTTTGTCAAAAACGGTTTATTATTTGTTTGAAAAGGAGTTGGAGGAGGTGAATTGAAATTACCCCACAACTATAATACTTTACTTTAAATTTGTGCTTATTTTTTACATCTATGTCACATGATAAGGGGTGGCCATGGTGCAGAGGAAGAGCGGTTGTCCTCTGATTGGAAGGTTGAGGGTTCAAAACGTTTCCCCAGAAATAAATAAAGCAGTGAAAATATGTGCAGGCTGCACTGAATGGAGACAGTTTGATGGAAGAAGTAAAACCTTTCAATTTATCATAAGTCATTTGTTAAAGAACTTTGGGAACAATTAAACCAAATTTTGACTCTCAAATACAGAAAATATCCAAGAATCAGAAGAAACTTGTGCTCATCTATAAGTTCAACAAAGTGGTAAATCTGTCACAAGTACACAAACCTAACAATTGCCTTCTATTGTGAGAAAATGGTGAAGTGGTTAAAACAGAAACTCTTCAAGCGAGACAGACTGACGGCTTTTGTCACATCAAAGCAGATTTCAGTTCTTTGTTGGATTTCCATGGAAGAAACTCTCTGTCTAGATTGTTTGACTTCGTCTCCATAAATATCTCAGCATTACAGAAGCAGGTAAACATCTGGGCTATTTTTACCTCTGCCTACATGTTTGTGGTTTGCATGAGTAATAGCTACATCTCAGTCTTTATGATGTATCCTTCGAAACTGTCAGGGTTGACGTGTGAACACAGATGCAGACGACACTCGTAAATACAAAGTCTCTCGTTTAATTGAGAAAGGTTCACAAGAAACTGAACACAAACTCATGACGGTACAAAAGACCATCCGACAACCAGTGCAGGGGAGACGAAGACTTATAACAGGAGGAGGGGATGAGGTAAATGGAAACAGGTGTGCCAATAAGGAGGGAGAGAACACAGGAAGTAACAACCAGCAACAAAATAAAACAGGAAGTGGAAACCAACAAAAAAAAGATTTTGGAGGGGCTTTTTTGACTACAGTTTATGAATAGTTAGACCAGGGTTTTTACAAAAAAAAAGGCCAGAATTGTCTCAGATGTTTTGTTTTTAAGTTCATTTTTTTAACAAAAATGTTTCTTCTGGCATTTATGTAGACAAACCTGTCCAGGGTGTACCCTTCACCCAACAGTAGCTGGGACAGGGGTCACATCCCCACGACCTCGAAAGGGATATAGCGGGTTAAGAAAATTAATGGATGGCGCTTATTTTGACAAAGACATAAAAAAAACTTTTAGAAGTTGATTTGCATGTCCGTATGGGAACCACCGTGCACCCTTTACTTAGTCAGCTTTCCTAAAGAATGGGAGGCGGGAAAAAGAAGGAAAAAATCCATCATATATGTCATCTGCATCTGGAGAGCTGGAGAAAAGTTTATATGAGTGTTGGGAATCCTGTTTGAAAAGTAGGCATCAACTGTAGCGGCCTGTGTGTGTGTCTGTGTGTGTTTAGAGAGTGATGAGACCAGACTAGCGTGATCGAAAGCCCAGCCGACCGCTAACACAAACATACCGGAGGGGGTGGAGGCGCTGGAGGTTGGAAAGGTGGGGGAGGACTGCTGCGCTGGAAGAGTGGTTTGCGTCAGGTTTACAACAATGACAGCTGTCATTAATACACTGATACTAAGCAGCATCGATGGGCCAGAGGATGTTTGCACAAGGGTCCATTCCAAAGCTTGCTTGGCAGAGAACACAGCCATGTTTTGCTGTTCAACCCCCCCCCCCCAGCCTAGAGAGGAGAAACTTTTCATACATTCCATTGACTGCATAAAGCTAAGTTCACACCGAGGTTCTTGAACGCGCATTAAGCCCAGTGTTCAAACTGGAGCAGGGAGGGGCTTCTTTTTCTTTATCTACTGTTTACTAGCGCATGTCTGCCACCTAAATTGAAAGAGGCTTGGTGCAAAATGTCGTGGCGGGGCAAACCTCTTGAATTTTATTCCAGGCTTTTTCTTTCACAGCTCTATTCCGTTGAATGAAAGACTTGGTGTAGTAAAATTTCAGCCGTGCAAAAACCGAAATTAGTATTTTTTCCTTCGTGATCACTTTTTAAGCAGTTGGCACCTCCGTTAATTCAAAGGGATGCCATCCATCCATCACCACCAAATCCGAGCTCCTGATTAGTCAAAGTCCAACCTGGTGTAACTTGTATAGCTGCGCGTAAATGTCTGCATTTTGAAGCTGAAACCATTCACTGTATATAGAGAACTGGACAGTGTGGTCCCTCCCCCCTCACGTTCCAAACAGGCAGTACTTGCTGGTTCCCAGAAAGCAAAAATCCCTTCTATTGAGAAATAAACAGCTCCTACTCAGTCATTTTATTTGTCAGAATGATGACACTTTTTTCCTAATGTCTTCTTGCTAATCCTAATTTTTTTTCAAGAGATTTTTCTTTATCGCAAGTCATTCAAGTTTCAAACTGACCAACAGATGCCTCAATAACTAATGTTCAATTGACAGATTCTCCCGAGCCCGCTTTCAGCAGAAGGGTTGCGGGCTTGGGTGTGGAGCTCACTCATGATTGGTGACAGTAGCTGCCATAAAAATGTTGACTAGTGTTGGACCAATCACTGTCATCTGGTTGCAACATGGCAATGTCGGTATCGCAGAAAGATAGAGAATGAATTGGCTGCATTTCGCTGGAGCTGGAGGGAAGGCATTTTCAATGGGTGACGTCACACCCACTCTGTTCTCGCGTTTACATGTTTTACATGGACTTTATGTTGGACGTGATTGCTTGTACATGCGTTAACAAGGGAAGAGTGAACGTAGCTCAAGAGAACTGGACCAAGTGAGTGTGACATCACTTATAGAAAATTGTGTACTTCTGGCTCCAAACAAATGAAGTCAATTCAGTCACTACTTTTTCACCATACGGCGCCATGTTGGAGCCACACGCTGTCAGTTTCTATGCAACCACTCTCGCCAATCAGGAGTAAGCTTATTGAAAGTCCACACCCCTACTACTTGAAAATAGCCTCTGGACAATCTGTCAATCAAACGTTTTGAACATGATTGGTCAGCAGGCACCACTTTTTATTGAGGGATCTGGTTGGTCCGTTTACTACCTGAATGAGTTGCACTACAGAGAAAATAAAAAAGATTTCTCAAAAAATAAGTTTATGGGATTTTGGCTTCTCTGAGCCAGCAGGTACTTCCGGTTTGGAGTCCAGTTCTTATATACAGTCAGCGGTTCACTCATTGGAAAATGTGTTGATCTCTCTGGAAATCCTCATTTGGCAAATAAATGAAAGATAACACGAATGAAAAGTGGTTCTACAACACGTGTCCTTGAGAGACACATGGTGTCAAACACAGGAGATAATTGGTGAGTTTTACTGCTTCAAAATCGTTGTTTGGGCCTCGTGCCAACCAAGACCTGCTGCCAGACAGTCCATTGTGGGGTACTGTTTCTGTTTCAGTGTGGTTTGTGAGGAAGCTGCAGTGAGGCGGGGTTACTCCAAGTCAATGGTTGCATTAGGGTACGGCCCCCCACCTCCTCAGCACCCACTGCGGGGGCTCCCCCCACCCCCGCATCATCCATCTATGCACTCCAGGTCCCCCTGCTCCTCCTGAGCCCTCCTCATTGGGCGTTCTTCAGATATAAACACGAGTGTTTAGTTCAAGGCCACGGTTTGGCTGGAATGCACATCACAACTTCTCCTCCTCCCTGCTCTCTCTCTCTCTCTCGTTTTTGTCTCTTTAACTCTCTGATCCCGCGCGGACGGACGCCGTGCGTCGTTGCCATGACATCCGCCAGCCGGAGCCGGCACACCGGTTAAATAGATGGCCCCTCTCCCCGATTCCAGTGTCCGATGCGGGCAGGCGGCATGTCGGAGGGCTCCGATTGTTACCCGCTCGTGACTCCCCCGTCCCGAGAGGAGACTCTCTCCGTCAGCTGTTAGAGGACATTCACCTGGAAGGAAACCCATGGAGCCGCGCGCGCAGCCCGGCGATTGCTTCACCTTGCTCTGTCGTAAGCTCATTTGGATGTGAAAAGCCCTGCGTTTCTGGATTAAGGGGGGTTGCTGAGTGAATGAAAATGTCCCTCGGCTCCATCGGGCACTCCCGGCTATTGTTGGCGCGACGGCGGACACACGCCCCGGTTCGTCTCCATTAGCTGCTCGGCTGTGTCCTCGCTGCATCCCACCTCGCCGTCACCCCGCGTGGATAGGATGACTTCCTGGCTCCGCTCATACTCCAGCGTCCCTCTGTGTGTCCTCCTTGCCTGCATGGTTTGGTGCGCAGAAGCTTCCAGTGCCGGTGAGTTTGGGTCACTTTCATAAATCACCAGTTTCAGTGATCATCAGGGGGTTTATTAACTAAATTATTAGTAAACAGGAACAGTTCAAACTATATTAGACTTACAGTGGAATAAAAACCTAAATTACCTCACCCCCTTACCAAATCAATCAAGAAAAAGACGCACAAATCTGTTTGTTGTTCGTCACATCCCATCACTGATGCGCACAGGTGGCAGAGAGATGCCCTTCCTGACGCAACCTTGTATTTTATCCGGGCTGTGGACCGGCACAGGGAGACCCAGATTTAGGGCCCCCTTGTGGCTACATGCTTTGATCAAATGTTTTCCAAACCTGACTAATCCCCCGATCCAATTCTCGCTTGAGCCTCTAAGTCCCAGTTTTCCATCAGTCTTTCATCTGGTCACCTGGAAAACTGTATACAGGAGAATATGCAGAGAGAGAGCATGCAGAGGAAATTCCCAAACTTTTACCCTGCTTCTTTTCTGCACCATTAAATGTCACACTAACCTTTTGTTCCATCAATCTAAACAAAATTGAAATGGGTCACCATATTCTGCTGCTTTATGACAAGTCAGATTGCTAATCAGGTCAGACTGACCTAATAATAGACCTATTAGGGATCCAAAGACCTGCAGCGGTTCTCCATTTCACATTCAGTAAAACGACAACAAACCTGAATTTGCTTAAATCATTTTAAAAGAGCATTCAGCTTCCGCGTAGGCAGCTTTCACTGATTAAATAATACTTCAAAATCCTTGGGGTGTGTGGGAAACAATCACTTCTCCAAAACTAAAAAAACTCATCCGTCCCCACAGCTACATACTGTAAGATGCTAAGTGGCTCATCAAACCTGGACATAAAATCTTTAATATCCACATGCTCCATGGTTAATGAGCAATGGCACTTTCATTCATATGCTAATCTCTGATCCCCTTTGTCGTCTGCTTTTAGGTGCCAGTGTGTGTTGGTCACCCGGTGTCACTTCCTGCTCAGATTGCCTCCGACGGGGACCACAATGCGCCTGGTGTTTCAAGGAGGTAGGAATGCGTCCTTATATGTGTGCAAAAAACAAACAAGAAAAAAAAAAAGTTAACAGTGGGAACGTGGCAGGCATTCAGCTGCATTCCTCAGATGACACGCACCAAAGCGTCCATGGCATCCACAGACGAGAATATAATGTCTATGTTTGAGCTTAGCGGTTTGCATCAAGACCTGTGCTGTGGGAGTGCGCAGGCCATGTGTGAGTGTTTCCCTGCGTCTTTTTCTCAGCCACTCTTTCCCACACTCATCCACATCCTTGTCTGTTTGTCCGTATCTGTCCTTTCAGCCTGGACTTCCATCTGTCTTATGAAGAGCCCACCTCATCCGGGTGCATGCCAGCACTCGAACACACAAACACAAAGAAAAATCTGAAAACAACATGATAAAAAAGCTTGTACCCCCCCAGAAAAAAAAATTTCTCCCAGTTATTTCTTCTGAATTTTTGGACTGTGCATCAAAACTTTTAAAACAGACACACACACAAAAACAGATTGTGTAACCACCATTCAGGTGCTTTCCCACCTTGCTAACTCTGCTGAGGTCATCTCAAAGGGCCGGGTTTTACTGGCTCGGGATTTCAATCGTCTCTGAAATGTTTTAAACACACACAAACTCGCAGTCATGCTTGGAAAAGCACTGAAAACAAAGCCGTCTCAGTGCTGGTGATTATGCACGTTCACTGAAGGCTGTTAATGTTCAGTGACTGCAGAAGGAAGGAGTCTCAGAAAAGCCGTCTGGTGTTAGGAGTTATTATAGTGCAGGTTATTACCATGAGGATGACTAAAAATAAAAATAAATGGCTTTCAGGTTCAGGTGGTGTTCGTTCAATCAGGTAGAGTTTCAGCTGCTTGCTCTGTTGACCTGAAAAAGCATAAAAATATCACAAGTTTGTCAAGTTCTTTTTATAATGCTACACAATGTCAGTAAAGGTAAAACCTCAAACCGGCTCTATAAGGCACAAGACTCTTCCTGAAGCAGCTGAAGGTAACCTAAAGCTCACGAGAGAAATTTGACAGAAAGGTTTCAGTTGTGAAACTGTGAAAGTAAAAGCTAACATTAAAGCCCTCACTCCTGGGACATCTGGACGGCAGATTTGGGTTTAGTAAACACTCTTCTGCGTGAGTAACATTCAAATCAGATAATAAGAAAACCAGGTTTCTGATGTCAGTGTCAATCCATCACAAATCCAAACAGAAACCACAGAAAATGAAACCAAAACAAGTGAAAGTGATAGTGTTTTCAGTTCTACATGACAAGCCAGGTGGTTTCTAACTGGGAGCTTTTCAAAGTCCAAAAGCCTCTAATTTGATTTGACAAATACCAACTAACTGCTTTATTGTGCCCACTTGACAGATTTTCCGCCTGACCTGATCTTTTCGAGTCCACCTTCTTCTTCAGATTTGCTCCAGAGATTTTGATTTCACTCTAAATTAAAATACACAGCTCCAAAATAGCTATTTATTCTATGTTGAGTCGACTCTGATCTGAATGTGACAACATTCTTCAGATTGTTTACATGTTTCTTCTATTTATAAAGAAATTATTTTTTAATGTGTTAGATTTTTAATTGAAAAAGAGCGTATTTGGGATGTCCAAAATGAGCTGGACGTCTTCATTTTAATTGATCAAAAGATGATCGGAGTAAAAGTGGGTCTTTATGGAGAAAAACATAGCTTCATCTCTTGATCTGCAGGACTTTCTTAACAAGGTGGGGCCAAGCCGTCGCTGTGATCTGCTGGAAAACCTGCTGAGGAGAGGCTGTGAACGGGAATTCTTGGAGCCGTCAGAAATCAAGGTGGAGGTCGACAGGCTCACCAGGTCACAAGTGTCTCCAAAGCACATCAGCATCACTCTCAGACCAGGTGAAGACACCTGCAGTTCAAAATGTTCTCGTTTTTTGTCCCAATTTTTTAAAAACAGGGACAAATTAAAATGTTGTGGATATGCGTCTTTCTAGGATCAGAAGCCAGTTTCATTGTAGCTGTGACGCAGTTGGAGCATTATCCTGTGGACTTGTACTACCTGGTGGATGTGTCTGCGTCTATGCAGGAAAACCTTGATCATGTAAGTGTTACATTTAGCATAAACTCAAAGTTCTGAAGTCTATAACTATCTGTAAACAGATGATCATTGGGACAAATTTCAGAATGAACCAAAGAGGTAGATTCTCTTTCTCATTCTTTCGGTTGTGTTCTTGCATATCCTGGATCTCTGCCCATCTATGATGTAGTTGAAGACAGTGGGAGTGGCCTTGTCTCTTCGTATGATGCAGCACACCTCAGACCTCTGGCTGGGTTTTGGCTCGTTTGTGGATAAACCTGTGTCACCTTATATCAATGTACACCCCTCTAAAATCAACAACCCGTGCAGGTAAGAAAGTGAAAATGTGTGTTTTTAACATGTTCTTGTGGAATTTTTCTGATGATGGAGGACATACTTTAAGAAAACTTAGATTTAAATTGCTTTTCTATGTATTTCTTTATTCACATCGTGAATCAGGAGCAGTTTAGTTTTAAAAAGAGCTTTTCTGCGGTGTAGAAAATACAGCTCCATCCTGATGTATCCACTCGCAGGAAAATACATCTTCGTTTTCCTCATCTGAGCTGGAATCTGACTCAAAAATGTACGGCTGGATTGCTCCGATATTGCTCGCCATTTTTGTTGTACCGGTAATGTTAGGGTTGGGGATGTGAGGGGCTGTAAGCTAGTGGGAGAGCATGTAAACAAAGGGATGATGGGAAATAAAGGCAGGCTTACTCAGTGCCAACAGTATTGTTCACTTTAATTACCGGTATCTGGAGAAAATAAAACACGTTTAGTACCTTTTCAGCACTATTTGTGCAATTAAGAATATTTTTAAGTTGTTTTTAAGGTACAAAAAATATTCATGTATATTAAAAAGGAAGTGACTAGCCAGAGCTGGTCTTGTGTGGTCATAGACTTGGATGTTAGGACAACATCATGAAGATGAGCTGTGCATGTAAAGCAGTGCAGCAGCTCTACATTCCTAAATGTTGCAGCTGAAAACTTAAGACTGTTTTGTGTTTCTCGCCAGCGATTATGAGATCCACTGTCGCCCGGCCCACGGTTTCCACCACGTTCTCAGCATGACTGGGAATATGAGCGAGTTCACGCGTACGATCAAGCGCCAGCGCATCTCCGGCAACATGGACACACCTGAAGGAGGGCTGGACGCCATGCTGCAAGCTGCTGTATGCCAGGTGAATGAGGCCTTCAGTGTTGTTTGCATGACATTGGGAAGGGCTTTTGTTCAGGGACAATGGGAGAGCTCTGACTCAGCACTGAATGTTGTCTCTGCAACAGCATTAAGCAGAAGGCATCAGTGTTGAAGTATGGCACACAAACAGTCACAGATGCTTGCACTGAGGCTGAGTCACGCCATGTAAGGGGCCATGAAGCATCCAGTTTTCAGGGAAACATCATGGTGGTCATCACGACCAGAAATAGATTCTCCATTAGGTCATAGCTACTTATAAGCTTTCCTCAATTGCTCACGCATTTGCTCTCATTTTCTCACACGGTCTCTGCAGAGGTTACAGGCATAAAGGAGACACAGTCAGTTTTCAATTTTAGCTGTTTTAAATCGTTTCGTCCTTACAGAAAAATGTGATCATAACTGCAATAGATGTGATTCAGATGATTGAAAAATTTGACACTGCATTTTTCTTTTGCCGCACTCATAAAACTTTAAAATAAGAAGCATATGGAGTCTCATGAAAAAGGTCCTGTTGTTATCAAGCTCTCTATGTTGAGTCCAAAAAAAAGAAAAAACAAAAATCAGCAGCACTTCACTCAGCCTGAGTTTTTAGCAAAAGTTTGAGATGAACGACAAACGACCTGTGATGCCATTTCGTTATTTGTTTTCTGAACAAATGCAGATGCCTGGAGCGTCTAAGCAAAAGTACAGTCCATGCAGCACATGGAAATGAAATGTGATAGTTCCAGCTGAAATGTTAGCTGCTGCATTCACGTGTGCTAACGCAGAACAAAGGGGAAAACTTCCAAAGAACTTGTTTTTTAATCCTAACACAGTAAATAGATATGTTATGAGCCAACAACACACCTTAGGCTTTGGTCACTAGTCCTTGCAGGTGGATATGGACTGTGCGAAAACGGGTAAGCATGTAAGCTCGCAAGTGGTCCGCAGGAAATATCAAAGTCGTAGAGCGCTTGGTGAGAGTCAAATTGTATGTCCACATTTCTTTTTTTCGGGCTTGCTGCGGGCAATAGGTCGTAGTGAACCTGTATACAACACTTCTGTTTTCACTTCCTTTAAATCCTACACACTGCACAAAGGGCCCTAGAGGGCTGTTCAAGTGGTAAGTGTCCTTGCCTGCAACCTGGTTGTTAGAAATTAGGAAATTAGACAATCAGATTTGTGTGGACATCTGATAGGAGTCCTATGGGCACTTACGTATCATCTGCACACCTTGTGCGTGCAGTATGTGTGCGCGGTCAGTAAGGAGCCTGTACTCACACCTTTCTTATGATTAGAGTGCTGCGTAAAAGGCCACCACAAAAAAGCATTACTCAGACATCAAACGTCAGTGTAATTTACATTATTCTTATACTAAGTACACAACGGGCACCTGATATGCTCAAGAACACGCTAAACAGGGATTCTTGACTTGAACGGGATTTTAGCACATGGTGTTCACACTGGACTGCCGTTACCTGATACTAGCACATATGCCCACAGTTAGAAGTGTCAAAATGTCGAAGCGGTGCAAATTCAGTGAAACTTGTCCTTGGTTTTTTCTTTCACAGCTCTATTCTGATATATGAAAGACTTGGTGTCATATAATTCAATCCAGGCACAAACCGCAATTATTCATTTATCCTCAATGATCAATTTTCAAACGGTTGGCGCTTCTGCGTTTTGAAAAGGACGCCATCTATACACCAATACCAAATTTGAGTTTCCGATTGGTCAAAGTTTAACTGGTTTAACTTTCAACCTGGATTCAACGGCTGCATGATTTATACGTAGAGCCCAAACCTAGACTTATAAAACTGTGTAGCGATGCATGAATGCTATAAAACGGTTGCTTTATAATCCTAAAGACAGGTATATATCTTATGAGTTACCACATCTTACACATATCAACTAACAATCAGTCTCTCCTAAATCTGACTTTTCCATCAAGGATGCAATCGGATGGCGATCTGAAGCAAAACGTCTGCTGCTCCTGATGACTGACCAGCCCTCTCACCTTGCCCTGGACAGCCGGCTGGCAGGGATTGTTGTGCCACATGATGGTCTTTGTCACTTGGAAAACAATGTTTACACAGCAAGCACAAAGATGGTGAGGAGTGAGATGGGGTTTTTAAAATAAAGAGTAGATCGACACGTATCTCATCCTCGGGTTTTCTCCTTTTTAGGATCATCCCAGTTTGGGACAGTTGTCTGAAAAGCTGCTTGAAAACTATATCTACTCTGTCTTCGCTGTGGAGAAGCAGCGGTACCAGTGGTATGAGGTAATCTATCATTAGGTGCAACCTTTTAACAGATAGTTTTACCTAAAGATCTTCCAGTTTAGCTAAAGTTATTAGTAGCTATTAGTAGTCGCCCTACGGAGCCCCTTAAGGGACATAGAAAAAACATTAGTCCTGGTTTCTTGTGCGCACGAGAAAGTATCTGGTGTGTACAAGAGACTAAGTGGTCATCACAGGACACCCTTTCAGTCAGTTACCTGAAAATGACATAAAAGGAGCTGGTTGAGTTTTAGTTCACCTTCGGACTCACCTACAATGTCATAGTTTTTTTTGTCCTCGTCATCTCTGAGTGTCACCTGAAACAATACTTCCTGCCTGCACTATTTTTTTACTTCTGTGTTCCTGAAGGGCAGGGATCTCCAACCCTGTTCCTCTAATTCAAGCAGGGCCGTAGCTCACAAGGAGCAGGGTTGGAGACACCTGCTGTATGGGCTCTGTAGGACACATCTCGGTGTGTGAAATGTGTTCTCCACATTTGGCCCATCCCCTGGGGGAGCGGTGAGCTGCAGACACAGCCACGCTTGGGCGTCATTTGGTGGTTTGACCACTCCATCCGAGCCCTTTAGAGTCTTCTGTAAGACTTAACTGTGGATTTGAACTCACGACCTTACAGTCACAGGGCGGACACTCAAGGCCACTGAGTTTGATAATCAAGGTCACTGTTCTGTAAATCCTTGTGTTTGTTCTTGTAGGAGCTGGTGCGTCTACTTCCTGGTTCCTACTTGGGAAAGTTAAGTCTCTTTCAAGCACCAAACCTCATAGATCTGGTGGTGGATGCATACAAGGTAGAAACCTCTCACTGTGCCCTTCAGTTCTGCTTTGTAGAAGGAGTCTTCCAACCAGTTACAGCAACGTGGTTGAACCGTTTTCTTTTACCTATTACATTTTGCAGCCTTTTTAGTGCAATTAGATTACCAGAAAGGACTCTAAAATCAAAGCTTCTGAATTTCTGTGCACTTGTTTACATCCCTGAGAGTTTAACAACCATTACATTATGCTTTTGGAGTATTCAAACAACAAAACATGGATGAGGACAAGAGGTTAAGGAAGGGTAAGCTTGAGCGTGCCTTTGTGTGTGAGTGTGAGACCCTGGGTTCGTTCAGTTGGCAGCAGTCTGTGACTATAATCTTGCCTCCGGCAAAGCGCTCCATTGTTTGCCTTGTGAATCTGCCGAATCCTCAGATTGGGGCACACATCTACACACATACGTGCACACGAACACACACACACACAAACAGAGGAGTAAAGACAGAAGCTGCCATTGTAGCAGTCTCAGATCCCCAAGGAAACCATGTGTCCAAATCATGGATGGAGACAAAGATTCTATTTTTGGCTCCACCCCCTCTTACCCATAAACCCCCTGATGTTTGTAAAACGAAGGCACAAAGAAAGGAAGCGATTTCTAGTGATGTTGCTACTGAATTGAGCTCCTTTTAGAAATTGTAATTTAAGCATACCTCAAAATCAGATTAATTTGGACGTCTTAGTGTCAGGCACAAAGCTAGAAGTCAGCTCCCCCTCTTTCTTTTGTCCTGCTCAGAGGCTGCTGTCAGAAGTGCTGGTGTCTGTGTCTGTGGAGGACAAGGCAGTCAGCAGATACTGGGTCTCTGTGACTCCTCTCTGTCCTGATGGATCCACGCCCAAAGGCCAGAGCTGCACGAGAGTGCAGCCAAACCAAACGGTGAGCACTCCTACAGAGCATCAGGTTGAACATATTTGATCAGGAAGACTTTCACTTTCAGGGACGTCACTAAGCATTTATTCAATGTCTTGGATTGTTTGTGAGCACACCCACACAACCACATTACCTAGAGCTTTACATGACAGAGAAGATTTGTTATATAATCCAAGTTGAGCGGATTATTGCCTGTAGTTAACAGGAAAACATTTCCATGTGATTCCGTGACCTTTGTGGTCCTGAAATCCTTGCCTAATATGACTGGCTCCACCCAAACAAATGAGACATTTGATTCATGACAAAAACAACCTCAAAAATAACCTTCAAAAAGAAAATAACGTGTCGATTGATTCACTGAAAAAAAACCGATCCAAATACAATCCTTCTCTCTGATATAAGTGAAGCTGAGATTAAAACTATTTTCAACAAATGCAAAAACAAAATGTCTACAGACTGCAATGACATTGACATGACACTGGTAAAAAGAAAAATCATAGACAGTATCTTGACACCATTAACATACGTCTGTCATTTCTGTCTTCAAACTAGAATATTACCAAACGGAATAAAAATTGCCAGTGTTCTCTTTATACAAACATTTTAAATGGAGACAGCTACACTAATTATAGACCAATCTCATTACTTCCACAATTTTTCCAAAATTATAATAAAATATTAGAGGAATACAGTGAAAAATATATGATTATAAATGAAAGCCAATATGGATTTAGAGCTGACAGGTCAACTTCAATTGCATTATTACAAGCTGTGGAAGAAGTAAGAGCAGCCTTAGATAAAAAGAAATGTGCAGTTGTTTATTTGAAGAAATTACTCTATTCTGTTATGTTTGGAAATTATTCTAAAAACATAACAATCAATGTAAACTTAAAAAACAAAGTGAAAGAACATGTTTCCCAAATTACATTTCTAGGGATAATTATTGACAACAAATTAGGTTGGAAGCCACACATTAGACTTATCCAAACACCAAAAAATAGTTCAATAATGAACAAAGCCACATATGTTCTCGAATATTAGTCTCAGTACATTCTTTACTGTTCATTAGTACTGCCATATCTTACTTAAATTATTACATTTTTTTTTATATTGTAGATCTCTATACAGCACAACTTTTATATAAAGCCAGTAAACACTCATTACCATCCAACTTCCAAAAGTATTTATAGAAATAAAAGGGGAAAACTTTTTAGGGGGTCCAGCAACCAACTGGTAAGAACATCTATAGAAGAATGTATCCGTCAGTGTCTGGAGTCAGACTCTGGAATGGCCTTGGGACACTGCTTAAGCAATGTGGAAACATCATCTAAAAATATGTTTATACACACACATTATATTATTATTATGTAATATTAATGTTAGCACTTAGAAAATTGGATATCAGTAATATGTGCTTCAGTGATCTTAACATGAAGTTGGAAAAATAATGTATGCATACAACAAATGTTGAAATGTATATATTTGTATTATCACTTAGAATATAGTAGTTACATGTGTAATCTGTATGGTTGTAAGTAAGTATATATATGAGTCCTCAAACTCAAAGTAAATGTATACAAAAAAAACCCCTAATGACCCACTCCAATGAAAATTGTGTTTTTGTTCTTGTAGCATTTTTGGAGGAAGCTTAATATTGTATTTCTGAGTATTTCAGGAATAGATTTTAAAAAATGCAGTTTGAAAAGGATTGCCTTTGTTATTTAGAAAATGCGCTCCATTCTGATGCATCCTCTTGAAGACAAAAACATAAAAGTAGAGAAGTTGTTACGGGCTTATTGCACGGTATCAGTTCCCCCCACAACTTAGAGGTAAATTTTGGATGAACTAGAAAACGACACAGGTTTGTTTAGTTTGGCTAAAAACAGCATAATCTTAATTAAAAGACCACTGGTAATGCTCAATAATTCAGTTAAAAGATAACCATAAAAACGATTGGTGATGGATGGATATATTTATACATACAATCACACTCAAAGTTCACTAAACTCCAAGACTCTAAATCATTGCTCCTTAATTGCTTCATTGCGCCGAGAGACAAACGCTCAACTCTTTAATCCTCGGATGGATTAAGCTGAATTATGGAGAGAAATTTTCCACAAGGGTGATAAATATCAGGAAAAGGTCTTGTTATGCGCAGTTTTCCACATCAATACAATAATTATTCATGCTGAGTCACTCTAACTGTTTAGAACTTTCCCAACGTTCAGCAGTTGTAAAGAATTTGCCTAAGTACTGTTTAAAATTGAGGCATCTGTGGTGTAACCAAGCAAAGAGATGTCATTCATTTACTGTCACTACTGCTTACAGAAAGTTTGCATCAATCAACATACAATAAATATTTAAGTCAAAATTAAAATGTGACTAATGAGGACAAACTTATACAGGTTTTTTAACTTTAGTGCTTTTTTCAAGTATGCTTATGCAATTTTCAGCTAAAATCTGTGTCGTTTTCAAGGGCATTCTTTTTCTAGAGCAGCAGTAGTTTTTAGTAGTAGGAATTTCCCTTTGACTTGTGGGCGGGACTGTTGGCGCGGAGCAGCCCCGCCCCACTTCCCCTTCCTGTTTCTAAGCGCTCAGAGTGGGGAGCTATAGGCCCAGTATAATTTCTTCATCCCAAATATGCTTCGTTTCAAACAACGTTTTTTGATTCACAATGATTTGAATTAAAAAAAATGCAATTTTGAGATTAATTTTATTTAGACATGTCCTTTATTTTGACAATTAATGATTCAAGAACATGTAAAAAAACAAAAAAACCCCACAATTTTCATCGGAGTGGGTTTTTAAATCACCAGAATCAGAAGGATGTACTGTCATAGGAATCTCAAAATACTGCCCTGTTTTTGTCATGCAGGTCTACTTTAACATCACCATCGGTCAACACTCCTGTGCTGATGACAGCAAAGATGAAGATGTGAAGGTGGTCGTTCGCCCCGTGGGTTACAACGAGTCAACACTTGTTAAGATCCGTTCTAAATGTCACTGCAGTTGTGGAGCAGCAGGGCACTGCCACGAAGAAGAACAGTTACCCTGCCAAGGGATTCACGATGGTGCAAATCTGGAGCAGCCCGTGCGTGACTTAAACACAGATCCAAACAGCAGCTGTAGAGCAACCGGTGCAGATGTGGACTGCAATGGCCGGGGAATGTGTGTGTGTGGGAGGTGTGTGTGTGACCAAGCAAGACTTGGGACTGTACAAGGGAAATATTGTGAAGTAGATGACTTCTCCTGTCCATACAAAGGGGAACTCATCTGTGCAGGTAGGGATCCCCTTAATACCTCAAAAAGCCTTTTAAACAATGACACTTCTGAATTTTTTTTCTCTGAACTAATTTCCTCCTTTAGGTCGAGGTGTGTGTGTTTTGGGACAGTGTGTCTGCGAGGATGGGTGGACCGGTGAGGACTGTGGCTGTCCCCTCTCCACAACCACCTGCTATTCAAACGGTTTGCTCTGCAACGGGCGGGGCAAGTGTGTATGCGGAAAGTGTGTGTGTGACGAACCCCAACGACATGGAGACTTCTGTGAGAAATGTCCCACTTGTCCCAGCACATGGCAATCCTACTGGTACTTGAGAAACTCAAATCCTGACATAAAAAAACATAAAAGTCAAAGATCTTGTAATTCATTCACTGTGAATGTTTTTTTCTTTGTCTCTTTAGTAAAAGTGGGACTTGCTTAGACTCTTTCGGACTTTTGCAAAGAGAGGTGTCTATGGTCAGCTACACGGGTAATGCATCAGGTAAACTGAGTCAAACTTTGCTTGATTTTATTATGCTTCAGTGTTACAAACCCACTGTAAGAGGTTGATCCATTTATGATTTCAGATTAGCATTTTCACTGGGATTAGTGTTTCTGAGGAGCTGCACAGTCTCGCCTCATAGTGAGAAGGCCCTGGTTCAAATCCCAGCTGGGACTTTTCTGTGTGGAGTTGTCAGGATGCATTTGTGGGTTTTCTCCGGGCACTCCTCCTACAGGCCAATAACATGCTTGATCGGAGTCTCTAAATTTGCCCCTAGGTATAATTGTGTCACCCTGCAACAAGCGGGCTCTGACGATGGATGGATGGATGGATGGATGGATGGATGGATGGATGGATGGATAGATGGAAATGTTTCTGTTGTTTCTGTGAAAAGCAGAGCAGATGCTATTACAACACTGTAGCTGTTGTTTATCTAAACACAAATGCACAAGTCAGCACTGTATTATTCATATTCAAGAGTCGTAATTTGTTAAACTGAAAAACTTTTTAGTAAAGAAGTTAATATATAAAAATAGAAATAAGTTTTGAAAGTTGTTCGCCCCCAAAAAGTAGTACATTCAAGGAAAAAAGGGTTCATTAAAGTAATCTAAAAGATTAATTGTCTTATCATGCCTAAAATTCCACTAGATTCAATACAATTTGAGGCTTAGTGTCGCCCTACTTACATCCATCCATTTTAAGAACCCGGTGGGTTGCTGGAGCCTTTCCCAACTTCTGCTGGATTAACCCTGAACGGGTTGCGATTCTGTCACATGGCCATACACTGTGGGAGAAAGCCTGAGCGCTAGAAGAAAACCCACACATGTACAAAAAGAACATGCACACAGAAAGAACTCGAACCAGGACCTTCTCACTATGAGGCTTTGTGCCATCCTACGTACCAAATTTTTCAGAGTATAAGTCGCACTTGAGTAAAAGTTGCACTTTTAATAAAAAACTGCGATGCTTTTAAACAAATGCCCCAAGTCCAGCCTAATGCTGCGTTCAAACCAAATGCAACTTGTGCATCACGCTGCCTCTTTATCAATGTGCGTTAAATTCACTGCACATTCTTGTCCTAAAATGTGTTCATAAACTTGACTCTTCTGTCACATGTGGGAGAAGCTGCCCACAAATTGTGGGTAACAACTGCTAAAGGACAACAGGTTGTTAGTGGGAAAAGAACAAGTTTACGGGTCAATATTTCGTTTTTAAAAACCACATATAAGTTGCTTCTGAGTATAATTCACACTAAACTTTGCAAAAAACTGAAACTTATTCTCCAAATAGTTTGGTACACACATTAATTTGTTGAAATCCATTTTAGAAGAGTTTTGGTTTCTCAGCTTTCATTAGGGTTTTGGCAAATCAAGTTTTGTAATAGAAGGACTATAGAGTGACACACTGTGCTGTTCTAGTAGCACTTGTTGCTAGCAAAGCTGCACAACTGTTGGCCTTGTTGTTTTTAAGGCAGTCCAGCTGTGATTCACATTTACCTCCAGTTCCAGCTCGAGTCCTTCATTTCTCACAAACAGACACCTAAGCTGCATCCCAGTAGGACACTCCTGCACTGGACAGCACACAAACACAGACACGGCATCGCACATCCAAGAGTTACAGTTTTGAACCCTCCTTCCAAATTTTTGAACAGCACTTCTCATTGTGTGCAACCCTCCCAGCACCCAACGGGACACTCTTCCTGCTCACACCCACTCCTCCCCTGGTGCAGCAGGAGCCAGGTCCCCATGGTAACCACGTTAGAAAATGTCAAAGCCCTCTTTGGGCTCTTTGTGTTGAGCAATCAACCCGTCATCCGCACATGCTCACCAGCAGAGCTACCACTGGCTGCACTCTGCATGTGTGTGCTGCTCTGGAGGAAATCGCTTCTCATAATACATTCATATTATTAGTCTAGAAAAATTGTTTTTTTGTACATTTGATCAATTTCTTGCATTTTTTCCCCCTTCCTCTGTGATTCATTTCTTAACATTTAATTTTGATTTCCGGAAATTACTTGTGTTTTCCAAAACATCTCAGCTTCATTTGTTTAGTTGTTTTAATTGTCGTCGTGATCTTTAAAATGTTTTTGCGTTGAGTGGTTCTTTATTTTTCTAATACGTTTTTGTTGAGAATCTCATGAAATTCATTTTCTGTGCCGTCCACAGAATCTGCCAGCAGCGGTCAGCTGGTGAGAACTTTCCTCAGCGTCTGCGCCCTGACGGTGCTGTGTGGCCTGATGGTGGTGGCCGTGTCGCGGCTGCTGCTGCTGAAAAGGGGCCGGTCCCAGGGGGTCTCCGAGGATGGGGGCTATCGCTGCACTGGAAAGGTGATCTCTCACAGGTCATCCAGAAGAAAAAAGAGGGGGGAAATGTCCCCGGGGGGCTACCGTAGCATGAGGGGAAAGCTTCATTGTTACGCATATTTATGGTAATATAGACTGTTCTGTGAAAGCTACGCAGTAAAATGAGTCTGCTCTTGGAGGGACAGCTGGTTTTTACATTTCCTCTCAACTCCCTGATCGCTATCAGCAGATTTTTTTACCTTTTAATGACATACAGCACCTCTGAGACGGAAATGTTACGGATGAGCGGTGATTTTAGGATGTGCATTTTAGAACCACTTCACATTCCCAGTTCTCTTGTTTTGAACAGTTTAATTGACCTTTAATTTATCAAGCACAAATACTTGGTTCATCAGTTGTGAAGTGTTTGTAACAGCTGTTAGAAACTGCCACTAGGGAGGACTTAGAAATATCCTGAGCTCTTGAAAAGTGGCTTAACCCTTTTATGTGTTTGGGTTGAAATGAACACTTTACTGCTCTCGTTCAAGAAGTTTTCTGCTGTTTTTGAGTCAGGAAGTCATCTTACCAGCTTTATTTAAGACTCTCAGTTCACATTTTGAAGTTTTAGACCAATTTTTTGTCAAAAAGTGTAGATTTTTAGCAAATGTTTCTTTCTAATGGGAATTGGAACAAACAAATCAAATGTTCTAAGGATTGGAAACTATCACAAAAACTCAAGAAATAAAAGTAATTTGGGATTTATTTACAAAAAAAAGGAATTATTTACACAAAAATAACCAAATTTTATAAGGAGCAGAAGATGAAATGAAAAAATGAAGACAGAAAACCTCTGACAGAAAATATAAAAGAAAACAAAGACAGAAAATACAATCCAAAAGTAATTTAAAAAATAATACAGCTTCAGATGTTACATCAATTTCTTTTAGCACAAGTCGTTTTAGCAATAAATTATTCTTAAACGTTGCTTCTTTTGATTGTAGTCCTCAAAAAAGGGAGCATTTCTGTTTATGCCAAAGGGTTTTTTTTGCTTCTGTGCCTCCTTGCACTATCAACCCTTCCTCTGGGATTAAAGACCCACTCCGATCATCTTTTTGATCTATTTTAAAAGTGTTCCCAGTGGTATTTTAATTATGGTTATGTCATTTTTAGCCCCAAAAAAACTGCTGTTTTCTGGGACATAGATTCTAAAGAGCTGCAGTAGTTCATTAGGAATGTGCCTCTGGTGGAACTGTTGTTGAGGAGCAGCCCCGCCCCCCATCCCATCACCTAATACTCAGAATACCCAAAAATACTCAGAATTGCAATTTTGTTCCTAATTTTCTTAATATGTGTCCTCCATCCTCAGAATCATGGCACAAAAACATCTTACAAACACAATTTACATCGTAGTGGGTCTTCAAACCAATGCTCATTCATCACATTACTGTTTACCTTGTCAGTAAAGCTGGTACTCATTACATTACCAAGGAATCAAAAAGTAAATCACCTGGTTTTCACATGGAGGGATTTCCAGATCTGAAATTACCAAAAGCAATAATTTGATGTCACTTTTCTTCCTGTTGATGAGTTTAAACTTTCTGCAGCCTCAAAAATTGTAGCAAATAAAGAGTATTTCTGATGTTTTTTTAAAAACATGGATGCATTTGTATGTTCAGAACAAAATAAAAAGGACTTTACAAAACAGATGTTACATCTTTAAAAATCAAACTTAATATGTACTTATAGCTTTCAGCGTTTGTGCTGATTCGTCTGCTTGTTTCTAACGTTTTTCTTTTTCTTCAGGATCTATCATACATTCCTACGACCAATGAGAAAACAGTGACCTACAGGAGAGACCGCCCACCTGACCATCCTTTGGAGATGCACATTCAGGCTCCTAAAATGGCCTTCGGTGACCCCTGGCAGTGTTGAAGCCAGCAGAGACGCATGAGAAGAATTGCAAACTTGCTAATGAACTTCTGGCACATCAGCAAAAAAATGCACATGGAGATTGTGATAAAACAAAAACAAAGCCTCGGAATTTCCACGGAATTGTGAAAACAAGTGTCTCGATGATGACAAACTTTGTGAAAACTCTGGCCAGTATTGTGGAAACTGAAAATCAACAAAGAGCACAAGTCCTGCAGCTCTTTCTCCTCTGTAGCAGCACACAGGCTACAGCATCTACAGGGTAAAGGATGGTTGTTCTTTTTTTAACCATTTTTAGCAGCGATTACTGTTGGAAGTATTTTAAAACAACATGTGTGCGTGAGAGAAAGAATGTGTTTGCATGAAAAGCAATCCAAGCTTTTTATTTATATTTCAGTAAACACACTACAATTTATGGGATAGTGTTAGTCAGAGGGGTCACGTGCCACCTGCATCATCTCTCTGTCTTAGTCTGCCCCTATGTGGTCAACAATGGCATTGTTTCTTGAATATTACACAAAAATGACCTCAACACATTGTCAGGATACACCAGTAATTCCATATGCCTTCAATATTGTCATCAAAGCATCATTTTTTTATATACTTTTAATTGCTTTGTGTCAGCTGACAAATTTACATTCCTTTTTTTTTTTTTTTTTTTTTACTCTAATGACAATAATACGAAGACTTGCACTTAATGCATCATACTGCTGAAAGTGGGGGCTTGTATGACAGCAAGAGAGCTGTGACAGTTTTATATGGTCAGTGTAGCTATTTTGAAGAAATTCATTTGAACACTGGATTAAAAAAGACTGGGATTTGTGTTTTTGTGTTTCAAAATATGCACATTCAATCAAATGTAGAACCAAACTCCAAATATTGTGACGTTTGCAGATTCTGATACGGAGATTGCAGCTAGTTTTTTTTTTTTTTGTCTGTCTCACACCTAAAGAAACATTTTGCATGGCATGTATGACCATTTTGGCGCTTCTCTTTTTGATTCTTTGTGTCAATCAGTGCTGTTTTTGGCACTTTGCTGCTTTACTTTACTGTAAACACTAATGATTATTTATTTTTGATTATTCTGTGAGTTTGAACATTGATAAGATTAAAAATCTAATTTATAAGACAGCTAATGTAGTTTGAAATATGAAGAACCACAAAAATTACTCAGCAATAAGGTAGCTTTTGATCATCTCATCTAACTTGGTACTGAATTTGGATTTTTGAAAGCACTTTTTAAAATAATTTTCCTGTAATTTTATGTGAGTCTTCTTCTGGTTTTATTTCAATAAAAATGCAAGATTTTTTTTAATTGCTTGAGTCCTCAGAGCTTTACTTTTAGAGTGCAATAAGGTAGAAATATGGCATTAAACAACTAAAATGTAAAATATTAAGAAGGACCAGAGTTGCCGATTATTCCAGACACTCTAAATGCTGCAATTTCAGTGTCTTTCATCTTCATTAGCTTAATCATTTGCACTTCCAAATTTGTCGAGCAGACAGAAACAGTGAGGTCAGCGAGGTCACAAGTTTTATTTTTCAGGGGTCAGAGTAAGTTTTCATGTTGGTGTTTTTGTGTTACAGGCTGTGGATTATTACTAGCGATGCAACAATTCACTTTCTCCACAATTTGGTTCAAATCTCAACTTTTGGGTTTTGTTTTGGTTCAATAAAGGATTTGTGTGTTACAAGACAACAACAAAAAGCTAAACATTTAGAAAAATCCTATTTTTAATTTGTAATAACAATAAAAAAGTAAACTGTCTTATGCTAAGCCTGGTGTAATTTTTTTTAAGTTGTAAATACTAAATCTAGGCATGTCCAAAGTCCAGCCCATAGGCCAAATGCAGCTATCGTTCAGCTTGCAAGCTCCAGTCATAAAACCAGTGACCCAGCATTTTATAAGAACTATGACTTCTGGACTCTGATTGGCTAAATTGTGTCATAAGCTGTTGTAAACATGTGGCAACAACCTGTCGTTACTTGACCTTCAGAGCCGTAAGAAACAGATTTGTTTCCGTCCTCAAAACCACAATGGTTTGTACTCGGAATGATTTCCCTGTTCACATGATTTAAATGTAGAAGTTGACAGTGAGGATCTAACTGTGAAAAATATAATTTCATGTGAATCCAGATCTAATGTTGACAAAACACACATTCTCACCTCGCCAGATCTGGCCCCCTTTGACAACAGTTTGGTCACCTCATACTAAATCCTTCTCAAGTTGGTTTTGACCTGCGGGATGTTGATCCACTTCTCTTCAATGGCTGTGTGAAGCTGCTGGCGATTGGCAGTAGCTGGAACACGCTGTTGTAAATGTCTGGTTGCTCTGATCCAGAGCATCCCAAACATGGTCAAAGGGTGACATGTCCAGTCAGTATACAAGCAAAATCTTAATTAAAGAATATTTTGGAACATTTTTAAACTATTAATTGTATTAATTCCATTTATATTCGTAAAAATTAGCTTAATATTAGTAAAAATATAGTAATTTTAAGGTATTTGTGGGTCCTATAAAGTTTGATTTTTACTTGTTTTGAAAAGGCCTGGGGTTGGGGCTCGTACCTGCAGGAGAGCTGTGAAGGGGCTGGTGCAATGTGGTTTGGGTGG
>BSAI01000106.1:4064870-4110869 GCA_036245035.1 Adrianichthys oophorus
GGGCATCTTTACTTAGACTGCTGCCCCCGCGACCCGGTCCCGGATAAATGGAAGAAAATGGATGGATGGATGGAAAAGTCCTTTATTTGTTCTGTTGGGAGATCATTTTTCTTATTTTAAACAATATTTACCTAATTTTTGTACTCCTTTTTCAGACTTTTTGTAGTGTGGCCATGCAAGGTTTGGGATGTTTTCAGCTTCCAAGAACTGTGTCCTTGGAAGTAGTAGTAGTAGTATCATACTACAACATACTACAAAGGTGCTGTTCTTGGATGTGTGGCACAACAATGGACCTCGTCACAGTATCTCTGTGCATTCAAAATGCCATCAATAAAATGCACCTATGTTGTTTGTCTATAACGTGTGCCCGCCCATACCAGGAGCAGATGTGTTGACCTGCATGAGGCAAAAGGTCACACCAGATACTGACCAGTTTTCTGAGTCTCCAGACCCTCAACAATCCAAAAGTGCACATTTCAGAGTCCCCTTTGATTGTGGCTGGTCTCAGGCACACCTGTGCAGAATCATACCATCTTGACATGGCACACCTGTAAGGTGGTATGGATTATCTCAGCAAATGATAAGTGCTCACTATCACAGATTTTGACAGATTTGTGAACGATACTTGAAAGAAACTGTAATTTAGTTTAAATCTTTCAGATCTTTGAGTTCATCTCATGACAAGTAGGAGCATAAAGCAAAAGCATATTCATATTTTTGTTCAAAGTAAAAGCCAAAAGTAATAGATTTATTTAAGCTAGCAGGATAACTCTATGTAGCAGCTAGCTGACCATGTTTGTCCAAAAAAATGTGCACTTCTTGATTTTCCCATGATGCTCGTGTTTTCTCAGTAAGTTCCTGTAAAGCAGATGATTTTTTTTCTTTTTTGCTTTTCCCATATTGCGTTGCAATTGTACAGTATGGCTCCGTACAACAACAAAAAATCAACAGAATCCTGTCTGATTTTAACAGCTTGCATTGCAATTGACAATATGATACTCTGCAAAAGGAAAACAACAGCATGTGACTGAATGCAGGGTTTTCTGCTTAAGAGAGTTTCCTACCTCACAGATGATGGCGTTCCCAAATGTTTTAACATTATAGGTCTACTCAGTATTAATATAATTAAGAAATATGGACACGCAGACCACCTCAGACTGTTTGTTTTTGTTTGTTGTTTGTATGTTGTACCAAATCGTGTGGAAAGTGGATCGTCTGATCTGTACTGCATACCAGTATGTTCAAAATCAAAGTGTCAAACAATTGCGCTTCACTTAGGAAGGATTTAGTATCTATAGTTTCATTAAATCACACCAGGCATCATTACTTGCTTATTAGCACATTTTTAAAAAATCTTTGTTTTTTGTTTTTTGGAAATACACAAATCAATGAACCGAAACAAATCCAAAAATTGTAGTTTGAGCCAAATCGTGGAAATGTGAATCATTGCATCTCTGATTATAATAAAGGTGCACTGAAATTTGATATTGAAACACAGAAAAAAAAACTTCAAGTTGATTAGCCGCTAATCCCAATTTTTTAAAAAATAAAAGGCATCGATGACCACAATCATTAGACTGGGATTCATATGAAAATTTGCAGTTTGCAGTTTCTAGCCTAAAAATGTGCACATCAACCTTTAAAATCCCAATTCATCACTGAAATTCTATTGCACTTAGCAGGGTTCTGTAACATGTGGTTCTGGAGCCTCATGTGGCTCGCATATCCTTGCATTGTGACTCTTCGGCTTTGATGAACAATGCAAACATTTTGAATCAATATTGGATTTGCAGTTTTGGTTAATTTGTTTTAGTTAATAAACCTTTCTCACATATGTTTAGATTTTTAACATTTCAGGTATCTGAACACATTTATTCTAAAACAATATTGTCACTGATTTATTATTAAAACTATCATAGAATGACAAATAAATAAAACCGAATAATAAAATAAGCAAAAATTAGTGATCTGCTGCTGCTGTTTGGAGGCAAAGCTAGTTCCTTTTACATGTAACCTTTTGATTTTTTTAAAGAAAGTGTTGACATGTTTAGATTTGTAGGAGGAAAATGATATGCCATACTAATACAAAATGCCATTGAGTTGGCTCCCTCATATTTTTGATTCAACTAAGTCATCTGGCACCTGGGTGTATTTAATTTTGAAAGGAATGTGTATGTGCTGCTGAATACAACTATATAATAAAAATATAGCACTATTATTATTCAATTATTGTTTAAAAAAAGCTCTAAATGAATGTCTCTATTATTTTATTCTCAATATCCTTTTAAATAGAATTTCTTATGTCAATCATTCTCAGTGAGTGATATTGCAATTTAAAGCACATATTAATTCTAATATTTGAGATTGTGGTGTAACTTAAACATATTTCTAAATATTTGCATGTGAAAATGATTGGTACTAAGATTGTACTAAAACTTCAGAAATCTAAAAATAACTACATTACCAATACAAGGATATGTAACACACGCAAAAAACAGAGGTCAGTCAACTTTAAAGGAATCTTAGTAAAATGTATTTTTTGCTATATTTTATCTTATAACTTTTTAATTATGAAATCGCTTTGCATGAAGTTATGCTTGGAATAAATAACCAGATTTATTTATTTATCTGTAAAGTTTATTTTTTGACAAAACTCTCCAAAAGGCTTCAAATTACAAATGAGGTAAAAGACAGTGTTCACAGACTTAAACTGAAATGAGCTTTAAAGTGCCATTTGTGTTTGTTTTTTTAAGTTACCCGTGTGTTGTGTACTTATTCCCTGCCCTGTCCCTCTCGGATGCCTGCGCGCCCTCGTTCTCGCGCGCTCCCGGGGACCGGCTCGGGCTCCCGGAGACGCTGTTGTCCGTGTCGCTGTTGCCTCTTCCCGGTCCCGGGTCCCCGCCGTCCTCCGAGCCCTCCGCCGTGTGCGTCCTGGCGTGCTTGTTGAGGTGATCGGAGCGCATGAAGCGCTTGCGGCACACGGCGCATTCGAAGCGCTTCTCTCCGGTGTGCGTGCGCAAGTGCCGCTGCAGTTCGTCGGAGCGCGTGAAGCGTTTCCCGCAGAAGAGCCAGTTGCAGACAAACGGCCGCTCCCCGGTGTGCCAGCGCAGGTGGGCCTTCAAGTGGGAGGTTTTTCCGTAGACTTTCCCGCAGCCGGGGATGTGGCAGCTGTGCACTCCCCTGCGTCGGGGACTCGAACCCCCCTGCCCGAGTCGGTCCGCCTCCTGGCAGTTGGGGCAGTCGCATGTGGCTCTACCGGAGTACCGCCGAGAGGAGAGTCGAGAGGTTGCAGGCAGAGACACCACTGGGCTTGCTGTCAAAACGGGGGCCGCTGCGGGTGCAGGCTCCGAGTAAGGAGATGGTACAGGTGTCCTGAAGTCCTCGAACAGGTGTTGCGCGGCAGGCAGCAGGTGCTGAGGAGCGCTGGGGCTGAAGGTAGAGCTGTAGTCGCTGCTGTATCCGCTCAGGGGTGATGATAACCCGGCTGGGTTCTGTGGATCCACCCAGCTGGATCCCATGTCCCACCAAGCTGGAGAGCCGCTCTCTCCCACAGGTTTCAACCATGAATCATATGGATGCATCCTCTGATATATTCCAGTTATGCTCTCCACGTGCGAGGGGAATTTGGTCAGAAACATCGTACGCTGAGCGTGCGCCGATTCAAGACTACGGTCTGAGGGTGGCACGGTGGTTTGGTACATGGAAAAGTCGTTGCTTGAAGAAGAAGAAGAGGAGGTAGCTGTCACAGAGAAAGCGGAGGTCTCTGTCGTGCCATTACTCCTGGAGGTCCCAAAAGAAACTCCGAGTGAGGTGGGGCTGGTATCGAAGAAGCTGTTGCCCTGAACGGGCCCCTTCCACGGGTGGAACGGTTTGCTGAGTCCCGGAACTCCATCTGAAGGAGAAGGAGTGTAAGAAACCGTGGGCTCGCCGATTCTGCTGCAGGTGGCAGCCAGCATGGCCAGCGGATTACTGCCCGCCCGCGGTTCTTCCTGAAGATAACACAAGCACGTTTAGTCAGGGGAAAGGCGTGCGTAAATACGCACAGACATTACTTGTTTATATCCATTTCTGGATGAAAATGGCATGCGTAAATACGCACAGACATTACTTGTTTATATCCATTTCTGGATGAAAATGGCGTGCGTAAATGCGCACAAACGGTTTAAATCTACTTCTATGAAATTCAGCACGCGTTTAAGGCAAAAGTTAGTCTAAATAACAGTTTTGTCACCAAAATACAAATAAAAAACTGCTTCAAAGCCAGCTAAAAATGATCTTCATTTACATTAAACGTGAACTCACCCCCAACAGAGCAGCCATGTACTGGTCTGGTGATGCAGCAAACGGTGTGGTTGTGTGTCCTCCTTCGTGCGCACTCTCTGGGACTGCATGCGATCAGTGCGCGTCCCGTCTCTCTCCTTTGGTAGTTGTAGCTCCTTCGTGACTTTGAAGTGCCGCTGAGCAGCTGATGACCAATCAGAAACCAGACCAGACTGTCTCCAAACGTCTGCGCTCGAGGTCGTCATAAATTTTAAACGTCAGGGCCAGCTAAAGTGGCATTTAGTGGTGGTGGTGTGGGGTGGGGGGGGGACGTGTAAGAAGTTCAAGACGAAACATCGAGGCCATGTTCAAAGCTGGTGAAAACAACTTAAGAATGTGGCAATAGTTTGTAAAATTCGTTTTTCACATGCACATGTTATTTAATCCCAGAAAAATGTCATTTTTTTCACAGAATCTTTTCATTTTTGTTACTTTATTTACACAAAAATGCACATCATAGCTCCTTTAAGTTCCAATTTCAAGATTTTTTTTAACTTCAAATTGAATCATTTTTTTCAAAAGCAAATAGTTTCAAAGGTTGGACACAAGCTTTGCCAGAATGTGTTTGAAGTGTTGTCTGATGTATTTGCTGGTGTGTTGTGAGGTCAAGCTTTAAGTCTGATAAATGGGGGTCTGATCCTTCCCTGCCCCTGGGGCGCTTCCTTCCCTCCAGGGCGACACCGCCACTGCCTCAGCTATTTCATCTCCTCCATCATGAAACTAATGCATGCTTAGAGAATCAATCTTTTTCTGTGTCAGTGACAATTTTGTTGAGCAACTTTTCTCACAGTCAAGCACAGACGTGCGCAGGGCGGAATGACACAAACGCAAGTACAGGTCAGGGGCGGAGAATGGACAGCCAATCTAAATGAAAAGATATAAAAATATATATTATTGTTTTTAATATCAAAACAGCTTTTTTTTCCTTTTTGCTGAGGTGCTAGCATTAATGCTTAAAAAATAGATTTTTTAAATCTTTGTTAATAATAAAACTAATTTTGACGCAAAAATAAACATCTAAATCCCTTTTAAAATTATGTCAAAAGTAATCAAGAAATCATTCGATTTATTTATTTAATTAATGTTTATGTGATCTGTGACATTGATTTTAATGTTGCAACAAGACAAAGAAAGTAACTAAAAAACTAAGAAGAATGACCAGTTTTGTTAAAGTAAAACAGCTAAAAAGTTTTACTCTTTGTGACATTAAATATGTGGGGTTATGGACCCAGGACATTTGTTGGTTTTGTGTTTGGGTTCCACTTCCTGTTTTATTTTGTTGTTGGTTGTTACTTCCCTCCTTAATTGGCACACCTGTTTTCACTTTCCTCATCCCCTCCTCCTGTTATAAGTCTTCGTCTCCCCTGCACTGGTTGTCGGGTGGTTTTTGTACCTTCATGAGTTTGTGGGCAGTTTTTGAGGACTTTTCTCAAATAAATGAAAAACTTTGCAATTACTATTGCCGTCTGCATTTGTGTCCTCACGTCAACCCTGACATTACCACCCGACCTGTAACATGGACACAGCAGACGCGGAGACGTCACGGGCACTACTCCGCCAGCAAGAGGTGCAGATTTCTTGTCTTCGTCAAGGGTTGCTGGAGATGTCAAGCCATCAGAAGCGACAATTTGCCGCGTTGGGTGAGCGTTTTGAACAACTGGCGGAGCGGGTCCAACATCCACCGTCTTTCCCTTCGCCACTCCCATCGCCTCCCATGCCGGTCCAGGGGACCTTGGATGGAGTTCCTGTCGCTCCTGCTGCACAGCTGGCCCGCCCAGAAAGGTTTTCCTGGGACTGCCGGGCCTTTATTACCCAGTGTGAGCTCCATTTCCAGTTACAGGCTCCTCATTATCCTACGGAACAAGCCAAGGTGGCCTTCATTATATCTCACCTCACCGGCAGAGCCGGAGCATGGGCTACCGCCGAGTGGCAGCGTGGAGCCCCTACCTGCGCATCTCTCTCGGCTTTCCTGGAGGCTTTCCAGCAGGTATTTCATCATACCAAGCCAGGCAGAGAGGCAGCTCGTGCGCTTATGAAATTAAGACAGCGGGACAAAAGGGCAGCTGACTATGCCATAGAGTTCTGGACCTTGGCCTCCACTAGTGGTTGGGACACTACTGCGCTCACGGACGCTTTCGTGGAAGGACTGTCCGAGGAATTAAAGGACAGACTGATCTCACTGGAGTTGTCATCTGCCTTGGAACCTCTCATCGCCATGGTTATCAGGATAGATAACCGATTACAAGACCACAAGGAGGAGCATGGCAGGGTGGTTCCCCGCCTACATCGCAGGCCCACCAACTCACCTGCCTGTGCTGTTTCTCCCGCAGAACCCCCGTTACAAGTGCAGGAGGAACCCATGCAGCTCGGACGGGGCAGACTGTCTGTTTCTGAACGGCGGATGGCGGCAGGTGAGTGCCTTTACTGTGGTAGGCAGGGTCATTTCTGCAGGCAGTGCCCAAAACACCTCTGCTCGTCAGTAAGAGTGGGCGCGCTGACGAGCGGTGATTCGGCGCTCACCATTCCTAAACCTGCTGCCTGCTTATTAAAGATTCGGGTAATGTTCCATGGGAAGGGGGTTTCGGTCAAAGCTTTGGTGGATTCAGGAGCAGAGCAGAACCTCATGGACGCCGAGCTAGCTAAACAGGTCGGTCTTAAGTGCGAGTTGTTGCCCCGTCCTTTACAAGTGGTCTCCCTCAACGGTCAAGAGGTAGCCTCCATCTCACATATAACCGAACCCATTCATCTGATTATTTCGGGCAATCACCACGAACTTACCCGTTTTTTTCATTTTTTCCTCCGCCCAGAACCCACTGGTTCTGGGTTACCCCTGGCTTATGGCGCACAACCCAGTCATTGACTGGCCCTCCAGTCGGGTCTCCGGCTGGAGTGAGAGATGTCACACCACCTGTCTGCGCTCAGCTCGGCCTCCTGGGGAACACCCCGCTGTCCCAGTAGGGCGGCCGCCCTCACCTGACCTGTCCGGGGTACCGCCGGAATATCACAACCTAGCTGAGGTGTTCTCCAAATCACGAGCTCTCTCCTTACCGCCTCACAGGCCATATGACTGAGCTATTGAACTTCAACCTGGCGCTACCTTGCCTAAGAGCAGGTTATATAGTTTGTCTAAACCCGAGAGGGAGGTTATGGAACAATATATTGCTGAGTCTCTGAATTCTGGACTTATCAGACCGTCTTCATCACCAGTGGGGTCCGGGTTTTTTTTTGTTGGGAAGAAAGACGGGTCTCTCCGACCATGCATTGATTATCGAGGGCTAAATGAGATCACTGTCAGAAACAGTTACCCCCTGCCTTTAATGAACTCAGCATTTGAGGCATTGCAGGAGGCCAGGATTTACACCAAACTGGACCTTCGCAACGCTTACCATCTCGTGCGCATCAGAGCCAGTGACGAATGGAAGACCGCCTTCACCACTCCTTTAGGACATTTCGAGTATCTGGTTATGCCGTTTGGCCTCTGTAATGGTCCTGCTGTGTTCCAGGCAATGATTAATGATGTATTACGAGACTTTCTACATCGTTTTGTTTTTGTGTACCTGGATGATATTTTGGTTTTTTCCAGGGACGCCAGCGAACATCGGCGGCATGTTCGTCTGGTGCTCCAGCGGTTACTGGAGAATAAATTATTTGTGAGGGCGGAGAAGTGTGAGTTCCACTCTCCGTCTGTTTCGTTTTTGGGGTTTGTGGTAGCAGAGGGTGAGGTGAGACCCGATCCGGCTAAGGTGAAAGCGGTGGTGGAGTGGCCTACACCTGCTAACCGGAAACAATTACAGCGGTTTCTGGGGTTTGCCAACTTCCTCCGTCGCTTCATCCGTGGCTACAGCTCGGTGGCCGCGCCCCTCACGGCTCTCACCTCTACCTCTTCACCGTTCGTCTGGACGGAGGCGGCGGAGGCTGCTTTCAACAGGCTAAAGCAGCTTTTTACCTCTGCACCTATCCTGGCCCAACCTGACCCTTCCAGGCAGTTTATTGTTGAGGTGGATGCCTCTGATACGGGGGTGGGTGCGGTATTGTCTCAGCGAGGGGTATCTGAGGGTAAACTGCGCCCTTGCGCTTTCTTCTCCCGCCGGCTTACTCCGGCGGAGCACAATTATGATGTGGGAGATAAGGAATTGCTAGCAATCAAGCTAGCTCTCGAGGAATGGAGGCACTGGTTGGAGGGGTCAGCAATGCCGTTCTTGGTCTGGACAGATCATAAGAACCTGTCATATCTGCGAACTGCCAAACGGTTGAACTCCAGGCAGGCACGGTGGTCTCTATTTTTCAACCGATTTAATTTTGTGGTGTCCTATCGACCAGGTTCTAAGAATATGAAGCCGGATGCCCTCTCCCGACAACAGGAATCGGCTGTGCAAGACGGCCAACCAGCCTCTATTCTTCCTCCCTCCTGTGTGCTGGGTGCCCTCTCCTGGCAGCTGGAGAGGGACATTAAGGCTGCCCAGGTTCAGGAGCCGGACCCGGGAGGAGGTCCTCCTAATAAACTGTTCGTCCCCAGCTCACTCAGGCCCCAGGTTCTCCAGTGGGCTCATGCTACGCGACTCACCTGCCACCCAGGAATCTGCAGGACTGGCTCTTTTCTGCGCCGCCGTTTCTGGTGGCCCAGTATGACCAAGGACGTCCGGGACTATGTGTCAGGTTGTCTGGTTTGTGCCCAGAACAAGGTCAGTACGCACCCGCCTGCTGGACTATTACACCCACTGTCCATCCCGGGTCGGCCTTGGTCACACATTGCTCTGGACTTTGTAACCGGCCTACCTCCTTCTGCCGGGAGAACCGTTACTCTGACTATTGTGGACCGTTTCTCTAAGGCCGCTCATTTTGTGGCTCTGACCAAACTCCCCTCTGCTGCTGAGACAGCTAGATTGATCATGAAACATGTCTTCAGGCTGCATGGCATTCCCACAGACATGGTGTCGGATCGTGGTCCTCAGTTCATCTCACAAGTCTGGAAGGCGTTCTGTGGGGCTTTCGGGACTACTGCCAGCCTGTCTTCTGGTTTTCACCCTCAGACTAATGGTCAGGCGGAACGGACTAACCAGGACTTGGAGGCCGCTCTTCGGTGTATCTGTTCCCAACGCCAGACCTCCTGGAGCTCCTTGTTGCCATGGGTGGAATATGCGCACAACTCCCTCATCTGCTTCTGGTATGTCCCCGTTTGAGTGCTCTCTGGGGTACCAACCCCCCCTGTTTCCCGAGCAGGAGACGGAGGTGGCCGTGCCGTCGGTTCAGCATCTATACCGCCGCTGTCGGCGTGTTTGGCGGGAGGCTCGGGCGGCCCTGTTGCGTTCAGAGGCTACCAACAAGAGGCTGGCTGATCGTTGACGCACTCCGGCACCTACTTACCTACCAGGCCAATCCGTCATGCTGTCCACCTCACACATCAAGCTTCGGACGGAGTCCAAGAAGCTGTCCCCCAAGTACATCGGTCCTTTCGAGATCCTGAAGGTCATCAATCCTGTGGCGGTCAGGCTGCGCTTGCCCAGGTCCTTGCGCATCCACCCGGTCTTCCATGTCTCTCAGCTGAAGCCGCATGTTACGAGTCCCCTGCAGCGGCCTTCCTCTCCGCCACCCCCACTCCGCATCATTGATGGCCGGCCGGCCTACACTGTCCGTCGCCTGCTGGACGTTTGGCGACGGGGACGTGGTCTCCAGTATCTGGTGGACTGGCAGGGGTACGGGCCTGAGGAGAGGTCCTGGGAACCTGCTTCGCGGATTCTGGATCCTGAGCTCATCAGGGACTTCAATCGGCGGCACCGGGACAGGCTTCCCCCTGCGCCAGGCAGCGCGCCTTGAGGGGGGGTACTGTGGGGTTATGGACCCAGGACATTTGTTGGTTTTGTGTTTGGTTTCCACTTCCTGTTTTATTTTGTTGTTGGTTGTTACTTCCCTCCTTAATTGGCACACCTGTTTTCACTTTCCTCATCCCCTCCTCCTGTTATAAGTCTTCGTCTCCCCTGCACTGGTTGTCAGGTGGTTTTTGTACCTTCATGAGTTTGTGGGCAGTTTTCGAGGACTTTTCTCAAATAAATGAGAAACTTTGCAGTTACTATTGCCGTCTGCATTTGTGTCCTCACGTCAACCCTGACAAAATAGCCATGAAGTAAAAGTGTTTTAAGGACCAATTTAACACTTTATAAAACAAACGCCGTGCCAAAAATAGGATAGCACTCACATCCATTAGAAAAACAAGGATATGGCAAACATTTATGAAATTCAATTAGGTTAACCCTAAATAACTCTTGGTATCATAATTAATACACAAATTTATGAAACATTTATCTCATTAGCTTGATCAAAACTCATCGTTTATAACTTGGTCTTTGTTTTATGTCCTGTAGTTCATCATCATTCCCCTAGGCAGCAGAGCGGCTTTTCCTTCTCATTTCTAAAATGGCTGCTTCCATGAAATTTCAGAAACACTTTTGGCGGGAAAAGTTTAGCTAAATATCAAAGCTTAATGGTTAGAATATCTCATTTACTGGTATTCATTTTTCTTAATGACTATTTACTGCATTAAAAATGCAAATTTTGTTGATAATTTATTTATTATACAGTTACACCATGATAAAAATGACTCAAAATTGAGAGTGTGTAAATAAGGTGTTTTCTTTCATATTTTTGCCTCTTAATCTAACACTTTTGTGAGCAAAAACTTACCAAATCACCCAAAATATCAGAATTGATAATAAAATATTCACTTTCTTTAAAGTTCTTGATGTTTTACGGGGTTAAATAAAAAAATATTGTTAGTAAATGATATTTCATTCAAAACATCTGTTATTGTTATTTAATGTAGATGGGATGTTTGTCTCAAATAGGTCAAGCTGCTAACACAGGACTATTTGTGATTCTTTTGGTTCCTTTTTTCAAGTCTGTTTTCTTTCTACTGCTAATCTAAGTAAGAGTAAAGAGATCAGCAGTGTTTCCTCCCTCAGTCAGCTTCTCCAGTTCATCCACGGCGATACTTTTGAATAAATCATTTTAGTCTGGATGTTAAGTGACTCCAAAAACACTATTCTATAAAAGCCTTTGTTTAAACTGAGTACATACAGGTAGGCTAAAAACAGTGCAGCTTAAAGAGAAGGTTTTCCAAAGTTGACAAATAATTTAGTTCAGGAGGCACACCTAAGTAAGACAAAATGAGAGGCTTCCATGGTGGTGTCTGTTTTTGACCAAAGCCTGAGGCATTGCCGTGTGCACAGGTGGACTTTACAGTACGTGACCACCCCTCCCTTTAACCTGATCGCCATCCTCACACGCCACCCAAACAGCTGTCCCTCTCTTTTAGAAGCATTCTTTTCCCACACTGAAAGTGTGTGTGTGAGGGGGTCTGTGCGTGCTAAAGGCGCCCAATGAAACCCTGTCTGAGCCTCAACCTGTTCCTTTGGCAAAGATAATGACCACATTATTACGCGCCATCGGGCGTCGACAAAAAAAGATTGCCATGTGTTTTCCAAACACTTCGTGGGCATTGAGACAGAAAGAACAGAAAGAAAGGAGTGAAATAACGATCTGGCACTTCTCAGGGTGAGTGGAGGGGGAAGTGTTTTATTTGAACAAACCCCCTTACCCTTGGGTAGTTCTGGTAGCCATTTTGGTCAGGAGAATAGGCAGGAAATCCACAGATTTAAGGAGATGCTACCAGAACACAAACAGATGCGTTCAGTCATGTGACCGAGCAGACTTTGAGTATAAAGCTTTTTTTTTTTTTTTTGTAATTTGTCTTTTCGTGGCCTTGAAACTCCTTAACAAGTTTCACAGATGAAGGAGGTAATCCAGGTGAGTGTGTGCCAGGATGTGCCTGGAGCAGCTCCTCCTCTGCTTCCTGTAATTATTGCAGTGAGAGGGCACGTCGTCCGTCTGTCAGCAACAGGCTGATGGATGACAGTGGTGGTGCAGCGAGGAGAATTGTTCAAGCTTTCCTGATTACATTTTTTAGATTCCCTTTTTTTAAGCCACCAATCAAGAACCAGTGAGTTTCTTTGCAAACTCTGGATTTTTCTACTATTTGTCCTCTCCAGAATGTCCCAGAGCATAGACTTGTTATAGTCTAAAAACACAGAAGTAGCTCCTTTTTTTCTTCTACACCAAAAGCATTTATTAGGAAAACTTTTTATAAATGATTTATGTGTAGTGATCTGATCATTTTTTTATCTGTTAGTAAAAGGGTTTGCAGTAGTCCTTTAATTATGATTAGGTCATTTTTAGCTAAAATCTATAAAGTTATGTCCTTTTCTAAGACACAGTTTCTGCAGAAGTTCATTAGAAATTTCCCTCTGAGTTGTGAGCAACCCCACCCCCCCTTCCTCTCCCTTTTTGCTGAGAGCTTTCAGTTTACAAGCTCTTCTGCTGGGTTACAGCCCCTTACACCCTAACCTAACATTAACGGCGCAACAAAAACGGAGCTATCCAGCCGTACAGTTTTGATCCAGATTCCAGCTCAGAGAAAAACGAAGACGTACATGGATGTAGTCATCTACAAGTGGATGCATCGGATTGGAAGGGAGCAAATAAGCTCTTTTTCAAACCGCATTTTTTTGCGTCTGCTCCTGATTCACAACAATTTAAATCAAGAAATACTCAGAAATTACATTTTATGCTTAATTGTCTTTGTCATCAGAAAAAATCTTTATTCATGTAGATTTTCAAACACACAAATGGTCTGCAGAAATAAGGTTTTCTGCCAAGTGTTGATTGTGCTCATGTGAAAAAGCATCTGCTCCCTCTCTGATATAAAGCACCCATTGTGTGTGTAAAGAAATGAGTCACCTTTTGTTTTGTTTTCCTTTTTTATTTTCCCGGTTGGCCATAATGAGCAATGTCAAGTTTATTTTGTGAAGAGGAAGATTTTGAGATAAATGCCACCTGTTTTGGCTCTGTGGCAACCATGTGAAGCAGGATGTAAGGACAAGCAAATTTTATGAGTGTATGTATTGCTTTCTGTTGGGCATTTTTGTGTAGAAATTGTGATAAACAGATAAATTTTTTCCTTGAGTAAATATTGCAGAACGATGCTTTTTCCCGGCTTTTTTTCTGCTGGGGCGTGTTGGGGAGGGGGAATTTTTTAACCCAGAAAAGCTCTTCACTTCAAAGAATGGACAGAAAATTCAAATGTTTTAGAATCGGGACATGTTTAAACCATTTAATGAAATCCACATACAAAAAAGAGTTGGAATGTTATTGTTTTTTAAATTGGATATATTGATTATGATCCATTGGGGAAATTTGAAATTGCTTGCTCACAACAATGTTAGTATAAGATGCAAAAATATTGACATGAGTGTTCATGAAAAAGAGCACCTTATTAAAACCCACGGTCTCAAATTTGATCCACATACTTTTAGCATGGTGTACCTGTTTTAAAAGGAATAAATTATTAATACATTTTATATTCTTTTAATTCAAAAAATAGACATTAAAAAAACATTAACAATAAATGAGCTATTCTCACCAGAAAGTTTTTAAAATTAGCAAAGCTTTTCCCGCCAAAAGGGTTTTTGAGATTTCATGGAGGCAGCCATTTTGAAATGAGCAGGAAAAGCCCTTGTGCTGCCCCTACTGTATGAACGATGAACTGCAGGGGCAAAAAAAAAAAAAACATAGACCAACAAATATTTTAAAGTTTTGAAGGAAAGTTTTGATCATGCTGATGAGTTAGGGATTTCAGAAGTGCATTTATCAAATATGATACAAATGCTTAGGGTTTAGCAGGTGTTGAAATGTGAAGGATAGGTGATTTTGAGCATGATTAATTCGTGAATCTACCTGTAGAAATTAATTTTATCCTGTTGGGCCTCTCAGAAATGTTCATTATTGTCTGTTTTTACCTGGACTAGAGGTCATGCAGCAAACGGAAGATGAAATTCAGTTTTACTTCATAGCGTAGGTAGCAATTCTCTTGCTACAATCAGAAATCTGGTCTTTTTTTTTTAAGAGTTAGTTTAGTCACACATCACTTTTCTACCTGTCAACACAGAGGTGGAGAGCAGCACATGATTTATAAAGAGGAGGAAGGAGAGTCATGCAGATTAAGAGATACTGTGATTATGATTGGTAAGAGGGGTAAATGAAAGGCTTTAATTCAGTGCAGACATACTCTCATGACAGTCGACACAGTGGAGTTCATTTGAGCATCCTCATCAGTGCTCGGTGTGCCATGAACTAACGTGCTCCTCCATTATCTGTTAATTACTCTTGCAAAGCTGCTTGTTAGTGCAGAAGAGCTGCTCTGCGTGACACCAAGACACACCAGGAGAACGATTCTCAGTGATAATTAGAAAAGCCGTTTTGTTGTTACGACGCATCAGAATAATTACTGTCACACACTCAGAAAGCTGTTGTTGTAGCACACCTGCATTGCAGGGAATGTGTCGCTGTCTTCCAATAAAGAAAAAGAATTGTAAATAAATAAAAAATAGTAACAATCCTTGAAGTTATGTGGTATTGTGCAGAGTGTCTGGAGAAATCCATTGACTGTAAATAAGTACTGGATTGAGTGAGTGTGAAAATGACTTACTTCCAGCTCAAATACAATTTGATACAATTTACAAAATAAAGTCAATTCAGCTGGCATTTTTACGCAATGCGAACGCCACCATGCTGGAACCAGTCAACATCAGTAAGTAGTGATTGGTTTGAGCCACTCTGAGTCACCCGCTCTTGCCCATCAGGAGTGAGCTTGTTGGAAGGTCACACCCCAAAAGCGGGCCACATAAACCCTGTCAATCAAAAGATTGACAGGTTTTGAATGTTCAATCTGAGGCCACATCATTTTATTGAGGCATGATTGACCAGGTCATTACACGACTAATTTACAATAAAGAAAAAATATAAAGAAAATTTATAAGACTGCAAGATCATGTAGAAAAAAAAAAGACTAGAATAGAATGACTGAGTAACACCTGTTTGTTTCTCAATAGAAGTCTATGGGATTTTGGCTTCTTGGAGCCAATACGTACTTCCTGTTTGGAACATAAGGAGGGAGGGATCACTCTGTCCAGTTTTCATATACAGTCAATGGAGAAAACCGAGACATAAGGAAAACATACAAACTCCACACAGATTTAAACCAGGGCCTTCTCGCTAGTGAGTTAAAAGTTCTAACCTCTACACCTGTACTGCAAGCATTACAGCATTTATTCAGCACTTACAAAAACCAAAAAACACATTAACAACAATTGATGAGAAGAGGAATTTAAATTACAATAACGTATGTGCTTCCAATGTTTGGTGTGCAATCAGAATGTTGTAATTAAAAAGGTCAGTGTTGGCCTAATAATGCAACTCATCATCAATGGAATTCTCAACCAGTTACAGTTACAGTTATAAAATGGCTCCGTGTGAACTTAAATGGTCCATTCACCTAAAAGACAAAGCTGTAACTCTTATTAAACTTCTCCAAAAGTCTCATTTCCACATTCTTTGAGTTTGTTTGCACCTCCACTCATTCCCACAAAACACGCAATAGATTTGTAAAATAAAAAAATACAGTGTTTTACTTAAAAGTTTCCACATTTTTATGAACATTAGAGACATTAGAGAATTTTTGGGATAATGAAAATGAGAGATGTGCCATGTTTTCTTTATTAGCAGACTGCTCAGAAGCACAGAAGTTTACATTTAAATTTAAGTAATATGTTTTTTTAAAGTTATTAAACCGATGTTATATTTTTTCCAAGCGCTGTCAGCTACACGCTAACGTAGATGACTGGCGACTATTGATGAGGTCATCAAGCGGCAGTTATGTCTGCATTTGAATACTTTATTTATTCACGTCTCTCAGTGTGTTGAGATCTCAAAAGTGACTTTGAGACTTGTTGCACCAACCAATCAAGGACTCAGCTTTAGCGTATAACTTATTGGGTAGTGGGTAGAGTCCAAAACCATCTTGAACTTTGTAATATTTTTATTTTTCCATCGAGACAACAATAAAGAGATTGCTTATTTGTTTTGATTTCTTCACTCCTCAGACTAATGCGGAACTGCAGTTTGTCCAACTGAATCACAAAGAGACGGAAGTACCGCTGAAAGCGCCCGTCTTTCAGATGCACCGCCTGCAGTAGATGAACCTCACCGCACTGGGAGAATCTCTGAATGATCTCATGAACTCAGACATGGAGACGATGTTTTTGTAGAGCTCTTCAAATGTGATAAATCAGATCTTTCAACATCTCCGTGTCTTCATGCATTGTAAATGACATATGGAGTCAATGCTTCCATGTGGCGTTCAGGCTAAAAACCTGACGGTAGATCCTCCCACAGACGACTGGAGCATCAAGTTTATGAACACATTTTTGGACAAACGTCAAATTGACGTGTGTTGAAAGAGTGGTTTGAATTTGACGTGCAAATCGCGTTCAGTGTGAATGCAGGACTGTGTGTTGTTTAAGTGTTCATTACAACCTGTCGTCCGCAGCATGCCTGGAGAAAAAATGTGCACTCTACAGGCTCACCGAGGGCTCTACAATCTTAAAATTTCATTCTAGCCGTCTGTGTGCCCTGCACAAACCCATTTTTCTCCCACAGACAACTTGTCCCTATCTGTAAGTGCAGTTGTGTCTACAACATTAAATAAGCGATTTGAAGGTTTGATTCTGTAATCTTTAGGTAATCCAAAATAGATCCAAGGGGTAAACATATTTATAAATGAAATTTCACCAAGCATTGTTGATGTAGAGGTAGCAGATGAAGAAGTAGGAGTTGAGGGCCCATATACAGTGTTTCAAATGAGTCCGCTTCCCAGGCCGGCTTTACGATGAGCTGTAAATGTACAATCCTCTGCATACCTGCAACGTCTCCCAGCTCCAAAGGAGCAGACATCACTATGCCCAAACCTCACTTCCTGCTCTCCCTTCTTGATTAAAACCTGTTCATCCTGGAATCTATGTTCTTTGCACTAATAATACAATTCATCCCTCTGTATCTCACACACACACACATACATCTAGCTCTTTGACTAGGAGATTCATTTACTCGTGTTCATTTTTCAAGTTTTTGGTGACTTCTTGGTGTTTAATGCATACGCGTCTGTTGATTGATGCGTGGAAGCCCAGCAGCACAATCATCAGTTTCCAGGCAACATTTTTCACTTTCATTACTGATGGATGGACTTAGTTCTTCTGATCACAGCTGCCTCAGTGATTGGGAAGCTAGGTCATCATGTGTGTATTGAAGTGTGTGTTTGTATGTAAGTGTGTCCAATGGGCCAACAGTCCATCCGCCTGCATGAGGGTAGCAGTGAGTCGACCACACTTGTCAACTTTCTTGAGATTTAAATGTGTTTTTCTAGAAGCTTTTTACAAGACTTTCAAACTGAAGCAACATTGATCAGGTCTTTCTTTGCTTATACATTTCACACGAATGTCAGAATACGGGCTATCTTATGTTGTAAAGTTTTTTCTTATCTATTTTGGGGTTTTTTTGGTTCTGTGTCCATTTTTACCCCACACTTCACAGGAAAAACTGCCTATTTTTAACTGAAGAATACGACCAAGGTTTGGCCTTTTCTATCTTTGGCCATCCCAAAGCACGCTTTTATCTAATTTTGATTCATTACAGCAATGTTTTGCTCTCCTGCTTCCAAAATGAAGTAACCTCAAAATGTGTCCACGATTGTGCACCTGCGATTGTGCACCTCCAACTTATTTTGTCATTCAGTCATCAATCAACTACACAAACAAGACAAGTATTCACCAAGGTCTGCAATGCTAAAAGATGATCTGATGGTGTAGAAAAACTGCATCACTTTGTTGAAAGCTTGCACACTGTTTCTGTTACTATCTAGATTGTTATTGGAGTGAATTTTGTGATTACTGGTCATCTGTAAACAAAAACATAAATAAAAGCGATTGTAAAGTTGCAGAGTTTATTTTATATCCATCAAACGTTTTAATCAGTACTCTAAAGTACGTCTAAAACTATCCAAAGTTTAGACAGCTACAAGTAGACGTGTGGGAGACTTCTACGTGCAGACACTTTTCAGAACACTATTGGCAGACCTCAAAAAGATGAACAAAACAGAGTTGTCCAACAGACATCTACAATAGATATATAGTGGTCATCTGATAGAGAGCTTGCACCCAGTAGGTTAGGGCTCTATAAAAGTTGCTTTAATTGTGTAAACATCGGAAAGTAATCTTTCTGAGTTTTGTTTTAGCAGTAAAACTTTGATTTAATGCCTCTAATCATGCATACATTTGAATGTAATTGCATGCAGAGTAACAAACACACTCTCCCTCCAGGCTGTGTGTCTGGTAAAGTAGTACTTTTCCCACTCCACAATGCCTGCCCTAAAATTAAGAGGCTGGGGGAGCAGAGGAGGAAAAGAGGTTTAGAAAAGCCCTAAAAGATGGTTTGATGTTAAATTGACTGGAAAGGATCTGCTTGCTTTTCATGCTAATTGCCATGCAACAAATTGGTCATTTATCCTGCAAAGAAATGCTAATCAGAATTGCCAAAAATGTGTGGTGAATATAAAGTTGAAACCTAAAGGTTTCTCAAATCTAACATTAGACAAAAAGAAATAAAGACAGACATTGGTAAAAAAAAAAAAAAGAAAATGCAGATGATTGTAAAATTTTTAGTGGATTTTATGTTCTCCTTGCTTCTCTGTGGCAAATTGCCAGGTGGTCATATATTGCTATGTTGCGTTTTTAAATGAATTGCATCTAAAATAAATGTTTCCTTTTTTCGCTACACACGCGCATCGCCTCTGGGTTGTGATTCAGGGCACACACAGACAACCAGAAACAAGAGGCTGGCGTCAGCTCAGCCAGGCCTGCAAGTTATGTCAAGTCCGTCCACGCACATTTCCACACTTATCTTGGGATCTTTATAGTGTGCTGCACCCTCCACTTAGTGCTGCTGTAAAGGTCTTCTTCTGCTCATGCAAGAGAGCCATCTTCAAAGAGGTCTACACACGCACACACCAACACTCGCTGAAGATCCATGCAGACTTCTGAGAGGTCTTAATCATTTCACATTTAGCTTCAAAAAGACTTTTTAAGTGCACTGTTTGAAAGCATCTCTGCAGGGATTCTGTCGTTTTAAAAGTCTTTCACTGCAGCTTAGTTCAGCATCTTTGAGAGGAGATTTCATTAAACTATATTTGACTTCATTTATGAAGTTTATACCACAGCAAACAGCATCTATCTTGTTACTTGCAGCTAATAACTTTTCTGCCTGGCTGCTTATAATTTAAACATCTGTGTAATTTTGGATCCATCATCTGGTATTATCAGCAGCATTTGGAACTCCAGCTGAGATGATTAATGAAGTTGCAATCCAACAGTTCACTATTAGTATAAGGTCCTTCCATTGCCTTTCAGAGAGGAACTGTTTATCTAGACTTGCGACCTTTTTTAGCTCCAAACAGCCAACAACGAAGCAATTAATATGTGATTTTTTCAGTTCAGTGCATACGTCCGATCTGTACAGCACACGTACTGTCTGCAGATACATGCAGAGAAAAGGAAGTTCGTGTCATCTGATAATACACGTTATGTTTTTGCACGTAGATACATTCTGTGCATTCTGGTCATTCAGACCGAGCCTTTGAAGACGTATTTGAATAGCAGGACTTGTAATTACTGATAGTTTTTACTCCGACTGTTAATGTTGGAACAAAGACCTGTGGGCAGTGCAGTAAACGCCTGGAATTTTTTGGTTTTTTGCGCAGTTTTCAAACATGCCGCAGTGTAATTTCCAGACATTACCTGCTGCTGATCACCATTTTACAATAAATCATGAGTCTAAATGTCAGCTATAATGGTACGGTCCTGGCATCACACACAAGAACTTGGTTAAAAACGCATGTGGTTTGAGTCAAGTAATGATCAAAGAGCTGCAGCAAATACTTAATTACATTGGAGAAAACTATAAAAAAGTCAACATTTTCAGAAACATTTGAGCTTTTTGAAAGAAACAATCTACCTCACTAGAGTCACGTTCATTTTTCTGATAAAAAAAAACTACGGATGATTTAAAAAAAATTGCTATAAACAGTTACTGTGAATGATCAATCCCTGCTCTAGTGATCTGATCAATTCACCTTTTAAAATTTTGACAAAAATAGATGAAGATTCAGTTAAATAATAAGTGCAATTAATGAAATTTCTAATAATCTTTAACAGAAAACTACAACTAGTGTTTTTGGCATCTTTTCTTTAAAATTTCTCCACTAAAAAGCACACTTAAAAGCTTTGACTTTTTGCCCCAGATGTCTCATTGTACCTACCTTTTCCGGTTTTTCATTGTGTTTATTTTTAACCTTTCTGTTTGTTTACTGGAAATTACTGTTGTTTTTCAAAATGTTTTTTTATATTTTGGTTTCTGGAATTTTCTTTTGATTTCTTAAATGTAAAGCTGTTTTTTTATTATCATTATTATTATTTGTTTTGCTGTTTTTATTTGTTGTTGTGATCTTTAAAATGCTTTTGCGTCAAGTGATATGTTGATGTGGTTTCAACTTCAGGGCCACCGTACTTACAGGTAGCTTGTAACAAACAAGTTCCAGAGCTCATGAACGCAGTTAATTAAGTCTGACTCACTGACTGACTTATCTCTGACTCTTTTGTCTCGCTTAATGCCCGCATAGCTCAGTGCGCCTTCACTGACATAAGTTTCAAAATATACCATTCATTGGCCATGCCCCTTACAGTCCCATGCGCCCTATAGTGTAGAAAGTGAATTAAACCAAAGTAATTTCTACATGCTGGCAGTCTACAGAGAAAAACTTCCATTGTATCTTTAAAAAAGGTCAAATTTCAGTTTTTGGTCAGATATTACCCTCCTGGTGTTAAAACAACAAAAAAGTTCTGAAGTCTGATTATTCAAACATGTAACAAAAGAAGCAAAGAAAAGCAGCTTTAAAGACAAGTTACTTTTTCCCGCTCTTGTTTGTGAAGTTAAGTTACATAATTTATATTATATTTAATATTTATATCTTTATTGTATTATACATTATATATATTTATATTACATTTTAAAAACAGTTACAAATCATATAAAGACAAAAAAGGAAACTTTAGAGAATCTATGATTTATTAATTTCTTTATTTTAATTCTGTGATATTGTGAGGATTCTGTGCTTAGGTTTTGTGATGCTTTTGTCATGTTTCAGTTTATTTATTAAATGTTTTTACTTTTCTGCCACCTTACCTGGTCTCCTACATTTTGGATCCTCCACACCACCACTGTTCAAGAGATCAAGTTGAAAAAATTGAATTAGTATCATTTTTAGGGTTGTGTATTTCTCCTTCACATAATTCAATATACTTCTCCATGTACGGACCACAAATCGATACTTAAACAATTCAACCAAATTTGTGGCGAAACAATACAGTCTGATTCTTCTGCCTAAATGAATACACTCCAGATATTTCTTTTTATCCATTTGGCATTTAAAACTAAAAAGGAAAATGCATTTTAACAGAGAAACTTTTTTTGGTACTTTTTTATTTTATTAATCAATGTCTAAAGGATGTAACGGCGTTAAACAGAGCATTTTGGGTCCTTTAGAGTGTTTTGTGCTTTTAAAAAAAAGTGTCATTTTAATTTAGTCAGATGTTGTTTGAAGTGTTGTGGAGAAAAGGGCTTGTCCTATGTTTAGTGTGATTCACCTTCAGCCCATTGTAAATGACCCAACTTGGTGGAAACATCACATGTACATAAAAAAGAAGAGAAAGTGTCAAAGTTTAACAGAAATTATTTACTTCATGACCAATTTTATACCTTTTTACCAGTATAATTTTATTCATATTTGTGGTTTTCAATCGATTCTGCTGTTGCTCCCAGTACTAGATCCATTTTTTGACTAATTTCTGCATCCTTTACATTACTAATTATTTTTAAACTTATTTGTTCTCATCCTCTATGATTGATTGCTGTCAAGCAACCTTGAATGTCTCACTTGTTGCAGCAATGAAAACTAGGGTTAACATTCCACTGCGTATAATTGCAAAAGACAATTTCCTCTGACATTTCCTCTCTGAGGTTTTCGTAAAACAGAAAGCATGCAGGTAAGCAAACGAACACAATCATGGAATCATGCTCACAATGTGAGACTGTTGTGGGCACACTATTCTGCAAGTCATTTTAATTAAAGACTCAAAAATCAGGGAGGGCGTGGCAGCCAGTTTCCGATGTTGTCAAAGACATCTACACTTTTGTTTTTGTTTGTTTGTTTTTTTTTTGTTTTTTTTTTACAAAAGTAGGCTAAATACAAAAGCTGGGATAAAGATAGTTTTAAAGGTAGGATGGCAAGTAGCATCAGACATTTGTTTATTAAAAGCCATCATGAACTGATCAGTCACAGTTTCAATACTTCTACAAAAGAAAGAAATTTCTGGAATATTCCTTCATCCATTTATTCATTCATTCATCTTCTTAACCTGGATCATTGGGTTGCTGGAACTTACACAGTTGCTAATGGGCAAAGGCAGGGTAAACCATGAACAATTTGTCAGTCCATTACAAGGTGTTTCTGATTGTGTTGGTCTGGAGTATTCGGACCACTAGGGTGGGGGTCTTTAATCTGAGCCTTTTTCCCCCTGCTATGGTGGCTCTATGGTTTAAGAAAAAACAGTTTTGTATTTTAAAAAGTAAATAAGTAGTAGATAAAAAAGTAAATTCAACATTTATTTTGAAATTTATAAAATAAATCGTATTTTATTCAACAAACAGTTGAAGGACAGTACTTATGACAAGGTTCCTGCATAGCCGTAATCCTCCAGCAATTCATCAGTCTTTCATTGTGCACCAAATTCATACAAAAACACTTTGACAGATTTTTGAGCTCTGTGTACTACAGAAAATCAATTTGAGGTCAGTCAGCAAAACCAGAATTCAACCCTATGATCCAACACACTGCACACAATTTTTTACCAAATTTAAGGATGTTAAATGCATCGTATGGTTCAAAAATCATGGTAGGGGTCACTCAGTTGCTCTGATTTAGATTTTGTTCTTTAGATTGGTGCATTGTTGTCTGAGATGCACCACAAATAGTCAATAAACTGTTTTCATGATTACTGCTGACATTATTCTAACTACTGCTACATTTGCTGCATTCAGATGAACAGCAAAAGGTGTCTTTTAATTTGAAAGGAAGTCATGTGAACCTCTGTCAAAAGGTGTAAACAATTTCCTATTATGGATCTGGTGCTGCACAAAACATTATTAGAAAGAGAAAAATCTTCACAAATCAGTTTAGATCATTATCAAAGATTCACCCCAGTGTGAGATTGTAAAAAAACATACATCTTCATGGGCTACATTAACTGTTAGAGTTTGTGTCAACTTTAAGAAAATAATGACACTACAAGCAACATAAGTTGAAGGTAAAGCTAGCTATTAATCTCTCACAAAGTTGATTTGGTTTGCTCTGCTTTGTTTCAGGAGTCACAAAAACCAAGGTTTTGAAACCAAACACAACTTCAATCACACAACTAAATCTACAAAATAATAGTTAGCAATTAAAAAAATGTAACAAAAGATGTCGTGACGACACATTTAAGTCTAAATGGCAAAAGCATTAAAGAAATGGAAAGAAATAAGTGGAAAAATAGAAAAATGAAGGAAACTGTGTGTGAAAAATTCAACTTGAATGTATTTTTAAAAATAACACGCATCTCACCAGCTCAGATAGACTGCTCCACATTCAGGAAATATGTTTCATTCAACACTTTCCATTGTAGAGTTTTCTAAAAATAGGAGTGATGCTTTTGTAATGTGGCATGGCAAATTTTAAAGAGCTTGTAAGACAGGAACCCACTCCCATGTTTACGTTTGCACCGCTGGTTGTATTGATTTCCATTGAGATTTTTCAGGATAATCCCAACCAGTGTTCCGCTCTAAACCTTACGAGGAGCCTAAAATTTGCATTCCGGATCACTGGAACGTACCAAAAGTCCTAAATTAGGCCAACAAGACGTCAAAAGGTAAGTGATTATAGTGGCAGAAATGAATAAAATCAAGAGCGTGCATAATGCACACACAAAGCCACTCTGACACGCACACACAAGTACAGAAAAACATCAAGTCATACAAGTCATAAATCATTCTGCTTACAGTTTAACTTTTTAGGGAACAGAGACATGGTGACGCCAAGGTTGTGTGTGACAAACACACTTGTGAGCATCAGTGTGCGCTGAGAGATACACAACTGAATCCATGCACTGACTCACACCTCCAAACATGCATTCATATCTTTTTCCAAAGAAAGTGTTTAACCATAAAGTAAATAAAAAAGAGGCACATATCTTAAAATTAAATCTTATTTCAGCTTTGATTCCTGTGAAAAGAAGCTACAAAGTATCAATACTGTGTTATCAGTCTCAAAAATAAGTTTTATGAGAAGTTCTTTCAAGTTGTAAACCTAACTGATATCTGGCGCCATCTAGCGGTTACCATTGGGAAGAAGATTTCAAACAAAGTGAACCTAATTCAAGATTTTCCTTGCGTCTTTTTAGCTCCTCTAAAATGTTTGAATGTTTAAATTTAAATGTGCCTGAAGGTTTTTATTTGTAAGCTTTGTTTCCCAGAAATTCTCCCATCATTTTTAAACTACCAGAGGAGATTATGCTGGCTTATTTAGCCGTGTCCGCTCCAGGAACACAGACTTCTATTTTGTACACCTAGTGCCTTTATCAGCACACATTCAAAAGCAGACAACTCCCCTTCTTTCAGACAGGGCCTCGTTGCCTAGCAACGACCTACCAAGTGGCCCAGGGGGCGGGAACACCAGGCTCAGCTTCCGCAATGATTACAGCATGTGTTTCTGGAACAGCACAGGTGTGTGGGTCTGTGTGTGTGGCTGTTGTTTATGTGTGACGGAGCTCCCGTGAAGAGCTGCCATGTCTCATGCGCTCTCACAAAGATGGAGAGGCTTGTTTGCATTCTCTCCCAAGACCTTTACAACATAAGGGAATTTTAGTAGGGTAATATGCACAACAAAAACATACTATATAGACAAGACTGACTAAAATAAAGAATTGAAAGTGGACTCTTCGTTGTACTGATTTGGGCAAAAGACTGAGCACGGTGCAGTAACAGAGCTTCTCACCTTTGTCCTTTGTGAACCAGGGCGGTACCACTCCATGCAGTACTAGGATGGAAAACACACTCAACCTAACAGCCTCAGTTCATCAACATGTGTTAATGTTGCACGTAATAAAATCCACTCCAATAAAAATTGTGTTTTTTTTATTGTTCTTAGTATGTTTTTTGGCATTTCCTGGACTGCTTGTTGCCCTGGCTGCACAGTAGGGTAGTGGTTAGCACTCTTGCCTCACAGCGAGAAGGCCCTGAGAATTGCAGCTGGGTCCTGGAGTTTGCAGGTTCTCAGCCCAGACACATGTTTCAAGTTAGTTTATGACTCTGAAATGCCCCAAAGGTGTGAATGTGAGTGTGTGTGTGGTTGTATTTTTGGTTGGCCTTGCAATGAACTGGCTAAACATCCAGGCTGTATCACACATTTGAGCCAAAGTATCTGGGATAGGCTCCAGCATCCGTGTATACCTTACAAGCAGGTTTAGGACAACAGGTTTAGCTTTAAATCTACTCTTCATTCTTCAATGAGTACATTCTTAAATTGTTTTTGTTACCTCATACTAAAAAATTGGGTTTTCAATCTTTAAAAACTAAAGAATTTGTGTGTACGGAGGAGCGGGGTCTTTCAATTAAGGTTTACAACCTTGTATGGTATGTTTGTGTAAACTGAATAGCATTTTTGAAAGAACACTGTTGTCCCACTTAAAAGAATGACAGAGGTTTGTAATGTGCATCATAGGTGCACTTTAACCGTGAGAAACTGAATTTTAAAAAGAAACAAGAACATTACATTGTACAACTTAAAAGTATTTATTTGTATAATGGTGCAGAAAATAAGTAGTTACCTCCGACAATCAAGCAAGATTTCTGTCTGTCCCTCACAGACCCACTTCTTTATTTTAAAATTATTTTATCCTCTGTACCTTATCTGCATAATGTCACCTGTTTGACACCTGTCCAAACCCTTAAACAGTCAAACTGAACCTTCTCCACCATGACCAAAACCAAAGACCTGTCTAAACTCGCTGCAGACAAGATTGTTCACCTAAACAAGACTGGAATGAACCAATCAACGATTGACAAGTAGTTTGATGAAAAGAGATCAACTGTTCAAGCAATCATTAGAAAATGGAAGAAATACAAGCTCATTGGCAATTTCCCTCCACCTGGGACTCTATTAAAGATATTCATTGACTGAATCTTTATTTTGACAAGAATAAAGTCATAAAATCCCAAAAAGTTGTAATTATGCGAGGAAAAACCCATGCTTTTTCAAAAATAAAAATTGGCTGTGTAAGCCTCCATCCACAGTACATGCCAACTTATTACATTAATGCACCTATTTATGGCAAATCTTACTGTTTTAGTTCATCACAGGAATCCATGTGCCACAATGCATTGGACTTCTGCTACCATATCCTACTGGGAAAATGGCGAGTCCACTGCAAATCCCTTGTGAGTCAAGAATGTTTTTCTGAAGAGGTCGCTTCTTGCAAAATCCTCTCAATGTTCATGTCTTTACAGTAAGTAAATGATGACTCACTAAAAGACTTATGCTGCGTTCACACCAAAAGCGATTTGCATGGAATAGACATCTACCTTCTCTGTTAAGTCAATGCACATGCACAATTTGAGGTCTTGCAGTGCAATTTCAGCATTCTGGTCCAGCAGCAGCTTAATCTGCATGGTGCTTCACCTCCAGAGCTAAATAATCCGCAGTTTGATGGAAAAAAACTCATCAACCAATCAGGAACTCAGCTCTGTCCCCTGACGTGTTCAAAGACGCAATCAGCAGGTGGAGTCCAAAACCAAGACGGGTAGAATCTGATCTTTCTTTTCCTGAACTTTATTTTCCTTCCTTGGACTAACGTGGGACAACTAGTCATCAAACTGGGCCACAGAAAGACAGAAGTACCGCTGAAAGCAGCTGTCATTCAGATGCAGCTCCTGCTGCAGGGCTGAACCTCACTATTTGAATAATCTCATGAACCCAAACATGAATAAATAATCCTGATCTCTCAACATCACCTGTGTCTTCCATGCACTATAAATGAGATATACACAGACAACTCCATGTAGCGATCAGGCTGAAAACATTTGGTGGTAGCTCCTCCCACACAGGTCAGGGGCATCAAGTTTATTAACACTTTTGGACAGGTATTGGCCAGCAGCTACTCCAGATAGAGATGGCTGACACAAATTTGACGCGTGAATCGCATTTGTTGTAAACTGTCAAATACTAAAGTACACAATGTGCCCTACATTTCTCACACTGCAGCATGATGTTGGTCCTTTTTTTGTTGTTGTTTGTATTTTTCCTAGTAATCTGATTTGCCTCATAAATGTTTTACTTTAATCTTGTAAATTCTCAATAATATATATAGACTATATAATTAAATTTACAAAATTATAACTATTATCTATTTACAATTATTACTACTATTAAAATATTGACTTTTTTTACCCATAATTCTTTTAGTTTATCCTTGTAAAACTTTTTACTATTATCTCACAATTTTACGTCTTTTTTTTTGCCTCTCCTTTATTCTCATAAAGTTTTGACTTTATTCTCATTTATTCATTTCTTTATTTTAGTTTTGATGGTGGACCTAATACTCACTAAACACTTTGCCGGTGGGCCGGTACTCAGTACCGGGACTTCTAAAAATGGCTCTTGAGAGTACCGCCATTTCTCCACGCCAGAAGGTACTGCCAGTACTCTCAGTACCCTAGAGATGTGACGTTCATTTTTTCCTTCCTCCCCTGAGTTTTACACGTTCACATAAATGCTCAAACAAGTTCTTCCCTTTAACTTCAGATGCAAATATCACAGGAGTTGTGAACACCGATTCACGGGAGAACCTCCATGAAAAAACAGAAGAGGAGAGAGAGTCGCTGCATGTGCGCCGAGGGGCGGGGGGCGCTCAGTCGTCATTGTGGAGTTGTAGTCATGAGATTTTCTGTTTATAAAAATGTTCTTTTTAAAAGTGAATAAATACAAAAAGAGCCAATAGAGCCAGTCTTTGGAGTGAACTGAGCTTTGAAATGAACTGATCCTAAAGATTTGGATCCCTAAGAAGAGCCATAAATCCCATCTCTATTCATAGTATAACAGTAGACTATCGTTCACCCACTAGCTTACAGAAGAAGGCATCAACCATTGATGTGTCTCACTATAACAATAAGCACGTGTGCATACGAGCTGTACACTTTTAAACACAATGTTTTTCAACACAAGAGGGTCATCCTCCTCTCCCTCCCTCTTATTCATGGTGCAGACAGAAATAAACATAGCTGGATAAACATCATATACTAAAGACAAAAACACAAATTTAAACCCCAATCCACCCAGACAAACAAAATGAATAGTATCCCACAATTCTTTGCCCTGCCAGATCTGACAGCAGGCCCAATGTTTCTGTGAGCATCGCTGCAATACATTAGGCGTGTTTGAGATGACCCAGGTGGACGCAGCGCATGGGAGGTGTATACTAGTTAGTTTTTCACTCCGACATCACGTCAATCATCATAAAAAATGTCATGAGAAAGGAGCGGGTGCAAGGTGCCCACTTAGGCAATACAGCTATATGACTACAAAACAATGCATTGTGGGAAACAGTGTCCTGACAGTTCTTCTATTGCAAAGTGATGCTGATCAGAAACGTCTGTAGCTCAATGAAGGACATCTGTGTATTTTGCAACTCTTTTTGCAAATAGTGAATCACTGATTTGTATTAATAAAAATGTTCATCGAAATCAGCATCACTCAGATTACTTATCATTTGAAATGATTTTACTTGAAACATTTAGTTATTTTAATTTTTCTACTGATAATCATTTAAGTCTTAATGCTAAACATCAGACTGACATTTGGATTTATGCAACAAAAGGAACGCATCAGTACAGGCAGCACAAATCACATGAGGTTATGTGTTTATTGTTGCCTTTTTGTCAGACCCCAAGTGCAGAAACGTGGACCCTAACATCTGTTGGAACCTTTTCTAAAGAGAACGACTAAGAACAATGTTTGCTATTGTATTTGCTGTTTTTTATTTATTCATTTATTGTGGCATGCTCTGGTTCATTTTTTATGTATACATCGTGAAGCTTTTATAGGACGGAACAAATTTACACATAATTTGTCATGAATGTTCAGTGTATGTTTCAAAAAGCTCCACAAAAATAAAAGTAAAGTAAACTGTTTTTAAGTTCTATTATTTATTATTTATATTTTAACATTCTTTTGACAGTCTTTTGATGAATTCATTTTTTTTTGTTTACAGCATCACTTCAAGAATATTTTACATTTTTTGTTACACTGTTGTTGTTGCCGGTTTGCCTATTATCAAATCAAAGTAAAATTAATGTTGTAATTGTAAACCCATTTAAAATATTTTTATGTACACAGTTAATGTATGACTACATTTATTTATAGATGTGACCTGAGCTTCCTCTTCCTTATTACATATTATGATGCATAGAAAAAAGACGTTTTTTATTGATCAAATTTTACATTCAAGATTCTCTGCATTTTATGTTTTGACTTCCATGAAAGAGAGTACCACCACTTCTTGCTGTCCACTTAAAGCACTGCTTATAATACTAATACTAATTAAAAAGAAAAATATATAATTTATTAACTTTTACAGTTGGCACAAGAAACAACATAGGCTAGTTCCTTATTGCATGAGTGTTATTTTATTGTTTTGCTGTAATAAAGCATGTATTTTAAAAAATCAATTAGCTTAAAATGTATTTATATTAAGGAACTATTCCATTCCGCGGATTCGTCTCTTTTAGAGCCCAAACTGCGTCCTGACCCCGACACAAACGCAGCACACCTCCATTTCCCAGTCGCCCAGCCCCCCCCCCCCATAAGACAGAAGTCCCCGCCCAATTTTCCCCGCCCGCTTCTGTCGCTCTCACAACAACTTGACTATCGCTTCAACTACAATACAGGCCCTCTCGGGAATTATGGGAAATGTATTTAAATCGGCTCCAGCTTATCCGAGAAGGCGAGGCTTCACCAAAATACAACTCCCATCTCGACCCTCGCACGCCGAGTCCCGTCATCCAATCTGAATATGTGGGAGGAGCGCGTCCGCCCACAAAAGCCACAGCTATCTACTCGTATCTCCCCCTTAAAAAAACAATAGTCCATGAAAAAAGGGAACACGCTAAAAATACAAAACCCGGTGACGATTTGGGTTCGGTGCACGACGGCCAGCGACGAGGCGTCCCCGCGTCGTGCGGCAGAACACCAGCGGTGACAGGCAGGAGCAGCGAGGAGGGTGTTGTCCTGATGCTTAAATGGAAGTGGGTGGGCCTCTACGGTCACACAGTGCCAACTTCTCTGTGGATATCGACCTGACAGGCATCAATTCGCTCGCGTATGGACTCTCTATCCGCTAACAGAGACGCGCGAGTGCACCGCGAGGAGCCTTGAGGCGCGAGGACGGTCACGCGGGCTCTCTGTTGTTTCCGTTATTTGTGGACCGCTTGATTGTGCTCGCGCTTGGCACCGCCCTTCCTGGCCGGTGGGTGGCTTCGTCAAACGAGGAGATCCGCCACGGCATAGAGCCGAACATATAGGCGTCCTCCGCCTCCTTTACCCGGCCGGCCTTCCACCGTGAACTACACCCTCTTCCTCTCGGTATATTAATGCGTTATGAGTGGTAGGTACCCTCCCCCCTTTCCGTCTCCACCCCTCTGTGTATCCAGAAATGAGCCCTTTGATATTGATGAGGAGGTTACTGCTCTTTTCCCTCTGTCTTTGTTGACTACGTTATACGATATCTCATTTATTACGCAAAATGTAATTTTTATTGCCGTTCAATTGCTATGAATGCTTCTCATGTGGCCTTCAAAGTAAAAGTCTCTGTTAACAGACTCGAAGAAGGAATCATCTGGAACTGAAGGAGGGAAAGCATCTAAAAGAGGGAAAAGTTCTGCTTCACAGGTAGAGTCATGCACTTGAATACACTTCATTAGTTTGATTTTGTCTGTTGTCCCCCCCCCACCACCACCACCACCACCAACACACACAGGCAAGCCAGGCACCTCTAGGGGCGTTCTCCAGTGAATTTCACTTCCTGCTTCTGTAGGGCCCTGCTGAGAGCCAACATTCATGCTTCTATGGCTGTCATGATCCACCTGTTATATTTTGTGAATTATCATTTTTAATCTTCATCAGAATAGTTTCATCTTTGCAACAAAGGATCATCATGTTTTGCATGCATGTAGATTATTATTATCACCTTTTATATACCTTTTATTTTTTAATCATTAACGGATTATGAGATTCCTCTCACCTTTTGCAAATAACACATTTAAGGCAGTTTTCTTTTGAGGAGAATTTAAAAAGAAAAAAAAGAACTGCCTGCGACCTAGTTTTCTGAAGGGAAGAGAGGGGGTAGCATTTTCTTCCAGTGTTCTGAGAAAAGAGAAATGTGGTTCTCACACGCCCTCCCACTCGCTTCCTGTAATACCGCCCACTTCCACTGACAGTTCTCTGTCTGGTAGCTTGTTTTTTTTTTTTTTTTTGCAGAGTTCTTTCTCATTTTTCCCCTCAGTTTTTAACTGTTTGTTGTGTACTGTGGGAGTGTAATAATTCGATTCATATCATAGTTTGTGGTTACTGATACGATTCATAGCCAATATTGGTTCATTTTGAATGATTTAGCCAAAAATTCAACCAGTGTGACACAGGTCAATACCTGGGTATTGCACAGTGCAGGTGAATTTTTCCAGATTTCTTGTTTTTCGTGCAGGATAATCCAGTGTAAATTAAATGTGTGTACAGACAAACTAGTAAACAAGAATTAATGGCAAATCCTTTCCCTTTTTAGTTTGATAAAGATCAGCCAACTGCTGTTTTTCCACATCATAATATTATACACCACACTGTATGGTCACATGTCTTTGCTAAATTTAAAGTGTTTCCAGACATTGTACTGTAATGATAGCTTGATTATATTGTATCCGCTGTGATGGCACTGGTTTTTACGGTATAGTAAAATAAACCTACCATACTTCAATCCAAATGGTATTATCCATTATCAGTATAATCTTATTTTTCTCATTCTGAAATTATTTAATAATGGCAAAAGCGGCTGCATGGTGGCGCAGTAGTTAGCTCTCTCGTCTCACAGCAAGAAGGTTCCCGGTTCAAGTCCCAGCTTTTTTGAAACGATATAGAAAATGAATGAATGGTATAAGTCAGTTTGATTAATAACTTGCTCAGATCGTATGAATAGAAATCGATTGCACTCCTGTTGTGTACATGATGTTCTTTGTGTGGTCAAAAACTCCCAACACACATCCCTCGTCGCTCAGGTTTGACTGTTTTACCTTCTCTTTTTACCCAGGATTCCTCTCAGCCATCTCCCTTGGCTCTGCTGGCAGCCACTTGCAGTAAGATCGGAGGGCAGGGAGGAACAGAGGGGGCCCAGGCGGGTGCCCCACAGATCCAGGTTCAGGCAGGTCAAATCCAGTTGCAGGCAGGTCAGCTTCAGGGTCAGATAGTGGTGGACGCTGCTGGGGGCCAGACTCTGGTGCCCCAGCAGCTGGAACTGGTCCCAGCTCAGTTCACGGGGAACGGTTGGCAGATCATTACAGCAGCGCCTGCCATGGCCAAGGAGAACACCAGCCAGCCCGTCGCTGTGACAGTGGCCACCACTGTGGCTAACGACAGCTCACCTCTTGGACGGAAGGTGACGGTTTTTAAGAATTTGTTGGTACTTTAAAAAATATATATATATTTTTACTAATCTGATCGTTTTCTGCTTTTACAGATCAAAGCAGCAGGTGGGAGCAACAGTGTGACAGCAGGTCAGCCACAGCAGCAGTACCAGATCATCCAGGTTCAAAACCTTCCTAACGCTGCTGGTGGTGTCCAATATCAGGTCATCCCCCACCTGCAGACTGCAGATGGGCAGCAAGTACACATTAGCCCCCAGCCTGCTTCCATTGGAACTCTGCCTGAGCAGGTTCAGCTTATTCCGAACCCAAACTCTGGCCAGACTCAGGCTATCCTTCAGCCAGCCAACCAGCAGGCTATCCTCCCAAGCACAACCAACCAGACCGTCCCGCTGCAGATCCGTCCAGCACAGTCCTTTCCGCTTCAACTGCAGACTCTACAGGGCTCCCAGCCCCCTGTCATGACCACAGTACCCATAAACCTAGGTGGCATGACCCTGGCTTTACCTGTAATCAATAACGTTGGAGCGGGCGGGGCTGTTCAGCTCATCCAATCAGCGGATGGCACATTTTCTGTTGCTAATGGCAACCAGCTGGTAACAGCAGCTGTTTCTGGAGCTGCTCCAGCTGCAGCCGGACCCACAGCAGCGGCGGCAGCTGAAGGCGACAGCGTGTCAGAAGTGGCTCAAGTAGTTTCTACGGGATCAGCTGACTCACAGGTTCAGAGCAGCGAGGCAGATACTCAGAACCAAGCCAATGGACTGCAAAATCAGGCAGATGCCGTCGGAACCATCCAGCAGGTGATTGTGGGTCAGGTTGGGCATCAACTGGTCCAGCAGATCCAGCTGCAACCCCAAACCCAGAGTCAGGGTCAGCCACAGAACCAGCAGCAACCTCAGCAGATTCAGACCCTCCAGCTGGCGCCAGGACAAACTCTGCAGCCCATCCAGGCCATCCAGAATCCAGCCCAGGTTCTCATTCGTACTCCTACTCTGTCGCCTTCTGGGCAAATCACCTGGCAGACTTTGCAACTTCCTGGAGGATTGTCGCTGCAGGGCGGTCTCGGGACGGCTGTGCCGCAGCAACTGACGCTGGCCCCGGTTGCAGGTGGTACGGCGGTGGGTGGTGGGGGGCTGGTCTCCCTGAGCGGTGCTCCCTTGACTTTGAGTGCAGCTCAGATAAACCCAGGCTCAGGGGTACAGACGGTCAGCATCGCAGGACTGGGCACTGCTGGGGTTCAGGTGCAGGGGGTTCCTCTCACCATCACTGGTCTGCAGGGTAAGTGCACAGAGTAACAGTAACAGTGAGACAAGTTTTTGAGAAGGTGACTAACCCTTTTTTAAAAGACTTTTGAAACAAGTTTGGTACCAGTTCTCACTTAAAGTAAAATAGCAAAAACATCTATCCTGCTCAGACAGATTGCCGTTTCTCAGAGCTGTTGGAGATGTCTTTAACATATTTTTTTTCTTCCTTACTTCACATAAAAGTTTGAACCCTTTTTCAACTTTAACTTTAGGTCAAACACAGGGTCAGGATGGGGTCAAAGTTCAGTCCTCTCCCGTGACAGTCACTGTCGGCAACATGGCTTCAGGTTCATCCATGAGTCCAGATCAGCTCGGCTCAGTCCAGAGTTCCTCAGATCAGGAGGGCCAGCCCAGCAAGCGGCTCAGACGTGTTGCCTGCTCCTGTCCGAACTGCAGGGATGGAGAGGGACGGTATGGAGAGATTATACAAACAAAACAACCACCAATAGCACAGATTAGGGATAAACAGTTGGTTAAAATTACAATAGACATTTTAAAGGGTACGATAGGTCTTAATCTTGGCAATTTCATAGTTATTTGCAAATAGTTGAAAGAAATGCAAAGTTTTATTTAAAGACCAACTCCAACCATATTTTGATCTCTTGTAAAAAAAAAAGTTCCCAGTGGTCTTTTAATTATGTTTATGTTCTTTTTACCTTAAATATAAAAAAAAGAGTGTTGTCTTCTTGGACATAGTTTCTGCAGAGCGGCAGTAGTTCATTAGAAATTCACCTCTAAATTGTAGGTGAGACTGTTGGTTCATATTAAGCCTGCCCCCACTTCCCGTCATCTATCTGTTTCCATTCTCTCCCAGTAGCTTACAGCCCCAACCTAATATTACCAGTGCAACACAAATGGCGAGCAATATTGGTGCTATTTGAGCCAGATGTCAGCTCGGACGAATAAAATGACGACGTACGTGGATCTAGTCGTCTACAAGCATCAGAATGAAGCAGTTGTGCTGTGGTAGCGTTTACATCATAGCTACAAGCTTTTTCAAACAGCATTTTTGAAAAAGAAATACTCAGCAATGCAATTCATTCATTCATTTTCCAAGCCGCTTTATCCCTTTCGGGGTCACGGGGCTGCCGGAGCCTAACCCGGCTACTCATGGGCGAAGGCAGGGTACACCCCTGGACTGGTTGCCAGTCTGTCACAGGGGCCACAATCACACACCCATACACACTCACATTCACACCTAGGGACAATTTACAGTGACCAATTAACCTATGAAGCATGTTTTTGGACGGTGGGAGGAAGCCGGAGTCCCCGGAGAAAACCCACGCATGCACGGGGAGAACATGCAAACTCCACACAGAAAGGTCCCCCAGCCAGGACTTGAACCGGGAACCTTCTTGCTGTGAGGCAGGAGCGCTAACCACTGCGCCACCGTGCAGCCCCAGCAATGCAATTTTAAGCTTAATTTTCTTGATATATGTTCCCCAAGAACATGTTAAAAACAAAAAAAAAAACGCAATTTTCACTGTCATGGGTCTCACAGCATATATCTCAAGAAACATTTTTTTTTGTAGTTTTATGCTGAATGTACTGGAGAAAACCTTTTTTACCAGTCTCTGCATATCACATGCTTAGTTACCCACTGTGATGAAAGTTGTTTTTTAACATGTTCTTGTGGCATTTTTGTGGTGATAGAGGACAAATATTCCGAAAAATAAGCTTAAAGTTGCTTTTCTGGTCAGAGTGAATCTTTTCTTGTCCCAAAAAGTTCAAATCTGACAGACTATAGAATTATTTTGTAACATCATTTCATTTAAGAAAACCATTTAAAATCATATATTTTTTTAAAGATAACAAACTGATTTACCTTGTAGAAACAGTGGGGATCCCACAAAGAAAAAACAGCACATCTGCCACATGGAGGGCTGCGGGAAGGTTTATGGAAAGACGTCCCACTTAAGGGCACACCTGCGCTGGCACACAGGCGAGCGGCCGTTTGTATGCAACTGGATCTTCTGTGGCAAGAGGTTCACCCGAAGCGACGAGCTGCAGAGACACCGGAGAACACACACAGGTACAACAAAAACACCAACATTTTTCAGTGTTTTTGTAAATAAGACACTTCGTATGTTACTAAATCCTCTCATTTTAATCAATTGACAAAAATTAACAAAGCTAAAACATTTTTTGTATCATCTAATACCCCAAAGATAGAAATTTGCTAAAGATAATTTGGAGCATTCAGATTTCCTGTGACCTTTTTTACTAATCTTTTTCCTTTGTGTCGTCCAGGAGAAAAGCGCTTCGAGTGTCCAGAATGCTCAAAGCGTTTCATGCGCAGTGACCATCTCTCCAAGCACATCAAGACCCACCAGAACAAGAAGAGTGGAGCAGCCGTGGCAATCATCACCACTGAGGACATGGAGGAAGACGCCGCTGAAGGCTTAGCAGACTCCCCTCAGATCGTCTCTGTGGGATCCTGCGACCCCACCACACCCACCACCTCCAACCACTTGGAGGAGGAAGAAGATGAGGAGTTTGAATAGATAGATGCCGAACTGACTTCCAGTTAGCTTTTTTGTTTTCAGAGATCTTTGCAGGGACTTTTTTTTTTTCTTCGATTTTACATGATTTTCTCGTTATTGCTCGCTCCTGAATAGAAAGTTAAAGAGACGGGATCACCACGGACATATAAAATATAGAGATCACAGTCTAAAAATTAATATATAACAAATCAAGTTTAGACTGAGTGTATGAAAAAGATTCGTTTGGCATTTACTAAATGATAGTAAGAAAGAAATTGAAAGAGATTAGCACAAGACAGGGACCTGCTGAATTCCAAACTAACACAGCAGCATTTTTCTAAAGAATCGAACTCTATGCACACAGTTGCTTTCCTGTTTATACCTGTCAAACAGTGCTGACGGTCAATCATGGTACAGGACAGTTGCAGATCAGCTACAGAACGGTGACAGCTTTGAGAAACTGTGTGAGTGTGTGTGAATGAATGTGCATCTGTATTCCTGTGCTGTTTTTACTGAGGATGTACCTACCGGAAGTTGAATCTACGGTTCAGGCGTAGTCATCGGGTTAAAATCAGGTGTTGATTTCTTTGATTAATCAACAAAAAATGACCGTTCCTACAGAAAGCGGTTGGGGAATAATTAAAAGAGTCAAAAAAAAAAGCACATTTAAAAAGATTTATGATGCATTCCTATTGAGGCGCGATGGCCATTTCTATAGAGTTAAAAAAAACCAATCTAGCTTTCTACAACTTTGTTTGTGTAGTAAAAGCAATACTACAATGACAATCCAACTGAAACCTTGTTTACATTGTCAGGGGAAGTTTTGTTCAACAATTTGTTCTCTCAGATGCTGTCATCTGATCAGACCATAGAACGTATATAAACAATGGACCAATGGAGGTGTGACATCACCCATAGAGAATGCCTTACCTCCAGCTCTCGGGAAATAAAGCCTAATCCATCACCATTGCTTCCAGATATGTACGCTGTCGTTTTGATTGGTCCAATTCGCTCTGAATGGGGCATGTGGTCTCTGGGACCAGCGGAGACCACATGCTTTCAATGAAGCATCTTGTTGGTCAGTTGCTGTAAAGAAAAAAAACATCTTTAAGAAATATAAGAATTAGAAAGAGGATGTTAAGAAGAAGGTATCAGAGCAAGAATAGTTATTCTGGCAAATAGAATGGGTAATAACTGTCTATTTCTCAATAGAAGTCTGGGATTTTGACCTTCTTGGAACCAGCACGTACTTCCTATTTGGGAACACAAGAGGGGAGGGGTTGAGCTGTCCATTGTTTATATACGGTCTATGGATCAGACCTTGTTGCTGAGAGGCTTCGGCAGCAGATCTGCAGCAGTCCCGTAAGTCGGCGTGGTTTGAACGCCACAAACGGCTTCAGGATCAAATTAAAAAAGGGTTTGTCAGATGGTAGCATTGTCGCTGATGGTACATGGTGCCTCCTGTGCTCCGGTGAAGACCCACCCCCCCATCTCTCTTTAACCCCGTCACATGACCCATGTACCACAATTGCCTTAACACAAGCTGTTGTACAGAGGGCACTTCAGAGGGAGCTGGGCAAAGAAAACAGAGAGCACAGGCAGGCCGAGCAAAAGACAAGAAAGAAGAGATGGGTTGGGTTGAACCATTTTGATTTTTTCAGTTTTAACAAGAGGTTATCAACTGGTGTTGCTCTGTTAGTTCAACTCACATATTATTTTTAAGAAAAAAAATAACATTTTATAAAATTTATTAGCAATTTTAACACTAAGTGTGTTAGTACATAAAGGCCCGCCTGTTCATGGCTAACTTATTATTTTTATTTTGTCAAATTTGTCTTTTGCTGAAGTTGTATTTGTGTGTGTTGTTTCTAAGGTTGCATGTTTGAGTTTTTCGCACTAGTGCTGCTTCTCTTCTTTACTATTTGTGCTTAAGTTTTCTTATTATTTTATACATCTCACCACTGGGCTTTGTTTATTCTTTTTCTCTCTGCACCATGTGTTTTTGGAGAAAAATAAATAATGAAAAAAAAAGGGGGAAAAAACTTATGTTGCTTCAAGTTGATACCAAACAAATTTAGATGTTTTTGGTAATCTTTTGTGTGACGGCGGATGCTTTTTCTTCTTTTAGTTCGGGTACTTTGTAGTGACATCTCATTTGTAAATCTTTTTCTAAAGATGTTTGTTCGTCTCCATGATGTTTGATAAATGGGTTTTTGCCAGGTTAGCCTCGAAGGCTCCAGTTGATCGATATTTTTAAAACTGGTTTGTACAAATGTGTTGTCAGTTTAAAAAAAAAAGGATCTTCATGCAGAAAATATGCTTTGCCTGCATAAACCTTGACAATAAAGTGAGTCTTACATTTCTCTTGTTAACCTGGTTTTTGTGTCCATTGTTAAAATAAGAGAAAATACGAATTGTGAAGATCGCTCAAACAAAAGTTTCCTTTTCCCATAGGCCAATCATGCAAAAATTGCCACATTTCGCCACAAAATGGCCATCAGGTCATAGGTGCTGTGGCCATCCCATATTCATTTTAAAACTTCCTTTGGATATCCCCAACACTTGTGTTTTGGCTTTGTTACTGAGGCTAAAAGTCTGAGCTTCTGCTCTGTAAATTCCAACACAGACTGAAGATGGAGGATTTTTTCTCATTCTTGTTTATAATGAGGCATCCCAATATTTTAAGTTTGCCTCCTGACTACCACAATATAAATTTCTACACCGGAATATCTCCCAACCAATTAATACTATTTAATGAACTCCTTTTGGCATCTACAGAGGATATGCACATATTTTTGTTGATGCCAGATTTGAAAGAGTGGGGCCCCTGGGAATAGTAGTTTTTGACCAATTAAAAACTTTTTTCTGATAGTTAGATGGTGATTATTTCTCTTTACTCACAGCACTTGATAAAATCCTGACATTTGGATTAATGTGGTGTGAGAAAAGGAAAAGAAAAACTTGCACCATAATAAAAAAAGGAAATAATTGGTATTAAGAAAATAGATACATATTAGGAAGACACCATCCTAACTGACAGAAAAAGTTTTAAAAATGTGATCTGAGCTTAAGGAATATGGTGATTTGTTTGTTTTTTTAATTATAAAATAAGTTCAGATGTGTAAAAAAGAATGTTAAGCTTTTTTTAGACTATTAAAAAATTCAATTTAGATTGTGAGTTGTAACACCAGGAAAAAATATGTTACTGAAGGCATTGAAAACAGTGGTGTGGTCATAAATAGGATATGGGAGTGTCATTCTGGTGTTATAAAAGTCAAGATCCAGAGGGTGAAAGTGCAAGAAAAAAGCCTTGATTACCAAATTAAGAGGATTTATAAAAACAGAACAAAAAAATTACGTCTATTAAGATGGTTAAGGGAAAGAAAAAAGAGCAGGAAGAATCAGCAGTTTATAGAGTTATTCCCAAAATTGACTTTATTCCACTGAAGTTCAGTTCTTCCTGAGAATCCTGATCAATTTGTGTTATATTCCAGATTTAAAAGGAAAAATGTCCTTAAGTGTCCAGGTATTTTAATTTTATTTTTGGAAAAGGAGTGCACAATTCAGTCCTGGATAGCTTTGAAGTAAAAAGTCCCAAATCTGGAAACACTAAAGGTCTGGGAGAACCTAATCTGAAATTAAAATGAGAAATATGACATTCACTTTGATGTACATAAGTATCGTTGAAGCTGAATGATAACTGTCAGGAGTGACAAACCTTGAAAACAATTCTACCTCCTCTTTTGAAAATGTCCAAAATAGCAAAAGAAACAAAAAACATTTCTGATATAATGGTTGGCAAATGAATAGCTTAATAAAATAACACATTTATGAGAAAAAAATAGTTTTTCCATAAACTTAATTAACAATGGGGAAAAGGTTCTCAACTTTTAAAAAGTAGCTTGTTTATAACGATTCCCAAAACGCAAAAATCAAACAAAATATTAGTCCCAGAAAATATGGGAATGTACATCTCAAAAGTTTAAAACAATAAAAGCATCTCTACCTTTCTATGGGCTTTTACAAAACAAAATGTAAAGGTGCTGTATTTTACAGTGACTTTTTAGAAGTATAAAAAAATGTTTGATCCAACGCCTTTCTGTGCAGTAAAACAATGTCTGGAGCCTTTTGGAGAACAGGAATCCACTCCAGTGCCGGTTGCATCCTCCACATCACTGCAGCTCCTTCTGAATACTGCAACGGAGATGAGTTTTAGCTTTTAGGATCAGTTACTCAAAGCTTTATGACTACAAATGGTATTTACTGTAATGTCTCTGTTTATTGTTTTTTCAAGCAATACACAGTGTCACAAAAAGGCGCGAGAACCTACCTTTCCAGATATTTGTGGACGTTGTCGTGGCCATTGTACCGGGCTAAACCCACTAGGATACCTGTGGCACAGCGGCCTTCCTTCTTACGACACAGACTGCAATTACACATTTCTCTGCAGATAGGGCACGACCATGTCTAAAGTAAGAACAAAACGTAAAAGTCAGTTTCAAAAAGACTTCATTTAAAAAAGTAAAGTTGGTGTCAGAAGTGGAATTTACTAAATGTAGGTTTTCACTGTCTGTGTTACTTAATTCAGTTGCAACACAACCATTTACTTAAGTGTTTGGAATGACCGTCTTTATGATACTGCACAGTTATACATTACATGATTATATTATTTATAATCCTACTTAAATTTGTCCTGTAGACCAGTCGTCTCAAAACCCTTTTCAGGCCACAAACCGGTTTAATGTCAGACAATATTTTCCCTGATTCTCTGTAAAATATGTGCAGCTGCTTTAAACTTTATTTTACACCAGATTTGGTGTTGAAACCAAAAAAAAATTATACAGATTTTGCCTTGACCCTCAATGGTCAAATCGGAAGCTATAAAAAAAATAATAAATCGGACACCAACTTCAACCTTGTTAAAATTTTATGGTGCGACAGATATATGAAAAAAACAAGGCTACTAAAACTGGTATTTCTAAGTATATTAATAAACATCAATCCATCATTTGGGAAACTTCATTGGCAGCATCTTTATCACATAAAGTTACGTAAAAATCAGGCATTCTTGAACGTGCATTTAGCCCATGGTTTTCACACTGGACAATCAGGGAGGGGCTTCTTTATCTACGGCTTACTAGCTCATGTCCGACACCTATAGTTAGAAGAGGCTTGGTGCAAAATGTGAAAGTGGTGCAAATCTTTTTTTCTTTCACTGCTCTATTCTGATTTATGAAAGACTTGGTGTCACAGAAGTCTAGCTGGACACAACCTGCAATTATTAAATTCTCCATACGTCACTACCAAATCCAAGTAAGTCATTGGTCAAAGTTTGACCTGGTTTGACTTGCCACGCGCGTTCAATGGCCGTGCGTTTTGTAGGTAGAGCACGACGACAATAATAGAAACTTGCATAGCTACGCGAGAACACGGAAGCCTGAAAGAGCGTTTACGCACTTTTACATAGACTTTTCTTTGGAAAAGACACTTGAACGCATGTTGCTGAGGTCACTGGGAATGTAACATCAGACAGCCGGTTTCTAAATATTACGCATCAGTTTCATGGTGTGTGGAACAAATGCAGCAATAAATCCAAATTTGAAGTAAAGGCTCCTGGTTTTTGTCGGTTATTTAAGCAGCTTTCTTTTTTTGGAAGTTGAAGACCATCGTTCTGTTCCTTTACTGACACTTTTCTGTCAAGAGAAACTTTCTCAAATACGTCTGTTTTCTTGTTAACTTTGCTAACTTGGTGGTTTCAATTAGCTGCTCTAAGAAAGTACCGAATGGATTTTCCACAAGTGATGTGACATGCGTCAAGAATAAGTTGGCTGTGGAAGGGAGAGTTTTTCAAAAATGAAAGGTCCCTTCTAAAGCAGATTTGAAATAAAATGGAAAATATGTAGGTTTTGTTTTTTTCCCTGCGGCCCGGTATCAACTGTACCACGCATCTGTAACGGTCAGCTGCCCAGGGGATGGGGATTTCTGCTGTAGACAACATTTCTAAACCTGAATTTCTCCCAACCACTGCATACTACTGAATGAACTCTCTTTGGTATCTACAGAGGATATTTGGGGCTTTTCAACGATGCCAGATGTAAAGGGGTGGGACTCTGAGAATTGTAGTTTTGGTGAATTAAAAAAAATGTATAAAAATACAATAGAATTTTTTTTTTATTGTAGTCGGGAAGATATGGTTTTGTCAAAGAATCAGATAAAAAGACAAATAAAAATTCAAATTAGTTCCAAAAAATGAGCATGCCGACCTATTTATGTGTTTGTGTTTAAGATATATTGGGTTAATGCATTCCCTAACGTGACAGAAAGGTGCTTCTGTTTATACACTGACCGGGTCCAGTAGCACAGTCCGCACATCTTCTCCATATCTGTTCTTTAGGCACGGTCCACAGAACTGACCTTTGCCCCCCACGCAGAAACCACTGCGACACACTGTTTTGGTGTCCAGAGTCTTTTGTCTGCACTGGTGGCACGAGCTGCCCTGAAAGTAAAAAAGCAGACAAGCAGAGTGAAGAAAATCCAGTCGGACCCAAAAATATATCTGTAGAAACTCCAGTTAATGAGGAAGGGGGCCAGAATTACTCACGTTCTCTTTGTCCCAGATCTTATCTTTGGCACGGTACGCTATGTTGTCCAGATCCTCTTCAGTGATGTCGTCAACTGACTTCACAACATATGAACTCCTCCTGGAAAAGTGGCCCATTATCTTTTTCCGCTTTACGCCAACGCGATCCTCATCCACCTGTCCAGCAACAACAAGTAATGAAACTCATAATAGAACAGTAGCAGGATTTATCAGCACAAGGTGTGTAACGTGCCATACCTCCATCAACCTCTTGATGTCTACATCCTTGTGGCTTCTGTGCATAACCGGTTCGCTCTTTTCCTCAACTGCAAAGTTCTCTGGAGGACGCGCCTTGCGGGACGGGTTCCTCCTCTCCAACCCAGCGTCTGGTTCCAGCCTGCGTTTCTGTGGCGATGTTTTCTGCGGTGTCCGCTTTTTCTTCTGAAAAGAAGGGTTTGTTTGCATTTGCAATAAAGGTTGGTTTAAGCACGCTGCTGTACAACATGAAAAATGTTTCTAACATGGTTATTAAGACTACAGCATTCAAGTTGAGGTTATCATTTTTGTGCAGTAAAACAGGAAGAGAGCAGATGTGGAGAACATTTTACTGTGAATAATACCCATCAAAACTTAAACACCTACTTGTTTTTAACATGTTCTTGTGGCATTTTTCTGATGGAGGACATATATTAAGAAAATTAAGCTTAAAATTACATTTCTGAGTATTATTTTATTCAAATTGTTGTGAATCAGGAGCAGACAAAGAAAAATGTTGTTTGAAAAGGAGCTCATCTGTGGCAGAAATAAATACACCGGGCGGGTCAAAAGCTCCCTGCTCTGCTCTATTTGTAGATGACTAGATTCATGTTTTCCTTGTCTGAGCTGGCATCTGGATCGGTTGGATAGCTGTCATATCTCTCATCATTTTTGTTGAGCTGGTAATGTTAGGTTGGTCAACTTCATGTTTGGCCTTTTATGTGATGTAACTTCTTTAAGAAACATTTCAAAATTAAGTAAAGTGTATTGTTTTAACTCCCTGCTGGGTTCACTCTAAAGCAATCAACACGGTAAAGGGCAATAGAGTCAATTGTCTTTATTTGGCTCACATCTTTTGACATTTGACTTTTGACTTTTGACAAAAAACTTAGAAATGCACATTTTAAGTTGTTTTTTTTATACTTTTTGTTGGAGTGGGTCTTTAATACAAGGCTAATTGTTCAAAGCAACTTTTAAATTATTTTTCAAGCTATTGAGAGAAAAATGTACTCCTACCTGTTTGGGGCTGGGCAGTGTGAGGTCAGCCATGGAGCTCAGATCAGCAAACAGCTTGGCCAACTAAAAAATAAATAAGAAGAACACATAGACATTAGTAAAAAAGTAATAAAACAGAGAGGATAAAAAAGCTTGAAAATACACATAATACAAAACAAGGAAAAAGGACCAAAATGTTTAAAACTTGGGTACCATGGCTTTGTTTTCCTGGATGTTCTTATTTCGCTTGTTCAGACTCTGAGACAGAACATCCGTTTTGTCCTTTCCTTCCTCCTCTTCTTCCTCCTTTTGCTGTATTTTGACCTTTGCTCGTCTTTCTCTGCCTCTCTGTGATGGTGCATTACCTTTAACTGCTTTAAAATTTTCCTCTTGCAGTTTTTGCTTGGGAGAAGATGCTCTTTTGATTGGAAACCTAAGAAATAATTATTATTTAAAGAACAAATACTGCATAAGTCCTTACTTTTGTTTTTTTCTTTTCCTGGAATTGTTTGTGTCACACCTTAGAGCAACTAAGAGGCTCCTCCTCTTTAGTTGGGAGGATTCCTCGCCATCAGAATAGAAGCCGGTGTCCACGTCACTGCCCTCTGGATCCACCCCCTTTAAAGGAAGAACATTCTTGTTATTTTTATTGAACAACTGTAAAGATTTTTATCTAAATATCAAAGTTGAATACTTTTTTATGCCTGTTAAAGATCAGTCCATCCTCTTCATCCTCGCTGAAGCCTTCAAACTCCTCCTCAGAGTCTGACTGGCTGAAGAGGCGAGCCAGCTCAGCAGTTATAAACTTGGATTTGAAACATGGAGCCTGTTTGAAGCAGGTAGTTTTGTTAGTAAAAGTCCAACATCAATAAATTCATTCGCTCAGGATATGCTAGAAATGTTCAGAAATGTCTCCATCCATCAGTTAACAGCTTACACCATAAACAGAGGGTGGTGAGAACACTGCTGGGTCATGAGGAACCTCAACAGGACCAACAGAACAAAGCCCGTCTGTCACTTATTATGTTGAGCTGGAAGAAGGACTGCAGCTGAACTGTAAGGGGGCCTTATCAGCACAGGAACTTATGTGCTGGTGCTGTACAGGAGCCTCAACGACAAGGTGAAGTGGAAAAGGAAAAAAACAAAGACCCTGTTCTCAATGCACCAGTTCTACTTCCCCGTTGTTGAAGTACTCCAGCTGCATCTTCATAGGTTTTGTAAAATAGTGTAACTCCATTTTTTATACTGTTATTTTATGAGACGCATCCTGTTAAATTTTAAATATTCTTTCAAT